>JARQOD010000006.1:301952280-301979375 GCA_033576555.1 Oophaga sylvatica
GTTATTGCAGGCTGTAGGCTTTCCTGAAGAGATGGGTTTTCAGGTTCCGTCTGAAGGATCCAAGGGTGGTGGATAATCGTAGTACATGTTGAGGCGTGGAATTCCAGAGGATGGGGGATATTCGGGAGAAATCTTGGAGGTAGTTGTGTGAGGAATGAATAAGTGTGGAGGATAGTAGTAGGTCTTGGGAGGATCGAATATTACGTGAAGGAAAATATTGGGAGATTAGTTCAGAGATATAGGGAGGAGACAGGTTGTGGACGGCTTTGTAGGTCAGTGTTAGTAGTTTGAACTGGATTTGTTGGGGAATTGGGAGCCAGTGGAGGGATTTGCAGAGGGGAGAAGGAGGGGAGTAGTGAGGGGGAGGTGGATTAGTCGGGCAGCAGAATTGAGGACAGATTGGAGTGGTGCAAGAGAGTTGACGGGGAGGCCACAGAGGAGGGTGTTGCAGTAATCAAGGCGGGAGATGATGAGGGCATGCACAAGAGTTTTAGTAGATTGAGGGCTGAGGAAGGGATGGATTCTGAAAATGTTTTTAAGTTGGAGGCGACAGGAGGTGGCAAGAGTTTGGATGTGTGGTTTGAAGGACAGGGCAGAGTCGAGAGTTACTCCGAGGCAGCGGATTTCAGGTGCGGGAGAGATCGTGATGCCATTTACCATAATAGATAGATCTGGTAGGGAAGATACGTGAGATGGAGGAAAGATGATGAGTTCGGTTTTGTCTGCATTTAGTTTAAGAAACGAGAGGTGAAGAAGGAGGATATGGCTGATAGACACTCCGGGATTCTGGACAGCCGAGAGGTGACATCTGGGTCAGAGAGGTAGATCTGAGTGTGATCATTTTGTGATCATTTTGTGATCATTTTGACCCCACAGGGTGAGATCTTGTGAGGAGCCCTTGATCGAGGGAGATTATCAGTGGTCTTGTATGTCTCTCATTTTCTTATTATTGCCCCCTCAACTGATTTCATCACACCAAGCTGCTTGCCTATTGCAGATTCAGTCTTCCCAGACTGGTGCAGGGATACAATTTTGTTTCTGGCACTCTTGGTACTTACTCCCCTATGGACCACATTGCTTACACGACTATACCCTTCCCACATCAAGAACTTCAGATAGGGTGAGATAATTCCATTTTTTGGTCTCTACTGTCTGTTATTTGAGTCTTGATTATGATTTTGTGAATATAGGCATGATATTAAAAGGATATGTCCTCTTGCTAATAGGGTGACTTTATTTGACCACTGTTACTTGTCTGTCTGACTCAGATCAATTCTAGGCAAGTGGACCTGTAGTGAGACATCCCATATACTCATTTAAAGGCATAGTTGTTTTGTTCATTCATAGCGGCTCCCATGCTGAAGGGGTAATCACATTTAACACTTTACTTTTTTCACTAATGTGGAGGATAGACCTTCAGAATCTTGGTGGCTAAGTTGTTAGACTCTGAATGTTCTACCTTTACCTTTTTAATGATGAATGATGGCATTAATTTTAGTTTAATTGTTAAAAATATATTCACCAAAACTCGGCATCTAAGGATTTTAGCTGTGTATGTCATGAAAAAATAAGTGAAATAGGCGCATAGAGTAACACAATGTCACCATCCATTTTAGATGTGGTCAATACCATAGCGCTTAGAGCGCATGCTCATCAATCTTGATAATCAGTGCCATGTTTATTGAGCTATTAGTGTCTACAATGCATATCCAACATGTGTACTTCCCGTCTCAGTATGGAACAGTGCGTCCCATAACTTAATATTAAGTCATTCAAACTAAGTGCATGTGTGCAAGGTAAATTAAGGAGGAAACACCATCACTCAAAAGGAATCACATACTGGCAAAGATCTAATGAGTTTAAACAGGACGATGAAGCTAAATCCAAATTAAAGAGTTACAATGGATACATAGATTAGCAACTTTAAATCCAGAAGGACTGAATGTGGAATATAAGATGAATTTAGCTATTTAGTTATTATGGTATGTTATTTGATTCTTAACTCATGATGCTTTACCGTTAGTACACATTGTAGTATGGATAATTATTCCAGATATTAGTTTATTCTTTTCTTTCTTCTTTTTTAGATTCCGGAATCATGAATACTGATTTGGATCACACGACTCCTGTAGTTGATATTATGAAACATTTTCATTACTGTGCATGTCAAAAGATTTTCATTATTATACGTAAAAACTTTTTAAAATTTATTGTACATGTCAAGAAAACTCTGTATATTTGATATTCATAATTATGATTATTGGTAAATATATGAAGGTTTTGGACTTACTTGATGGGCTTCATTATCTGAGTAAGGTTGTAGGTTGAGCATTGTGTCCTTTACGGGGGCACATAATTCCCCAAGCCGTTTATGCCATTGGTTTACCAGCACCAGATAATGGGGGGTGTTACCTTGTCTAACTCAAATTTAGTTCCATTATCCTGTTTAAACCCATTAGATCTTGCCAGTATGTGATCCTTTTTGAATAACATTGTGTACTTCCTGATTTTACTTTGCAAATATGTGCGATTTTTGAATGACTTATGTGGAAGTTATGGGATGAACTTTACCATACTTTGCCATCCTGAGACTGGAAGTATGTATTTTGGACACGCACGGCAGACACTAAGGGCTTCACAAACATGGCGCTGATTATCAAGATTTATGAGCATGCCCACTGAGGGCTATCGTATTGACCACATCTAATATTACATGAGTGACATTTCGTCACTGTTAGCACTTAATTCACTAATTTTTATTCATGACATGCACAATTGAAATTTTTAGATGTCGAATTTTAACCTTTATGTTTATAACATAATGGGGTAAGTCTGGCAGCAAATTGTATACACCTGTCACTTAATTACTAACAGTCACGAACACCGCACTGCACATGCTCACTGAGCCAGTGCACGTGTCCTGAATAAAACAAACTGTGCTCGAGGATACCTGAGGAGCGGGACAGCAGTAATGAATGATATGT
Source organism: Oophaga sylvatica (assembly GCA_033576555.1). Taxonomy (NCBI): domain Eukaryota; kingdom Metazoa; phylum Chordata; class Amphibia; order Anura; family Dendrobatidae; genus Oophaga; species Oophaga sylvatica. The sequence continues at coordinate 301,955,265 of JARQOD010000006.1, forward strand.
ACTACAGACTAACAGGACCTGCAGCATGTGACTGCTGGGGGCGTGGCCTAAGCTCCAGAGATCTAGGAACTGCAGGAAAACTCCTAGCAGAGTAACGACGAGATAAAGTTACCAAGGGGCAAAGACAGGGACGAAAACCAGGACAGGCCGAGATCAGAGCACAAGATAGCACGACAGTACCAAAGGGTTAGACAGAACGGATAGTCAGAACGTAGCAATAGATCAGTAAACCAGAGCGGGCAATAGACAGTACAATAGGGACAAAACTGTAACGGAGTATCGATAGCCAAGCCAGGAGGTCAGAACCGGAGAAGACAATATAAGCAAAACGTGAGACAGAGAGCAGAGTGAGCAAACAGACCGGGTCATACACGGGAATCAAACAAGCAGAGCAGTATACACGCAAACCAGGGGGGTCAGACACACAGTCACAACAAAAGTATAGCTGACAGAGAATCTTCCTCTGGACTGGGTATAAATACCCTCCCAGATCCAAAGGGAGGCCAGCAAAAGTTAACCCTGAGTGGACAGGATATTAACCATGTCCTATACTATGCCAGGAGGCCAGCAAAAGTTAACCCAGAATGGACAGGACATTAACCATGTCCTATACCATGGCATTAACTAATGGATATGCACATTATGTTTGTATTTTGACTGCATGAATTACACAGCTATACACTTTTTTTGTAATATACTGATATACCTTTGAAATTGTAAACTTTTGTGAATATACACAGCACTTATGCACTTTATTGTAATAATTGATTTCTTATGGATGTACCCAAAAGAAACCAGCCTGTTCAAATGTAAACCTAATTGTTTCTATTTTTTTTCTTTATTTGGTTAATACAAAGGACAATAAGCTCCTCATACCAGGGACTAAAGGAGCAATTTTTTAGTGGCTTGTGTGGTTGTGAAGTTAGGTAACTGCAAAATATCAATCGATCTATCTATTTATCTATCTATCTATCTATCATTATCTTTGCTCATATTTAAAAAAAAACTGTCATCAGAAAAAAATGCTATTAACTTTCAGATATTGGGCTATTCTGCAGGTTAGGCCGGGATCACACTAGCGATGAATACGGTCGAGTGCTATGCGATAAAACATCGCATAGCACTCGGACCTGTATTCATCTATGGGGCAGCTCCCATCAGCGTATTTTTTCTTGGCTGTTTTCAACATGCAAGTGAAATTGCAGCATGCTGCAATTGTCACAAACATTCGGCCAAGTCTTGGCTCACTCTCACCCATAGAAGCCTACTGGTGCGAGTGAGACAACGCACATCACTCGGATATCATCCGAGTGCTGTGCGATATACGCAGAAACCAGCAATGGAGGAGATGGAGAAATTCATTTCTCTGACTCCTCCGCAGCTGTGCTCCCATCCGCTCTGTGCGAGAGTCTCGGAGAACAGTCGCATGACACTCGGCTCCCGCTCGCAGCAGAGCAGGAGCCGAGGGTCATTAGCATATCGCATCCCATGCTCTGACATCGGATGTCATACGCTAGTGTGACGCTGGCCTTAATAGCATTATGATCCTGCCTGGAGCCTGCACATAGTCGAATGTTGCGGTGAGATAATGAATTTTATTCCCTCCGGCAGTATCCGGTTTCAGTGTCTGGGTGGCGCTGTTGCCTCTTTAGTCACTGCTTTAAGAATACAAAGCAACGGGTGTAACCACACCAGCTGGCCTGAATGCAGAGCCAGTGTCATTCAGTGCCAGGGGCGTGGTTACATTGGGCGCTCTTTATGCTCAAAACAGTGACTAAAACTGCGTTGGCGTCATCCCCGAGAATCAAACTGTAATGTTGCAGTGGAAGTAAAGTTCATATTATCCCCCAGCATCCTCCTACTTAACCCCTTAATGACCAAGCCATTTTGTAGGTTAAAGACCAGGCCAATTTTTACAATTCTGACCACTGTCTCTTTATGAGGTTATAACTCTGGAACGCTTCTACGGATCTTGGCGATTCTGAGATTGTTTTCTCGTGACATATTGTACTTCATGATAGTGGTAAAATTTCTTCAATATAACTTGCGTTTTTTTTATGAAAAAAATGGAAATATGGCAAAAATTTTGAAAATTTTGCAATTTTCAAACTTTTAATTTTTATGCCATTAAATCAGAGAGATATGTCACAAAAATTAGTTAATAAATAACATTTCCCACATGTCTACTTTACATCAGCACAATTTTGGAACCAAAATTTTTTTTTGTTATGAAGTTATAAGTGTTAAAAGTTGACCAGCAATTTCTCATTTTTCCAACAAAATTTACAAAACCATTTTTTTAGGGACCACCTCACATTTGAAGTGAATTTGAGGGGTCAATATGACAGAAAATACCCAAAAGTGACACCATTCTAAAAACTGCACCCCTCAACGTGTTTAAAGCCACATTCAAGAAGTTTATTAACCCTTTAGGTACTTCACAAGAATTGAAGCAATGTGGAAGGAAAAAATGAACATTTAACTTTTTTTCCCAAAATTTTTCTTTCGACACAATTCGACACAATTTTTTTAAATTTTGTCAAGGGTATCAGGAGAAAATGAACCACAATATTTGTGTGGGGGTAAACCACTATTTGGGCGCATGGCAGAGCTCGGAATGGAAGCAGCGCCATTTTACTTTTTTGGCTGGAATTGAGATTGGACGCCATGTCGCATTTGGAGAGTCCCTGTGTGCCTAAACAGTGGAAAACCCCCACAAGTGACCCCATTTTGGAAACTTGACACCTCAAGGAACTCATCTAAATGTGTTGTGAGAGCTTTTAACCCCAAGGGCTTCACAGAAGGTTATAATAGAGCCGTAAAATTAAAAATTCATATTTTTTCCACAAAAATTATCTTTTCATCCCAATTATTATTTTCCAAAGGATAAAAGGACCCCAAAAGTTATTGGGCAATTAGTCCTGAGTACGCTGATACCCCATATGTGGGGGTAAACCACTATTTGGGCGCATGGCAGAGCTCGGAAGGGAAGCAGTGCCATTTGACTTTTTTGGCTGGAATTGAGATTGGACGCCATGTCGCATTTGGAGAGTCCCTGTGTGCCTAAACAGTGGAAATCCCCAACAAGTGACCCCATTTTGGAAACTGGACCCCTCAAGGAACTCATCTAAATGTGTTGTGAGAGCTTTTAACCCCCAAGGGCTTCACAGAAGGTTATAACGTAGAGCCGTAAAATTAAAAAATCATATTTTTTCCACAAAAATGATCTTTTCATCCCAATTATTATTTTCCAAAGGATAAAAGGACCCCAAAAGTTATTGGGCAATTAGTCATGAGTACGCTGATACCCCATATGTGGGGGTAAACCACTATTTTGGCGCATGGCAGAGCTCGGAAGGGAAGCAGCGCCATTTGACTTTTTTGGCTGGAATTGAGATTGGACGCCATGTCGCATTTGGAGAGTCCCTGTGTGCCTAAACAGTGGAAACCCCCCACAAGTGACCCCATTTTGGAAACTAGACCCCCCAAGGAACTTATCTAAATGTGTTGTGAGAGCTTTTAACCCCCAAGGGCTTCACAGAAGGTTATAACGTAGAGCCGTAAAATTAAAAAATCATATTTTTTCCACAAAAATGATCTTTCCACCCCCAATTGTTATTTTCCAAAGGGTAACAGGACCCCAAAAGTTATTGTGCAATTTGTCCTGAGTACGCTGATACCCCATATGTGGGGGGAAACCACTATTTTGACGCATGGCAGAGCTCGAAAGGGAAGTAGCGCCTTTTTCAAATGCAGACTTTGATGGAATGGTCTGTGGGTGTCATGTCACGTTTGGATAGCCCCTGATGTGCCTAAACAGTAGAAACCCCCACAAGTGACTCCATTTTGGAAACTAGACCCTCCAAGGAACTTTTCTAGATGTGTGGTGAGCACTTTGAACCCCAAGTGCTTCACAGAAGTTTATAACGTAGAGCCGTAAAAATAAAAAAATCATATTTTTTTCCACAAAAATAATCTTTTTGCCCCAAATTTTTATTTTTATAATGGTAACAGGAGAAATAGGACCCCAAAAGCTATTGTGCAATTTGTCCTGAGTACGCTGATATCCCATATGTGGGGGGGAACCACTATTTTGACGCATGGCAGAGCTCGAAAGGGAAGTAGCGCCTTTTTCAAATGCAGACTTTGATGGAATGGTCTGCGGGTGTCATGTCACGTTTGGATAGCCCCTGATGTGCCTAAACAGTAGAAACCCCCCACAAGTGACTCCATTTTGGAAACTAGACCCCCAAGGAACTTTTCTAGATGTGTGGTGAGCACTTCGAACCCCCAAGTGCTTCACAGAAGTTTATAACATAGAGCCGTGAAAATAAAAAAAATCATATTTTTTTCCACAAAAATAATCTTTTTGCCCCAAATTTTTATTTTTATAATGGTAACAGGAGAAATAGGACCCCAAAAGCTATTGTGCAATTTGTCCTGAGTACGCTGATATCCCATATGTGGGGGGGAACCACTATTTTGACGCATGGCAGAGATCGGAAGGAAAGGAGCACCGTTTTTAAATGCAGACTTTGATGGAATGGTCTGCGGGTGTCATGTCGCGCTTGGAGAGCCCCTGATGTGCCTAAACAGTAGAAACCCCCCACAAATGACCCCATTTTGCAAACTAGACCCCCTAAGGAACTTATCTAGATGTGTGGTCAGCACTTTGAACCCCAAGGGCTTCACAGAAGTTTATAACGTAGAGCCGTGAAAATAAAAAAAATCATATTTTTTTCCACAAAAATGACATTTTTGCCCCCAAATTTTTATTTTTATAAGGGTAACAGGAGAAATAGGACCCCAAAAGCTATTGTGCATTTTGTCCTGAGTACGCTGATACCCCATATGTGGGGGGGAACCACTGTGATCGCCTTACTGCGATCTTTGGGAGGCACAATGAACAAATCTACCAAAGGTGAAGAATTGGTTTTCTTTTTTACGCCGTTCCTCGTGCGATATTAGTGATTAGGCGACTTTATTCCTCGGATCGGTGCGATTACAGCGATACCAGATTTACTCCCTTTTTTCATGTTTAGCTTCTGTCACACACTAAAAGATGCTTTTTTTTGGAATAATTTTTTGTAAGAATTTTTTGCATCGCCGTATTTTGAGAGCTATAATTTTTCCATATTTCGGCCGACAGAGTTATCTGTGGGCTTATTTTTTGCGGGACGAGCTGACGTTTTTATTGGTACCATATTCGGGCACATAACGTTTTTTGATCGCTTCCTATTCCGATTTTTGTGGAAGCAGAATGAACAAAAAACAGCAATTCAGGAATTGGTTTTTTTTTTATTTTTTTTCCCCCGTTCCGCGTGTGGTAAAAATTGATAAAGCAGCTTTATTCTTCGGGTTACTATGGTTACAGCGATACCTCATTTATATATTTTTTTTATGTTTTGGCGTTTTTTACACAATAAAGAATTTTATAGAAAAAATAATTATTTTTGCATCAGTTTATTCCGCGACCTATAACTTTTTTATTTTTTCGCTGATGATGATGTATAGCGGCTTGTTTTTTGCAGGACAAGATGACGTTTTCAGCGGTACCATGATTATTTATATCTGACTTTTTGATCGCGTGTTATTGCACTTTTTCCAAGCGGTATAATGATACCGCTTGGAAAAAGTATAATTTACTACTTTTTTGTGTTTTTTTTTTACGGCTTTCACTGAAGGGGTTAAGTAGGGTTATGCTTTTATAGATGGGATTTTTACGGATGTGGCGATACCTAACATGTGTATCTTTTTTGTTTTTTATTTTTTTTATTACATAAAAATGTGTATTTTTTAGGGGATTTTTTTTAATTATTTTTTAATATTTTTTTTAAAAATTTTTTTAAAAAATGATTTTTTTCAACTTGTCCCTTTATGGGACTTTCACTTTTTTTACTTTTGATTGCAGTTACAATGCATTGCAATGCTCTGGCATTGCAATGCATTGTACCTATGGGGAAAGCTGCTGTGACATGATCACAGCAGCTTCCCGTAGCTAGATGACCCGGAGGTTGTCATGACAACCCCCGGGTCATCAAGGCAGAGATCAGGCCCTGCGATTACATCGCTGGGACGCTGATCTGAGGCAGAGGGAGCACCCGACCCTCTGCCTCCCCCCCTGAGCTCTGCGATCGCGCTCGATCGCAGCAGTCAGGGGGTGTTATGTTACGGTAGCTGAGGAGTGCAGGTAAAAAAGGCAATACACCAGAGCAGTTGGAATCTATGGGATTGCAGTACCCTGACTAACCACCACAACTAGAGGCAGCCGTGGAGCGTTCCTACGTTGGTCCTAGACGCCTCGTCACAGCCTGAGAAACTAACTACACCTAAAGATAGAAATAGGAAAGCTATCTGCCCCGTAGCAGAACCCCAAAGATAATAGAAAGCCCCCAAACATGTAATGGCGGTTAGACAAGAGGAAATACTGACACAGAAAGAAAATAGTATGAGCAAACGCTGGGGCCCAAACTATCTAAATAGAAAAGGACAGGAAGGGTACTTACTGCAATCCCAGAAAACCCTGAAAAACACCAACTCTACTAATTTCAAAATCACCTGAGATCACACGACCTCTACCACCTAAATTAGTTCTCTGGTGTAACAAAAACAGCAGCCACTGAAAAAACTGGAAAAAGCAAAAGTACAAAACATCAGTGGCTGAACTAAACTGAGAGGGCAAAAGCCCCCGGAGGGGACCCAGAAGGCCCCCACAGAAGTGCAGGACCAAATGCAAAAATATAGCAAAAACACAAAATAAGAAATTGTCTTATCTGATAGCAGGAGATGCAGACACGACACAGCAGGCTACAAGGGAAACTGGAAAGAAGGATTCAGACCAGAACAATTGATCACCGGCAACCCTGATGGGAAAATGATTCCCTTAAATAAGACCAATCAGTAACACCTGATTCCCAGTCCTCACAATCCTCACTAGTACCGCTTGTAACCACCAGAGGGAGCCTCTGCTCAGAACTCATCTCAAACCCATTCACAACAGTACCCCCCCCTTGAGGAGGGGTCACCGAACCCTCATTTGAGCAACCAGGTCGGTCAGGATGAGTTCTATGATACGCACGGATAAGTCTCCTAGCATGGATGTCCGAAGCAAACACCCAAGAATTATCTTCCTGACCATAACCTCTCCATTTAACCAAATACTGGAGTCTTCGTCTAGAAAAACGAGAATCCAATATTTTCTCAACCACATACTCCAGATTGCCCTCAACCAAAACAGGGTCAGGAGGCACAGCAGCAGGAACCACTGGCTCAACAAACCTCTTCAACAAGAACTTGTGGAACACGTTATGGATCTTAAATGTCCCTGGAAGAAGCAAACGAAAAGAAACAGGATTAATAATCTCCATGATCTTATAAGGTCCAATGAACCTAGGCTTAAATTTAGGAGATGCTACTCTCATAGGAATATTCTTTGAGGATAACCAGACCAAGTCCCCCACTTTAAACCGAGGACCATCAGTCCTATGCCGGTTAGCAAACCGCTGGGCCTTCTCCTGAGAGAGGGACAACCTCTCCACTACCTGGTCCAAATCTGCTGCATACGCTCAACAACAGAGTCAACACCTGGACAGACAGAAGCCTCCGTCTGTCCTGAAGAAAATCGAGGGTGAAACCCAGAATTACAGAAAAACGGAGACATCAAAGTGGCAGAGCTAGCCCTATTATTAAGAGCAAACTCAGCCAAAGGCAAAAAAGAGACCCAGTCATCCTGATCAGCAGACACAAAGCATCTTAGATAAGTCTCCAATGTCTGGTTTGTTCTCTCAGTTTGACCATTGGTCTGAGGATGAAATGCCGAGGAGAAAGACAATTGAACACCCAGTTTAGAACAAAAAGTCCTCCAAAATCTGGAAACAAACTGGACTCCTCTGTCAGACACAATGTTCTCAGGAATGCCGTGTAAACGAACCACGTGCTGAAGGAACAACGGCACCAATTCAGAGGAGGAAGGCAACTTAGGTAATGGCACAAGATGTATCATTTTGGAAAACCTATCACAAATCACCCAGATGGTGGTCATTCTCTGAGAAACAGGAAGATCGGAAATGAAATCCATAGAGATATGGGTCCATGGTCTCTTGGGCACAGGCAATGGCATCAACAAACCACTAGAGCGAGAGCAAGACTTGGAGCGAGAGCAAGTCCCGCAGGACTGCACAAATTCCCTGACATCGCGAGACAAGGTAGGCCACCAAAAGGACCGACTAACCAAGTCTCTGGTACCAAAAATTCCGGGATGCCCAGCCAATGCGGAACAATGAATCTCAGACATCACACTCTTTTTCCATTGGTCCGGGACAAACAATTTTCCAACAGGGCAGCGCTCGGGCCTATCCTCCTGAAACCCCTCCAGAGCAAGTCTCAAATTGGGCGAGATGGCGGAAAGAACTACACCCTCCTTTAAAATAACAGAGGGATCAGATAGCTCAGGAGAGTCCACAAGGAAACTCCTCGAGAGGGCATCCGCCTTAACATTCTTAGTGCCAGGAAGAAAGGAAACCACAAAATTAAAACGTGTGAAAAACAAGGCCCACCTGGCCTGTCTAGGATTGAGTCGCTTGGCAGATTCCAGATAGACCAGATTCTTATGGTCCGTAAGGACCACCACCTGATGTTTGGCTCCCTCCAGTCAATGTCTCCACTCTTCAAAAGCCCACTTCATGGCCAATAACTCCCGATTACCCACGTCATAATTACGTTCAGTAGGAGAAAATTTTCGAGAGAAAAAGGCACAAGGGTTACTTTTAGAGGTCTCTGGATCTTTTTGGGACAAAACGGCACCTGCCCCAATTTCAGAGGCATCAACCTCCACCTGAAATGGCAGAGAAACATCAGGCTGCCGTAGAACAGGAGCAGAAGTGAATCTCTGCTTAAGTTCCTGAAACGCAGAGACTGCCTCAGGAGGCCAATTCACCACATCAGAACCCTTTCTGGTCAAATCAGTTAATGGTTTAACAATAACAGAGAAATTACCAATAAATTTACGATAAAAATTGGCAAAACCCAAAAATCTCTGAAGAGCCTTTAATGAAGTAGGTTGGACCCAATCACAGATGGCCTGAACCTTGACCGGGTCCATTTCAATAACAGATGGGGACAAAATGAATCCCAGAAATGAGATCTTCTGTACGCCAAAAAGACACTTTGATCCCTTCACATACAGAGCATTCTCTCTCAAAATCTGGAATACAGTTCGAACATGTTTCACATGAGAGTCCCAGTCATTAGAAAAAATCAAGATATCATCCAAATAAACAATCAGAAACTTGTCCACAAAATCCCTGAAAATGTCATTCATGAAGGACTGGAAGACGGAAGGAGCATTAGTGAGCCCAAAGGGCATCACAAGGTACTCAAAATGCCCTTCAGGGGTGTTAAATGCAGTCTTCCATTCATCCCCGTGCTTAATGCGAATAAGGTTATACGCCCCCCTGAGGTCAAGCTTGGTAAACCAAGTAGCGTTTTTCACCCTGGAAAACAGGTCAGAAATCAAGGGTAACGGGTATTGATATTTCACAGTAATATTGTTCAAGAGACGATAATCAATACACGGCCTTAATGAACCATCTTTTTTAGCCACAAAAAAAAAACCGGCACCTAAGGGTGAAGAGGATGGTCTGATATGACCCTTCTCCAATGATTCCTTGATATAAGACCGCATAGCGTCATGTTCAGGTACAGACAAGTTAAAAAGGCGACCTTTAGGGAATTTACTACCTGGCACTAATTCAATAGCGCAGTCATAGCTCCTATGGGGAGGTAAGGATGCAGATTTACTTTCGCTAAACACATCAGAAAAATCAAACAAAAAGTCAGGAACATCCTCAGCCTGGGGGGAGGCAGAAAAAACAGGAGTGTTGGCACTAACACATTGGCAGCCCCAACTGGTTACAGACACAGATTTCCAATCCAAAACAGGATTATGAGACTGTAACCAAGGGAAACCCAGCACTATAATGTCATGCAGATTATATAGAACCAAAAATTTGCAGCACTCCTGGTGATCAGGTTCAACCCTCATTATCACCTGAGTAGAAAACTGGGGTTTATTCTCAGCCAAAGGGGTAGAATCGATCCCCAGTAGGGGAATAGACTTCTGTAGGGGTATCAAGGGAAATCCACAACGTTTAGCAAAATCATAATCCATCAGGTTAATAGCTGCTCCAGAATCAACGAAAGCCTGAGCAGAAAATGAGGACAGAGAGCATATCAGAGTGACAGTTAATAAAAACTTAGTCTGAACACTACCCAAGACAACTGAGCGTGCAAAATGTCTTCCCCGCTTAGGGCAGACTGAAATAGCATGAGAGGCATCACCACAGTAGAAACATAACCCATTGCGCTTTCGAAACTCATGACGCTGTGCCCCAGACACCACTCCATCACACTGCATGGGCTCAGCAGCTGGCTCACAAGGCAACACCACTCCACGCATACTTCTCCGCTCACGCAAACGTCTGTCAATTTGAATCGCCAATGACATAGAATCATTGAGACCAGAGGGGACAGGGAATCCCACCATAACATCCTTTACATTATCCGACAGACCCTTCCGGAAAAGGGCCGCCAAAGCGTCGTCATTCCATTTGGTCAGGACTGCCCACCTACGGAATCTCTGACAGTATAACTCAGCGTCATCAAGCCCCTGATTTAATGCCAACAAGGTTTTTTCAGCTTGATCAGTGACATTAGGCTCATCGTACAATAACCCCAAAGCCTGAAAAAATGCATCAACATCACTCAAAACAGGATCCCCAGGTATCAGGGAAAAAGCCCAATCCTGAGGATCGCCGCGCAGGAGAGAGATGATAATTTGAACCTGCTGCGCTGCGTTTCCTGAGGACTTAGATTTTAAGGCAAGAAACAATTTACAATTATTTTTGAAATTCTGAAACTTAGCTCGATCCCCTAAAAACAAATCTGGCATGGGGATCCTAGGTTCCACAACAGGCAACCCAGCAAGATAGATAGCAATACTCCGAACCTCAGTGGCAAGCTGATCCACACGGCCAGACAACTGTGCAAACTCCATTGGGAGAAAAGATCCTCCCCAGCACCCAGAGATACAGAGGGAAAAAAAAAAATGAAACAAACAGAAAAATATCTCTGACAACTTTTCTTCCTTCAAAATATTTTTTCCCTTCTGTGAGTACCATACAATTTTTAGGCCGGTGATACTGTTATGTTACGGTAGCTGAGGAGTGCAGGTAAAAAAGGCAATACACCAGAGCAGTTGGAATCTATGGGATTGCAGTACCCTGACTAACCACCACAACTAGAGGCAGCCGTGGAGCGTTCCTACGTTGGTCCTAGACGCCTCGTCACAGCCTGAGAAACTAACTACACCTAAAGATAGAAATAGGAAAGCTATCTGCCCCGTAGCAGAACCCCAAAGATAATAGAAAGCCCCCAAACATGTAATGGCGGTTAGACAAGAGGAAATACTGACACAGAAAGAAAATAGTATGAGCAAACGCTGGGGCCCAAACTATCTAAATAGAAAAGGACAGGAAGGGTACTTACTGCAATCCCAGAAAACCCTGAAAAACACCAACTCTACTAATTTCAAAATCACCTGAGATCACACGACCTCTACCACCTAAATTAGTTCTCTGGTGTAACAAAAACAGCAGCCACTGAAAAAACTGGAAAAAGCAAAAGTACAAAACACAGTGGCTGAACTAAACTGAGAGGGCAAAAAGCCCCCGGAGGGGACCCAGAAGGCCCCCACAGAAGTGCAGGACCAAATGCAAAAATATAGCAAAAACACAAAATAAGAAATTGTCTTATCTGATAGCAGGAGATGCAGACACGACACAGCAGGCTACAAGGGAAACTGGAAAGAAGGATTCAGACCAGAACAATTGATCACCGGCAACCCTGATGGGAAAATGATTCCCTTAAATAAGACCAATCAGTAACACCTGATTCCCAGTCCTCACAATCCTCACTAGTACCGCTTGTAACCACCAGAGGGAGCCTCTGCTCAGAACTCATCTCAAACCCATTCACAACACAGGGGGTTAACAGCCAGGGGCGGTGGGGGCTCCGCTCCTGGCTGTCAGTGCAGGAAGCCTGGCCACTGCAGCGCCGGCTCCTGCACTGATCGCACTGGGGAAGCTGAAATTTCAGCTTCTCCTGCGCGATCGCTGCTGTGTTTGGTCAGTCAGATTGACTGACCAACCACAGCGCTGTGAGTGCGGGGACCGATGGCAAAGGTCCCCGCACCGCTTGCCGTGCCTGTCAGCTGTCTGTGACAGCTGTCGGCACTGATCTACCACAGCGTGTTTACACGCTGTGGTAGATCAAAGGCATGACGTGCAGAGTCCGTCCTGGTGCCGGAACTGGCACCTTGTCATGACGGACTCTGCACGTCATTGGACATTAAGGGGTTAAAAAGATAAGAGAGGTCTGTAAATGACATCATAGGTAGACCACGACTATGAGAGTCAAAATGAGAAAATGTTTTCTGTAAGTCTTCACAAGGTTGTCACACACTGTTTGTTGTATGTTGGCCCATTCCTCCATGCATATCTCCTCTACAGCAGTTATGTTTTGGGCCTGTCGCTGGGCAACACAGAGTTTTAAATCCTTCCAAAGGTTTTCTATGAGGTCGAGATCTGGAGACTGGTTAGGCCACTCCAGGACCTTCATATGCTTCTTACAAAGCCACTCTTTCGTTGCCCTGGCAGTGTGCTTGGGAACATTATCATACTGAAAGACCCATCCATGTTTCATCTTCAATGCCCTTGCTGATAGAAAAAGGTTTGCACCCAAAATCTCACGATACATGGCCCATTCATTCTTTCATGTAAATGGATCAGTCATCCTGGTCCCTTTGCAGAGAAACAGCCCAAAAGCATGATGTTGCCACCCCAATGCTTTACAGTAGGTATGGTGTTCTTTGCATGCAACTCAGCATTCTGTCTCCTCCAAACACGACAATTTTAGTTTCTACCAAACAGTTCTACTTTGGTTTCATCAGACTGTATGACATTCTCCCAATACTCTTCTGGATAATCCAAACTTCAGACAGGCCCAGACATGTACTGGCTTTAGCAGGGGATACATCTGGCACTGCAGGATCTGAGTCCCTTGTGGTGTATTGTGTTACGGATGGTAGCCTTTGTTACGGTGGTCTCAGCTCTATGCAGGTACTTCACTAGGTCACCCTGTGTGGTTCTGGGATTTTTGGTCACCGTTCTTGTGATCATTTTGACCCCACGGGGTGAGATCTTGTGTGGAGCCCCTGATCGAGGGAGATTATCAGTGGTCTTGTATGTCTCTCATTTTCTTATTAATGCTACCTCAACTGATTTCATCACACCAAGCTGCTTGTCTATTGCAGATTCAGTCTTCCCAGACTGGTGCAGGGCTACAATTTTGTTTCTGGCACTCTTGGTACTTACTCGCCTACAGACCACATTGCGTACACAACTATACCCATCCCACATCAAGAACTTCAGATAGGGTGAGAGAATTCCATTTTTTGGTCTCTACTTTCTGTTATTTGAGTCTTGATTATGATTTTGTGAATATATGCATGATCTTTCTATCTATCTATCATTATCTTTGCTCATATTTAAAGGAAACCTGTCATCAGTAAAAAATGCTATTAACTTTCAGAAATTGGGCTACTATACAGGTTAGGCCGGGTTCACACTAGCAATGAATACTGACTAGTGCTATGCGATAAAACATCGCATTGCACTCGGACCAGTATTCATCTATGGGGCAGCTCCCATCAGCGTATTTTTTCTTGGCTGTTTTCAACGTGCAAGTGAAATTGCAGCATTCTGCTATTGTCACAGACATTCGGCCAAGTCTTGGCTCACTCCCACTCATTGAAGCCTATTGGTACGAGTTAGACAATGCACATCACTCGGATATCATCCGAGTGCTGTGCGATATACGCCGAAACCAGCAATGGAGAAATTCTTTTCTCTGCCTCCTCCGCAGCTGTGCTCCAATCCGCTCTGTGCGAGAGTCTCGGAGAACAGTCGCATGACACTCGGCTCCCGCTCGTATCCGATGTCATATGCTAGCCTTAATAGCATTATGATCCTGCCTGGTGCCTGCACATAGTCGAATGTTGCGGTGAGATGATGAATTTTATTCCCCCGGCAGTATCTGGTTTCAGTGTCTGGAGTGGCACCATTGCCTCTTTAGTCACCGCTTTAAGAATACAAAGCAACGGGTATAACCGCACCAGCTGGCCTGAATGCAGAGCCAGTGTTATTCAGTGCCAGGGGCACAGTTACATTGGGCGCTCTGTATGCTCAAACCTGTGTTGGCATCATCCCCGAGAATCAAACTGTAATGTTGCAGTGGAATTAAAGTTCATTTTATCCCCACAGCATCCCACTAAGTGCAGGAGCTGGGTGTTAGGCGTCAGCTGGATTTGTACCTGGATCTGAGGCATCAGTGGTCCCCCATCCAGATCTCAGCCAAGACAGATGCTGCTTAGCTTCGCTGTCAATCCCAACACCTAGCCAGTACAAGAGAGTACAAGCTGTCTCCAGGGTCTTTGCTAATAGTAGCCTTAAGGATAGGTTACAGAAGGAGACAGGACTGTTATAGCTTAGGTCCAGAAATGCCTGCACTGAGCATGTCCGTGACAAGGCGAGCCAGGATTGGTGGTTAATGTCAGCTGATCCTCTGACCTGGCGTAGCCTGAATGGTCGTGGATGACGTCATCGGTGATGCGATTGACGAGATGGCTGGGGGCGGAGCTTAGCCCTTAAATAGCTTGTCTGTAAGCGGCGCGGCGCGGTTAGATCATACTAAAATTGGCAGTGCTCATGTGTGAACGTACCAGAATCTGGGCTCCACGTGCTCTCTAGCTTTGCTCTCCGGGACCTGCCGATGCTAGAGTTCGCTCGGCTAATTAGCACAGGTCCTTCAGGCAGGTTTAGCTTATGCCAGGCAGGTAGCCAATGTGACGCAGTCTTGCTACGAATATAGGGTAGCTATACACCATGAGCAGACTGCAGGGCGCGTAACTTGGGCATCGCCTGCCAAGCTGAACAGAGAGTTGCCCAGTCCAGTCTCACGCCGGCTGGCAGCACGTACGCCTGGCATTAGTCGCACACACTTCCTAGCGGCTGGCACATAGCTTCTGTGCAGTCAACGGGGCTACGTCTATACCAGCTTGCAGCACATAGTGCTAACCTAATATCTGGCAAGTGACTTCTGTGCCATTAACAGGGCTACATCTACACCAGTCGATAGCACATCTCCCATGACGTTAACGGAGATAGTGCCAATTCAACATCTCCCTAGTGTGAAGTAACACAGGCGAGATCTAATATTATCCTTTAGTTGTCAGTTGTTACCCTGATACCCAAAGGGTGTTCGGCAGCAGTTACTCTAACTGCATCGCGGACCCCGGTTCGGTTGCAATCCATTATCCAATAAAGTTGTTGCAACCGAGCTCATAACACTGGGCATGTTAGTACTGCTATTTCCATGCAGATTATACCCATATTAAAGACCTAGACAGAATCAGGAAGGTAGGTTCAAATGTGGTGTCTTACAGTGGCTTGTGAAAGTATTCATCTCCTTGGATTTTTACCCATTTTGTTACATTGCAAGCTGTATTGAATTATTTTTGTAATCCGATTTGTATGTGATCCATCAGCAATAAATAGTCTAAGTTGGTGAAGTGAAAAGAGAAAAATATAGGAATAAAATAAATTTATAGGATCAAAAAACTAAAAAATGACATGTGCATTTTTATTCATCTCTTTGGCAAAGAAGCCCCTAAAAATTGCTGGTGCAAGCAATTACCTTCATAAGTCACATACTTAGTGAAAGGAAGTCCCCTCTATGTGCAATCTAAGTGTCAAATGGTCAGTATATACACACAGTGATTTGAGTCTGGGACAGAAATTCACCTTCCATCAAAACAATGACCAAAAGCATGCTGCTAAAGCAACACTTGAGTTGTTTAAGGGGAACGTGTAAATGTTTTGGAGTGGTCTAGTCAACGCCCAGACCTTAATGCAATTGAGAATCTGTGATTAGACTTGAAGATTGCTGTTCACCAGAGGAAACTTGAAGAAGCTGGAGCAGCTTTGCCATCAGGAAATTATGGCACCAATCTTTGCTTTGTTTACTTGTGTTCCTATATTTTTTTTACTTTTAATTTAAAATACTGCATGCTCTAGGCACTATGTTTAAAATACTTACTGCTTCATATCCTGTGACTTGGGCCTCTCTAGATCTTATCAGGTGGAAGGTGCTAAAGCATATAGATGTTGCCAGGTTGCCTTTGATGATCTAACCACCCCCTGGTGTGCTGGCCCCAGCTGCCAAATTATCCCAAAGCAGCTCCCATAATCCCACTCTCCTAACCCTGTAGTGTGGGCTATATATTTAGGACTAGTCTAAGGGGTGCACGCAGTGTGGGGTGCAGCACGCAAGCATCCCAGAAGCAAAGCATCACAGAAGATAAGCATCGTGTAAATGGCAGTTATCCATGGCAGTTAATCAGGGCTGGAATCAGGTACCCCACACTTTGCTTTCTTTTTAATTATGTACTTTACCTCTATCCTCCTGTGTTCCCTTGCCATCCATATTCACTGCCCCATCCCCCCTCCATCACGACTCATACACATCAGTCCCTCCATACTTCCCTCTCCCATGTACAGCTCCCATGCACTCCTCACCTTCCTGAGAAACCTCAGCCCATCCTGCCCAAACACATCACAGAAAAAACCTACTTACAACTCCAACAACTACCTGCTCTTTATCTTCCTACTCCTACTGATTTCAGGGGACATCTCCCCCAACCCTGGTCCACCATCCCCTAACCTCAATCCCTACCCTACCTCATATCGACACCATAATAATCTATTACTTGCACTCCCTCATCTCCTTCTTTCAATTGTGTCTGGAATCCACGGTCTGCATGCAACAAGCTATCCTTCCTGCACAACTACTTTCTGAACAACTCTCTTCATCTGTTGGCCCTCACTGAAACCTGGATTCAGGATTCTGACACGGTCTCCTCTGCTGCCATTTCCTATGGTGGCTTACAGTTCTCCCATTCCTCGAGACCCACAAACAGACATGGTGGTGGAGTTGGCATACTCCTGTCCCCACAATGCACTTACCAGGTCATCCCCTTAGTTCCATCACTCTCATTCCCTTCTTTTGAGGTCCACGCCATCAGGCTCTTCCATCCCCTCTCCCTCAGAGTAGCGGTCATATATCGGCCCCCAGGCTCGCCCACTCAGTTCCTTGACCACTTCTCAGCCTGGCTGCCGCACTTCATGTCCTCAGAACTACCAACCCTTATCCTTCGAGACTTCAACATCGCCATTAACAGCCCTACTTCCACATCTGCATCTCAACTTCTATCACTAACCACTTCTCTAGGCCTCTCACAGCTTTCAACCTCTGAGACACACAAGGATGGTAACACCCTTGACCTGGTCTTTGTCCGCCTCTGTTCAATCTCCCACCTAAATAACTCACCGCTTCCACTCAATGACCACAACATTCTCTCCTTCATCCTCACAAATCCTCGACCACCCCAGCACACTCCTACCTACCACACATTCAGAAATCTACAAGCCATTAACCCTCAGACACTTTCAGACTCCCTACACTCATCGCTGTCCCCAATCTCCTCTTTTACATGTCCTAATCTGGCTGTTCATCACTACAATGACACTCTTAGAAGCACCCTTGACCAAGTAGCACCGCTCACCCTCAGAACTTCCAAACACACAGTAAAACTCCCCTGGCTCACATTGCTAACTCAACTTCTTCAGCGATGCTCTAGGAGTGCTGAACGCCTTTGGAGAAAAACCGGCACACCAGAAGACTTCATCCACTTTAAATTCATGTTAAGAACTTATAATGCTGCCCTTCACCTCGCCAAACAGACCTACTTCACCACCCTGATCTCCTCACTAGCCAACAACCCCAAGAAACTTTTTGACACTTTTCACTCCCTCCTCAGGCCAAAAGCACAAGTCCCTATCACAGACATTTGTGCTGACGACCTGGCCTCCCACTTTATAGAAAAAATAGATACTATCCGTCAGGAAATCTGCTCTCAACCACCAAGTGCTGTGACTCCCATCCCTCCCTGCATTTCCCCTGGCTCAATTTCCACATTTGATCCCATCACAGAAGAAGAAGTCTCCAGACTCCTCTCTTCCTCTCGTCCGACTACATGCACTACCAACAACATTCCCTCACACCTCCTCCAGTCTCTCTTTCCAGTTGTCACAACTCACCTAACTACAATCTTTAATCTCTCACTCTCCTCTGGCATTTTCCCATCCTCCTTCAAACACTCCATCATTACTCTACTATTAAAGAAACCCGCTCTCGACCCTTCCTGCACAAACAACTACAGACCGGTCTCCAATCTCCCCTTCATCTCTAAACTTTTGGAGCACCTAGTCTGCTCCCGCCTTACCCGTTACCTCTCCACTCACTCCCTCCTAGACCCTTCACAGTCCGGCTTCCGACCCCTACATTCGACTGAAACTGCACTCATCAAAGTGACCAATGACCTTCTGACAGCAAAACGTAACGGTGACAACTCTCTGCTCATTCTTCTCGACCTTTCTGCAGCTTTCGACACGGTTGACCACCGTCTCCTACTGTCTAGGCTCCAGTCACTAGGTATTAAGGACACTGTTCTCTCCTGGTTCTCCTCCTATCTTTCTGACCGCTCCTTCAGTGTTTCGTTCTCTGGCTCCACGTCATCTCCTCTTCCTCTCACTGTCGGTGTACCCCAGGGCTCAGTCCTTGGCCCCCTTCTCTTCTCTCTCTACACGGCCCCAATTGGACAGACCATCAGCAGATTTGGCTTTCAGTACCATCTTTATGTTGATAACACACAACTATACACGTCATCCCACGACCTTACCCCCGCTGTACTACAGAATGCCACCGACTGTCTGTCCGCAGTCTCCAACATCATGTCCGCTCTCTATCTGAACTTAACCTCTCCAAAACTGAACTTCTTCTGCTCCCGCCGTCTACTAACCTCCCTAAATCTGACATTTCCCTCTCCGTGGGCGGCACCATAATAACACCCAAGCAGCATGCTCGCTGTCTGGGTGTTATGTTTGACACCAATCTCTCCTTCACCTCCCATATACAATCTCTGGCCCGCTCTTGCCGCCTACACCTAAAGAACATCTCTAGAATTTGCCCTTTTCTCGCCATGGAAACAACAAAACCCTCACTGTAGCATTGATCCACTCCCGCCTGTACTACTGCAACGCTCTATTACTTGGCCTCCCCATTACTCGACTATCTTCTCTCCAGTCCATCCTTAATGCAGCAGCCAGGGTCATCCATCTGGCTAATCGGTACTCGGACGCGTCCGCTCTTGACCAGTCCTTACACTGGCTGCCCATTCATTATAGGATCCAATTCAAAGTACTGGTTCTCACCTACAAAGCTCTCCACAGTGCAACACCCCCCTACATCTCCTCCCTCATTTCTATCTATCGGCCTAACCGACTGCTGCGCTCTGCAAATGACTTTCGACTAACCTCTGCACTAATCCGTACCTCCCACTCCCGACTCCAAGACTTCTCCCGCGCTGCGCCACTCCTCTGGAATGCTCTACCCAAGAAATTAGGACTATCCACAATTTGCATGGTTTCAGGCGCTCCCTCAAAACACATCTGTTCAGAGCGGCCTATCACATTCACTAATCAAAGTCATTCTATGTGTAAGTGCGTGTGTGTGTAGCCCATTCACTATCTCCATCCATCCCTCACTCCCTCAAGATGGCTGGACCATCATTGTAAATGCACCATTGTATATACACACCTGTACTTTGTATCTCCCCACCTCATTGTAGATTGTAAGCTCTCACGAGCAGGGTCGTCTTATTTTGCTTTAATTATTGTATTGTTAACGTTGTTACTTATGACTTGTGTTTTGAAACTGTTAAACTGTAAAGCGCTGCGGAATATGATGGCGCTATATAAATAAAGATTATTATTATTATATTTTTCATGTATTTTATATACACTTTTGTGTTAACAAAAAAGAAGTGAAATGTGTAAAACCAAAATAATGCTTTCCAAAAATTTCATTTTTGTCATCTTTTACAAACACCAAAAAAACACAGTCTATGTAAAAGTATCCTATATGTAGTTTTAAAAAAAAATTAACAGGTAATTCAGCCACAAATAGAAATAAAGCTTTCTTCAATGTTATTTTTTCATATAACCAGATTGAGCAATTGATTGACATGCACCCTTGTTCTTTGTGCCATTTCTCGTCTTCTAATGGTTTTTAATGGTTTTTCACAACTCTTGCCATAAATACTTTGCTAAATTTGTCAAATAGCTGTGGGAAACTAACAACATATCCGTAATTATAAAGGTGATGCACTGAGATGAAAACCTAATGCAATACATTTGCTAAATCTGGAATATCTGGTATATTTTACAGGAGTCAATGACAAGATGGTAGTTATTACAATTAAAGCCATTACTAAATCAGGCATATATTACAGTACTGAATGATAAGATGGTAGTTATTAAGATTAAAGTCAAGTTAAAAAGTTGCACAAAAATGTGTACCATATTTTAACCCCTCGGGGAGGGGCAAAATTGTTCTCCGTTTGCTATAATCTGATGTAGATTTGTGCCATAATGCTGTGTGAGTGTCTGTTTTGTGTGCATCACTTTGAAACTTGAATACAGAGGAGAAAATGTTGGTAAAAAAGTTAACAAATTGTGGTGCAAGTACTAACATTTTATACATAAAAAAATTTAATAAATGCAAGTAAATCTCTTAAGTTTGCAGCACAGCATATTTTGAATTATTAATAAACTTCCATCATAAATGATGAATATATTCAGGATTTTGTTCACCTTTCCATTTACATTTGTACAAGCATTACTGACATGTGTCATCTTCCTCCTAATAGAAAAACATAAGAATTATCAATGTACTTCTATTTAACCTAAAGTACCAATCAAGCACTACCAGAGACATTATACACTATAATACAGAAGCAGATCAGGGTAGTATATGAGCAACCAAGCAGTGAAGCTCATACATGGGACAAAAAAATTGTAAAAGAAATTAAAATTACCCATTAAAATTTTTATTAAGTTTTCAATACAGTACATGTCCCCCAAAATGGTGCTATTAAAGAAAAAAACTCATTCATCAACAAAAAGCAAGCACTGAAGGAATATAGAAGGAAAATGTATTAAACAGTTAAAAAGGATCTTAGAAGATGGGGTGAAAAATGAAAAAAGGCAAAAAACAAGAAAATAAACACACACTTTGTACATTAATTTACCGTATATTAACATCAAAGTGGATTAATAAATATGGGCTTGAGAATTTATGTTAGCTTATTTAGCTATGATTTTGTCACTTAAATGTTCTTTCTCTTTAGAATAATATACAGTAGTTTAATTTTGAATTATTATGAATCATCAAATATATAGTTTATATTTTGGGATGTTAACCCAAATAAAATATGGATGCCTCAAATGATAGAAAATTAAAACACAAAAACAAATTGCACTTTTTTAAATTAGTCTTAATAAAATGTTGCATAGTGCCTTATATATGTGAGAGTATGTTAAAAAAAACACTTAAGTATTTAATTGAAGTAGAAGATAAAGATAATTCTATTTTACTCACCTGTAATACACTGGTATAAACATTTTTATGATAAATATTCTGCACTTATAACCATTATAATGAAATATGCCGTACCCTTATGTCGCAAGAAATTCATAACAACGTAGTAATTGGAACTAATAGTGGAGTTGATTAATTTATTTTCTCAGCCCAGCATTTTCACTTAATATACTGGCATAATGATCAATGAATACAATTGCTGAACTTCCCATTTACTGACTAATTGTAATTATGTTAGAGAAAACATAATTTATCCTCCAGAATGGGAAAAGTTTTGTGTTTTTTGCAAATAAAAAGTTAATTCATTTTCTATGAACCTACAAGTATGCAAAATGCTACACAAAAAAACAGCGAGGTACAAATAACAAGGGAGTTAGGTATTACTAATTGTAAACAGAAGTGGAGAACCCCATAGCAGAACCCTCACTAACAGGCCGTAAAGCTTAACCTTCATTATAGATCAAAGTAAGAGGGCACTACTGGCAGTGAATTGCTAAAAAGAATCTGCTCCAAATCTGCAATATTGCACGTTATGTAAGATATTTCTTCTATTTATCACACTATGGCACCCCGAAATGCCACCACTAATAGGCAGGATAGGATATTTAGATTAAAACAACAAATCCCCCCAACATGTTTCACCAAATACGTGACATCATCAGGGGATGGAACAAAGGCAAAAATGTCTGCCATCTGTATATACCCTTATATGTAGCATGTTATGGGTTCACCAATTGAATACTTTGGTCACAGAAAACTGACCGCTGTACTTATTAGCACCAATTATATTGATCAAGAGTACTCGCTAATCTAAGAAATGATTAGTGCCACTATTGTTAATTCATGTACAAGAGTTAGCTCACAGGTGTTGTCATGGAGATAACTCACTAATCAGGTTAACCAGCATTGCTCATTGTGATGTTTAGTGATTTGATATGGTGATAGCGCCAGCAAGCAGTCATTTCCGGGGCAAGGAAAGAGTAGTGCATGCGCTGTACTGATTTTATGCTTTGCCCACTGTTGGGCAAAGCACACTGCGCATGTGCGGGGCCTAATTTGAAATGCGCAATTGCAGGAAGCCAAATGCCATCTGTGGGATTCACAGATGGCGATACGCAAGTGATGCCGAGGAGCGGGGGGGAGAGAGCGAGAAAACGCCGCCCTCCTGACCTGACCACCCTCATTGACAGCGCAAAAAACGAAGTTTACTAAGGTATTTTGATATGAAAACGGGGGTATCAGGATATATGATACCTACCTTTAGCTTTGTTATGGGATGCAATATTCAGCCATATCTTTAGTTGATATGGCAAAATTGGGATGACAGATTCCCTTTAAAGGCATAGTAATGTTACTGTATGTAAAGGTTTGACTTTGTAGTAAGTAATAAAAATACCTTAAAACATTCTCTCTCTCTCATTATTCTGGCATTTGGTAAATATTAAGAATTATGGTAACCATAATTGATCTAAAATGGGAAAGATTTATTCTAATTTCATGTCAGATATTGAGAAAAACATGCATATGTGTCTTTATATATAGTGTATGCAAACTTCTGATTTCAACTGTAACTGTTACAACTGCTTCTATCCTAAGAAGTAACTTACGTTTAAATTGTAAAAATTTTATTGAACTCTAATAATCTGCTAATCTTGTATTTCTTTAATCCAAATCATTCAAATTGCAGTGGTAGAGTAACAAATAAACTTGGGTTAAGTTACCGCTGTGTCATCTTCTGCGCTGTTGCAACTGTTTACAATTAGAGATGAGTGAACCTTTCAAGGTTCGGTTTACTGAACATTTAGACGTTTGCTAAACATGTTCTGCAAACAGTTCAAAGAACATACCTGCACCACAATAAATTAAATGGAAGGCCAAACCAAGCAAATTCACAACACCTTAGTGGGTGACAAAAAGCTTTCCAAACAGCTATAATTAGGGGCAGTCACCATGAAAAGTGGCATTAATTGACCCACAGTAGAAATTTGCAAATGGAACAACAGCAGTCAACCATTGGCCATGCATGAGGTATCAGGGTCAGGGCCAGCATATACATCTTTGAACTGAGGTTTCAATGAGGACCTGGTGATTAAGGGAGAGGTGTAAGCCTTCTTTGCTGGGAACCCTGATACCTCATGCAACACCTCCAAATTAGTTTTTTTTTTTGAGCCACACGCAGATGGCACAAACATCAGTTTCATACAGTAAAAATGTAAGTAATGTAGCACAGGTAATTGACTGATCAATTGACCCACAGTAAAGCTTTTTCTAATGGCGCAAAAGCGGTCAGCCATGGGCCATGCATGAGTTGTCAGGGTTTGTCAGCTTTCAATTGAAGTTTCAATGAGGAACTGGTGGTTAAGGGAGCAGTATAAGCCTTGTTAGCAGGAATCCTGATACCTCATGCAACACCTCCAATGTTTTTTTTCCAGCCACACT
>JARQOD010000006.1:301979475-302055021 GCA_033576555.1 Oophaga sylvatica
TGGGGCTCATTCTACTCTATGGGGACTATCCTATACTTTATGGCACATTACATGGGGACCATGATATACTGGAGCATTATGTGGAGCTCATCATATACTGTATGGAATATTATATGAGACCAATTATGTACGGAGCAATTTATGGGGCTCATTATTCTGTATGGCGCACTATGTGGTGGCCATAATACTGTATGGAAGTCTATACTGTCCGGTTTTTGACCTTTTGTAGATTTTAAAATAGATATCAGTCATGTCATGTAAGAAGTGAAGTATTTGTCATTGTACTATACCTATATTTCAGTGCCGTATCGGAGCATCATGAATTGTGGTATGTGTTAAACGTGCGCACTGACACTCTTTGGCCCGGGGAACACGAAAACCTGGAGCCAGCCCTACCCCCCCACAACTTTAGCCAAATAACGCCAGTTTTCAATGCGTAACTATATTATAAGGCAAATGAAGGAAGACAAGGTTAAGTAATAAGAATTGATGTCATTGGCATTGAAATGGGCACTATAAGTGTGTTTACTGTCCTCCACTCCCTGCTGACTTTGCTTCCCCATTGACTTGCATTTGGTTTCGTGTTTCAGTCGGACCGCCGACTTTTCCCGATAGTCGGCCGATTTCGTTCGACTCAACTTTTGAGAAAGTCGGATTTCATGAAACTCGACTCGTGTAATGTATGTAGTACAGTTCATATAGCGTCTTGTGCTTGGGTGCGATGAAAATACATGAGACACAGGTTTGATATAGAAGGTCTTGTATTACTTCATACAAGTGGCAAAAATAGTCACACAGTTTGCAGATACAGAAGCAGGAGACACAGCAGGCCAGAGTAACTTAAGCTCAGCAATCACTCTCCACAACAGGTTCAGGACCTTCTTCTCTGTTACCGTAAGTCCATGCAAACGTGGATCTTTCAAAGAGCAGGGTTCCAGAGTCCACAAGTGTTCCAGAGTTCCTCAGTAGGAATAGCTGGAGTACAAAGTCCAAGGCTTCCAGGAGTCAGGTCACAGGCTCACTGCAGGCTAGATTCTGAAGCACTGATTGCTCAACTGTGGCTGCTTAAGAAGCAAGAGGGAGAGAATCAGGGCGGGAACATGAAAGCTGGAAACTCCATATTGACTGAGGGCAAGATAGCTGCAGCAAGACAGAAAGCAAAATGGCTGACGAAAAAACTGAGTTTCAAGAACATGTACAAAGAACCTTACATTACTCCCCCCTTAGGGACAACCTCCGGATGGCCTCAGACCAGGCTTGTCTGGGTACCTCTGATGAAACTGGCGGAGCAAACGAGGAGCATTAACGTTATTGACTGGTTCCCATGAGTTGTCCTCCACTGGGTAGCCCTGCCATTTAATCAAATATTGTAACTGATTTCTGTATAACCTGGAATCTAGAATTCTCTCCACCACAAATTCTTCCTGACCATCGACTAGCACTGGGTCAGGGCAAGGAGAAGAACGTCCAGGAAACGTATTGGGTGTTGCAGCCTTTAGTAGGGATACATGAAAGACAGGGTGGATTCTCATAGTTCTAGGCAGTTGAAGACGACAAGCAACGGCACTTATAATCTTACTGACTTTATAGGGTCCAATGTACTTATGTCCCAACTTAGACGATGGAATCCTTAACTTAAGATTTCTGGTTGACAGCCAGACCAGGTCTCCTACCTTGAAAGCTGGTGCAGGTTTACGAAATTTATCTGCTGCTTTCTTGTACCTTTCCTGAGCCAACTCCAGATTCTCCTTTAGAAGATCTATATTCTTCTGTAAAGACGTGATTCTTTCAGCCACTGCTGGTAAAGGCGTTTCTATGGGAAATCGTGGAAGAATGTTAGGATGATAACCTAGATTGGAGTAAAAAGGAGACTGCTTAGTGGAGGCGCTCTGAGAGTTGTTATAAGAGAACTCAGCCAATGGAAGTAGATCCACCCAATCATCCTGTAGGTGGCAGATAAAGCAGCGGAGATACTGCTCCAGAGTTTGATTGGTTCGTTCGGTCTGTCCATTAGTCTGGGGATGAAAAGCAGAAGAAAGGTTTACTTTAATGTCCAATGCTGCACAGAAATTTTGCCAAACCCTTGAAGTGAATTGCACCCTCGATCCGAAATAACCTCATCTGGTACTCCATGTAAGCGAAACACATCTTTAATCATCAAATCTGATGTCTGTTTTGCAGTGGGTAAGCCGACACAAGGGATAAAATGAGCTGCCTTTGTTAAACGATCAACCACCACTAGAATGGTGTTTTTCCCTTGAGAGGTTGGTAACTCCACAATGAAGTCCATAGAAATGGATCCCCACGGGCGGGCCGGGGTGGGAAGAGGTTGTAACAGACCAGTTGGTGAGGAGCGAGGTGTTTTGCATCTTGCACAGACTTCACATGAAGTGACATAGTTTAAAACATCCTTCCTGCAAGTGGGCCACCAAAAGAAACGAGAAAGAAATTCCTGTGTCTTTAGAATTCCTCTATGCCCAGCTATCTTGGAATCGTGAATGAGTTGCAATACTCTCAATCTGACTGTTTCAGGAATATACAGACGTTGTCCCAGAATCCACACACCATTCTTAAAGACAAGACTTACGTCCCTTGGGGGTTGTGCCAACAAGGAATCCGCATGGTATGCTTCCTTGATGTCCTTAAGTAGGTCTTGATTATGAATCACTCCCAGGAATCTAGAGTCAGGAAGAATAGTCTTAGGAGGAGCAAGTGGACGGGTCTCTGCTGAATGAATCCTAGAGAGTGCATCAGCCTTTCCATTGTGCGATCCTGGTCTATAAGAAATGACAAAATTAAATTGGTTTAAGAAAAGATTCCAGCGAGCCTGGCGAGGAGTCAGGCACTTAGCCGACCTGATAAATTCAAGGTTACGATGGTCTGTCAGGACGACTATTTGCTGTGCAGCTCCCTGAAGAAGGTGTCTCCATTCTTTGAAGGCGGCAATAATGGCCAACAACTCTCTATTGCCCACATCGTAGTTCCTCTCAGCCGAAGACAACTGCTGGGAAAAGAAGGCACAGGGATGCAAGACATTCTTCTCACCTGTTCTCTGAGAGAGTATAGCTCCAACGGCACAGTCTGAAGCATCCACCTCTATTATGAAGGCAAGTTCGGGGTTGGGATGTACCAAGATAGGTGCGGTGGTAAATTTATCTTTTAGACGGGAAAATGCTTCCTGGGCTTGGGGAGTCCAGGAGAACCTAGACTCTTTCCGGGTAAGTTGAGTGATAGGTGACACTACCTCAGAGAAATTCCTAATGAAACGTCTATAGAAATTGGCAAACCCGATGAAGCGCTGCACCTCCTTCACATTTCTAGGACTTGGCCAATCCTTGATGGCTTGGGTCTTGCTTCCATCCATACTAATTCCTTGTGTAGACAGTACATACCCCAGAAATTGAATTTCGGTCCTATGGAATTCACACTTTTCAAGTTTGATGTAAAGATGGTTTTGTCTTAGACATTCCAAGACCATTCTCACATGTCCATGATGTTCCTCTGTGGAGTTAGAAAAAATTAGAATATCATCCAAATAAATCACCACGAATGTATCTAGGAGATCCCTGAAGATGTCATTCACCAAGTGTTGGAAAGTGGCTGGGGTGGTACTCAGACCAAAAGGCATAACTAGATATTCAAAGTGTCCATAGCGTGACCTGAATGCAGTCTTCCATTCATCCCCAGGTCTAATACGGACCAAGTTATAGGCCCCACGGAGATCCAATTTAGAGAAAATTTTGGCATGCCGCACTCTCTCCAATAACTCAGGGATTAAAGGCAATGGATAACGGTTTCTAATAGTAACCTTATTGAGTTCCCTATAGTCTACGCAGGGTCTCAGAGATCCATCTTTCTTCTTCACAAAGAAGATGGGTGCACCTGCAGGAGATGAAGAGGGGCGTATGAAGCCCTTGGCTAGATTTTCGTCTATGTAATCCTTTAAAGCCTTTAGCTCAGGCCCCGCCAGGGGGTAGATCTTACCAAAAGGTAGCTCTGCTCCAGGCAATAATTCAATTGGACAATCATATGGACGGTGAGGGGGAAGCTGGTCAGCGTTCTTCTTGTCACATAAATCCACATAGTCCTGGTATACAGCTGGTAGTTCAGGGACTGACATGGTTCCTTTAGGAACAGAGCAAGCTGAAACTTCTGGACTCATCTGTTTGTCTGGAAAGTGTAATTCCTTGGTCTCCCAGTTAATGGTAGGGTTCTGAGCCTGCAGCCATGGTAGCCCTAGAATAATGGGAAAGTGGGGAGAAGAGATAAGCATAAAGGACAGTTTCTCTTGATGATCTTTACCCATAAGGACCCTCAAAGGCTCTGTTTCCTGATCCACTGGTCCAGAGGTCAGCAGGGAGCCATCCACAGTTTCCATCTGTACTGGAGTAGCCTTCTTCACTGAACGTATCCCCTGTTTCAGAGCAAAGGAGACATCCATAAAATTCCCACTTGCCCCTGAGTCGATCATAGCAGAGCTAGACACCCAGACTGAGTCAACCCAGAGTTTGATGGAAAGGAAGCAATGAGAATTGTTTTTCCTACAACTCAGCTGGGACACCGCTGAGGAAACTTGAAAAATTGCAGCGTTTACACAGTCATCGTCCTCAGAAGTAATGGAGTTTAAGTCCGAGAAATCAATATCTGTTGCTGCAGATCTCTCTGGAGCCTGAGGCTCGGACCTGACAGATCTCCTCTCGCAACACCCACAGTGAATGAGTGCTGCAGTAGTCTTACGAGAACGGCTGGGGCAGTTTATAATGAAGTGCCCTGACTTACCACAATAGAAACATAGATTTTCCTTAAAACGATGTTCTTTGCGTGCATCACTAACCCGTCTTTGTAAAGAGTCTACCTGCATGGGTTCAGGTTCAGGTTCCCGTATGATCCTACTCAAAGGTTCCTTAGCTGGGGAGGAAGGTAGGAAAAGGTTAGTGCGATTGCTTTCGAACCATCTCTCTTGCCTGCGTTCAGTCAGGCGAGCATCAATACGGATGCAGTAGTTAATAAAGTCACCTAACGCAGTGGGAGGGTCAGCACGAGCAAGTTCATCCTTAATTAGTGGAGACAACCCCTTTCGAAAAATAGATTTTTTGGCGGAACTGTCCCAGGTGGTATCAAGGGCCCATCTCCTGAAATCCAAGGCATATTCGGCTACCGAGTGCTTACCTTGGCGCAAAGTTAACATGGCTGCTTCAGCTGTTGCACCTCGATTGGGGTCATCAAACACCTGCCCCATGGCTGAAATGAAAGCATCAAGATGATCCAAACATTCATCCTCAGTCTCAATCAGATGGTTTGCCCACATCAAAGCCTTGTTGGTAAGTAACATAATTATAGTAAGCACTTTAGATCGTTCAGTGGGAAATTGTGAAGCATGTGCAGAAAAAAACAGATTGCATTGGTTAATAAATCCCCTGAATTTTTCACGTTCACCGCCAAAACGAAAAGGGGGCAACTTGGGAATCCCAGAACTCGGGGCTACGACAGGAGCCTGGACTCGCTCCTCTAAACCTCAATCCTGGCTCGCAAATCCTGGGCAGTCTGTCCAAACACTTGCAAATTGTGATTAGTGAGGACCTGTAGGTTTGTAAAACGGGTTTTTATAGTCTGTAAATCTGCAAGGATATTATCAGTCACTCCGCAAAGTTCCTTTATGCGGGCCTCCATTTTCCAGATCTTTTAAGACAGGAGTACTGGAAGGAGAGGAAAAAAAAAACAATAGTGTTTACCTGTGGTAACACTGCAGAGAGAAAAAAAAATTAAGGGAACTGCTCACCTGGAATGGTTGTGAGAAGTCACAACCACTATCATCACAGAAAGTTCAACCGGACATCTGATATCCACAGTTACAGCAGACACAAAAGAAGGAAGGAAAAAAAAAAAAACAATAGTGTTTACCTGTGGTAACAATGAAGAAAAAAAACTTAAGGGAATTGCTCACCTGGAATGGTTGTGAGAAGTCACAACCACTGTCATCACAGAAAGTACAACCGGATGTCTGATATCCACAGTTACAGCAGACACAGCCTTCCCAGACCCAGCAGACACTAACGTTTTGGCTTCAGAATCTTGTAATGTATGTAGTACAGTTCATATAGCGTCTTGTGCTTGGGTGCGATGAAAATACATGAGACACAGGTTTGATATAGAAGGTCTTGTATTACTTCATACAAGTGGCAAAAATAGTCACACAGTTTGCAGATACAGAAGCAGGAGACACAGCAGGCCAGAGTAACTTAAGCTCAGCAATCACTCTCCACAACAGGTTCAGGATCTTCTTCTCTGTTACCGTAAGTGTTAGGGTCTGCGGAACGCACCAAATATATAAAGTGGAGAGGTGCGTTCGCAGCCCGGGGTCCACCGTGCAAGCAAAGCCTGCTGCTAGTAAGATGACGAAAGTAGCGAACTCTGTTATCCCGCAGAGTCACTAAAATAAACGCCGTAGCGCGTTGTGGCAGTAAGTGCAGACTCTGTTAATTCACAGAGCCGCTAACGGGATGCCACAGTGCTATATGGCGATATGTGCGAACTCACTTAGCTTCAGTGAGCCGCAAAGTAAAACGCTAGGGCGCTGTCTAGCGTCGAGAGCGAACCCTGTTACGTCACAGAGCCGCTGAGAACAAACACCGTGTCCTGTCAGGCTCTCAGGCACACGGATAATTGCTAGCGAGCATAATACGTGGTCATGCGCCAATGTCCTCGCGGGAGTCACCCGCAATCTATGGCGTCTGAACGCCAGACCCTGAATACGGCAATAAAACTCCTCACCGGTTATGCCGGTAATCTAGGGCATCTAGGACACCGACCCTGACCTGCTAGCACACTAAACTCCTCACCGATTAAGTCGGTATTCTAGTGGCTTATTTCAGCCGGGTCCCTAACCACACACACGCATGACCACACTGGCGCATAGCATACAATGGTTGATATTAGCGCATGGCGGCCCAGCCATGCTACCCTTTTATAGCAACAGCCACAGGACCTTCCAGGAACAAGGACCAATGAGAACCTGTTCAGAAGACTAGTAGTAACAGGGCCTTCCTGGCGGGCCAATAGGAGCTGCTGCAGTACCTGAGCATGTGACCCCTGATCTCCAATGAGAGATCTCACTCTGGGCACGCTCAGAAGGGAAAATGCAGGACTTTATCCCAAAGACGTCTGCTCCAGAACTGGCTATAATAGCAGATCCAGGAAAGGCAGCAGCAAGTCACTGCCCAGTAGTGGAGTGGGCAAGACGCCTGGAACGACGTCTCCGCTGAGCAGGCTCCACTGCGGCCGGAGATGAATGGGAGACCGCAGCGGCACTGGTTCGAGACTCCCCTTGTGCAGGAGCAGGAACTCGAACCCTAATATTACCCCCCCTCCTAGGGCCCCCCCTTCTCTGGGCCTCGCTGCGTTCAAAGGCAGCGATGAGCTGCGGAGCGTGAACATGCTCGGCAGGCTCCCAAGACCTATCCTCAGGCCCATAGCCCCTCCAGTCCACCAAATAAAACTTTTTGCCCCGTACCACCTTACACCCCACGATGGCGTTCACCTCATGGTCATCCGCAGATGAACCCGATGTCCCGACAGATGACTCAGAAAACCGGGACATGAGCACGGGTTTCAGGAGGGACACGTGAAAGGTGTCGGAGATACCCAGGCGTGGTGGAAGAGCTAAACGGTATACCACAGGGTTAACCTGCTCGAGGACCTTGAAAGGACCCAGGTAGCGGGGTGCCAACTTAGTGGACTCAACTCGCAGCCTGATGTTACGGGCGGAGAGCCATACCAAATCCCCAGGAGCAAATGTAGGAACGGGGCGCCGATGGGCATCGGCCGAAGACCTCATCCTCTCTTTGGAGGCCTGAATGGCATCCTGCGTGCGGTCCCAAATGTCCCGTGCCTCCACAGCCCAGTCTGCCACCCTGGAATCGGCGGAAGACACGGGCATAGGCACTGGTACCCGCGGATGCTGACCGTAGTTCAGGAGGAATGGGGTCTGTCCGGTGGAATCAGCCACAGCATTGTTTAATGCAAACTCAGCCCATGGTAGCAAGGATGCCCAGTCATCCTGCCTGGCTGAGACAAAATGTCGTAGATAGGTGACCAAGGTCTGGCTGGCCCTCTCTACCAACCCATTCGTCTCAGGATGGTACGCTGAAGAGAGATTTAACTCAATACTGAGTAGATGACAAAGCTCTCTCCAGAACCGAGACGCAAACTGGGGACCTCGGTCACTGACAATCTTGTCCGGCATGCCGTGTAAACGGAAGATGTGCCTAACAAACAACGCTGCCAGAGCCCGTGCAGAAGGTAACCGTGGTAGTGGCACCAGATGCACCATTTTAGAGAAATGGTCGGTGATTACCCAAATGATGGTGCAACCCCGAGACTTGGGCAAGCCCACCACAAAGTCCATCCCAACCATCTCCCAGGGCCTGTCTGCCACCGGCAAAGGGTAAAGTAACCCAGCTGGCCGTTGTCGTGGAGACTTATTTTTGGCGCAGGAGACACACGCCCGAACATAGTCCCCAACATCACGGACCATATGCGGCCACCAATATGTCCTCGCCAGCAATTCAGATGTCCTCTTTGCCCCAAAGTGTCCACCCACCCTGGACGAATGTGCCCAAGAGAGTACCTCCGGTCGCAAATTAGTAGGCACAAAAGTCTTGCCCGGGGGCACAGACTCTAGCGAAACCGGGGCCACTGTTCTCAGGCTCTCTGTGGGGACGATAAGCCGAGGCTCCTCTACCTCCTCCTCCGAGGACACCACAGAGCGAGAGAGAGCGTCGGCACGAATGTTCTTCTCTCCCGAGAGGAAATGCAGTGTGAAATGAAACCGGGAGAAGAACAAGGACCATCTGGCTTGGCGAGAATTAAGCCGCTGGGCTGTCTGAAGATATACCAGGTTTTTGTGATCCGTGAAGACTTGGAAGGGAAAGCGAGCTCCCTCCAACAGATGTCTCCACTCCGAGAAGGCCAACTTCATTGCTAGCAACTCCCTGTCCCCGATGGAATAATTCCTCTCTGCTGGTGTGAAGGTCTTAGAGAAAAAGAAGCATGGATGCTTCCGACCTTGAGCATCCTTTTGGAAGAGGACTGCTCCAGCACCAACGGACGAGGCATCCACCTCCAATATAAATGGCTTATCAACATCGGGGCGATGTAGGATGGGAGCTCTAGCGAAATGAGACTTAATAGACGTGAAGGCCTTGGAGACCTCTTCAGACCACAATTTGGGATTAGCTCCCTTTTTGGTAAGGGCAACCACGGGAGCTACCAAAGTTGAGAAGTGGGGAATGAACTGACGGTAGTAATTAATGAACCCCATAAAGCGCTGCACCGCCTTTAGAGAGTGGGGTTCTTGCCAGTCCATCACCGCCTGTAGTTTGGCAGGATCCATAGCCAATCCCTGGGCGGAGATGATATAGCCCAGGAAAGGTAAGGACTCCTGCTCAAACACACATTTCTCCAACTTTGCGTAAAGGGAATTTGCCCGTAGGAGGTCGAAGACCCTGCCAACATCCCTCCGGTGGGAGTCAATATCTGGAGAGAAGATGAGTATATCATCCAGATAGACTACGACCGAGGTGGAGAGCATATCCCGGAAGATGTCATTGACAAAGTCTTGGAAAACGGCTGGAGCATTACAGAGCCCAAAGGGCATCACCAGATATTCGTAATGCCCATCCCTGGTATTAAAAGCCGTCTTCCATTCGTCCCCCTCACGGATGCGAATCAGGTTATAAGCACCGCGCAGATCTAGTTTAGTGAATACCCTTGCTCCCCGAAGCCTATCAAATAGCTCAGAGATCAGGGCAACGGGTACTTGTTTTTAACGGTGATGGCGTTAAGACCCCTGTAATCAATACACGGACGCAATTCTCCGTTTTCCTTCTGCACGAAGAAAAATCCCGCCCCTGCCGGTGACACCGACTTCCTAATAAACCCTCTTGCCAGGTTCTCCTGAATATATTGCGACATGGCCTCTGTCTCAGGAAGAGAGAGGGGATAGACCCTTCCCCGAGGAGGTTTTGCGCCAGGCAAGAGGTCGATAGGACAGTCATAGGGGCGATGAGGCGGAAGAGTCTCCGCAGCCTTCTTGGAGAACACGTCTGCATATGACCAGTAGTGCTTGGGAAGTGGAGTAAGATCTGCGGGTAACTCAGTAGTGGTAACCTGAACGCAACTTCTGACACATCTGCCTGTACATGCATCACTCCAACCCAGTATCCTACCCGAAGTCCACTCTATATGTGGGGAGTGGAAACGGAGCCAAGGTATACCTAGTAGGATCTCGTCTATTCCCTCGGGAAGGACGAGTAGGGAAATAAATTCCTGATGGGAAGGAGATACAGACAATGCAAGTGGGACAGTCTGGTGTGTAATTTGTGAGGGCAATGACGACCCATTCACTACCCGAACAGTCACTGATTTGTCAAGCGCCACCAGAGGTATTGCATGACGGCGAGCAAAGCTAGAGGACATGAAATTCCCCTCTGCTCCTGAGTCCACGCACAGGTCGGCGGTGAGAATGGAAGTACCAACAGTGATTGTCCCTTTAAATGTTATCTTGGAGGAAAATGCCGCTGTCTCTAGTGAACCTCCTCCCAGTGCCACTAGACGCGATCGCTTCCCCGATCGCTGTGGACATCTGTTGGCATAGTGTCCTGTCTGCTGACAATGGTTACAAACCACGGATACTCGGACGGACCGAGACTTAGGTCCTGCATGAGGAACTTCTGTGGCCTTTTGAGGTTCGGATGCCAGATCGGGGAATTCGAGAGGTTTGGCAAAGGTAGAAGCCAACCGAAACCTCTGCCTACACTGGGCCCGCTCCAACCTCCGCTCGTGAAAACGGAGGTCAATGCGGGTAGATATGGAGATAAGCTTCTCCAGTGTGGCGGGAATCTCCCTGGTAGCCAAAGCGTCTTTAACATGGTCAGCCAGTCCCCGCCAGTAGATAGGAATAAGAACTTTATCAGACCAATCTAGCTCAGCAGCCAGAGTCCGAAACTGGACGGAAAACTGACTGACCAAAGACGAACCCTGTGTCAATGCCAGCAGTTGTAGCGCCGTATCGTGGGTGACCTGGGGTCCTAAAAAGACCTTTTTAAGAGCCTCCAAGAAACGAGGAGCACTCTGCACCACACGATCATCGCGCTCCCACAGCGGCGTTGCCCACTCCAACGCTCTGCCCGAGAGTAGAGAAAGTACAAAACCCACTTGTGCCCGATCCGTGGGAAAACGTGCAGCCAGAAGCTCGAGATGTATAGAGCACTGACTCACGAATCCCCGACATTGCTTGCTATCACCGGCAAACTTGTCAGGAAGCGGGAGGTGGGATAATGTAGGGGCAGAGGTGGCAGAGGACAAACTGGCTGCAGCCGCGCTAGCAGCCTGAACAGCGACTGCGGTAACATCCACAGCTGAGGTTGTGCTCTCAAGAGCCTCCAACCTACCCTTCAGCTGCTGGATGTACTGCAATAGACGCTGTTCATCCGCCATTTTACTAGCCAGACCCTGGCGCTAATATTATGTTAGGGTCTGCGGAACGCACCAAATATATAAAGTGGAGAGGTGCGTTCGCAGCCCGGGGTCCACCGTGCAAGCAAAGCCTGCTGCTAGTAAGATGACGAAAGTAGCGAACTCTGTTATCCCGCAGAGTCACTAAAATAAACGCCGTAGCGCGTTGTGGCAGTAAGTGCAGACTCTGTTAATTCACAGAGCCGCTAACGGGATGCCACAGTGCTATATGGCGATATGTGCGAACTCACTTAGCTTCAGTGAGCCGCAAAGTAAAACGCTAGGGCGCTGTCTAGCGTCGAGAGCGAACCCTGTTACGTCACAGAGCCGCTGAGAACAAACACCGTGTCCTGTCAGGCTCTCAGGCACACGGTTAATTGCTAGCGAGCATAATACGTGGTCATGCGCTAATGTCCTCGCGGGAGTCACCCGCAATCTATGGCGTCTGAACGCCAGACCCTGAATACGGCAATCAAACTCCTCACCGGTTATGCCGGTAATCTAGGGCATCTAGGACACCGACCCTGACCAGCTAGCACACTAAACTCCTCACCGATTAAGTCGGTATTCTAGTGGCTTATTTCAGCCGGGTCCCTAACCACACACACGCATGACCACACTGGCGCATAGCATACAATGGTTGATATTAGCGCATGGCGGCCCAGCCATGCTACCCTTTTATAGCAACAGCCACAGGACCTTCCAGGAACAAGGACCAATGAGAACCTGTTCAGAAGACTAGTAGTAACAGGGCCTTCCTGGCGGGCCAATAGGAGCTGCTGCAGTACCTGAGCATGTGACCCCTGATCTCCAATGAGAGATCTCACTCTGGGCACGCTCAGAAGGGAAAATGCAGGACTTTATCCCAAAGACGTCTGCTCCAGAACTGGCTATAATAGCAGATCCAGGAAAGGCAGCAGCAAGTCACTGCACAGTAGTGGAGTGGGCAAGACGCCTGGAACGACGTCTCCGCTGAGCAGGCTCCACTGCGGCCGGAGATGAATGGGAGACCGCAGCGGCACCGGTTCGAGACTCCCCTTGTGCAGGAGCAGGAACTCGAACCCTAACAGTAAGTCCATGCAAACGTGGATCTTTCAAAGAGCAGGGTTCCAGAGTCCACAAGTGTTCCAGAGTTCCTCAGTAGGAATAGCTGGAGTACAAAGTCAAAGGCTTCCAGGAGTCAGGTCACAGGCTCACTGCAGGCTAGATTCTGAAGCACTGATTGTTCAGCTGTGGCTGCTTAAGAAGCAAGAGGGAGAGAATCAGGGCGGGAACATGAAAGCTGGAAACTCCATATTGACTGAGGGCAAGATAGCTGCAGCAAGACAGAAAGCAAAATGGCTGACGAAAAAACTGAGTTTCAAGAACATGTACAAAGAACCTTACAACTCGACCCTAAGAAAGGCAAAGTCACTCATCTCTACTTGTCAACCTTAATTTACTTTATAATAATAGTAACGCATTGAAAACTGGGGGTTATTTGGCTAAAGTTGTGGGGGGAGCAGGGCTGGCTCCAGGTTTTTGTGGGCCCCGGGCCAAAGAGTCTCAGTGGGCCCCTTTAACACATACCACAATTCATGATGCTCCGATATGGCAGAGAAATATAGGTATAGTACAATGCCAAATACTTCACTTCTTACATTACATGACTGATATCTATTCTAAATTGTACAATAGCTCAAAAACCGGACAGTATATTCCTCCATATAGTATTATGGCCACTACAGAGTGCACCATACAGAATAATGAGCCCCATATATTGCTCAATACATAATTGGTCCCATATAATGTTCCATACAGTATATGATTAGCTCCACATAATGCTACAGTATATGATGGTCCCCATATAATGTGCCATACAGTATAGGACGGTCCCCATAGAGTATAATGAGCCCCACATATTGCTTCATACAGTATATGATGGGCCCCATATATTGCTCCATACAGAATGGGCTCCATATAATGCTCCATACAGAATACGCCCCATATGTGCTCCATATGATGCTCCATACCCTATATGATGTCCCATAAATAATGAACCCCATATGATGCTCTAGTATATGATGTGCCCAATGGAAGATGCTCCAGTGTATGATGGGCCTATATAATGCTCCATATATAATGGGCCCCATATGATGATCCAGTTTATGATGGGCCCCATGGCTGATGCTACAGTGTATGATGGGCCTATATAATGCTCCATATATAATGGGCCCCATATGATGCTCCAGTATATGATGGACCCCATGGCTGATGCTCCAATGTATAATGGTCCCCATATATGATGCTCCAGTGTATGATGGGTCCCATTTATAATGCTCCAGTTAATGATGATGGGCCTTATGGATGATGTTCCAGTGTATGACGGGCCTATATAATGCTCCATATATAATGGGCCCCTTATGATGCTCCAGTATATGATGGGCCCCATGGCTGATGCTCCAGTGTATAATGGGCCCCGTATATGAAGCTCCAGTGTATGATGGGCGCCATTTATAATGCTCCAGTGTATGATGGGCCCCATGGATGATGCTCCAGTGAATGATGGGCCTATATAATGCTCCATATATATTGGGCCCCATATGATGCTCCAGTGTATAATGGGCCCCGTATATGATGCTCCATTGTATGATGGGCCCCATGGATGATGCTCCACTGTATGAGGGGCCTATATAATGCTGCATACTGTATATAATGGGCCCCATATGATGCTCCAGTATATGATGGGCCCCATGGATGATGCTCCAGTGTATGAGGGGCCTACATAATGCTCCATATATAAAGTGCCCCATATGATGCTCCAGTTTATGATGGGCCCCATGGCTGATGCTCCAGTGTACAATGGGCCCGTATATGATGCTCCAGTGTATGATGGCCCCATTTATAATGCTCCAGTATATGATGGGCCCCATGGATGATGCTCCAGTGTATGATGGGCCTATATAATGCTCCATATATCATGGACCTCATATGATGCTCCAGTTTATTATGGGCCACATGGCTGATGCTCCAGTGTACAATGGGCCCCGTATATGATGCTCCAGTTTATTATGGGCCACATGGCTGATGCTCCAGTGTACAATGGGCCCCGTATATGATGCTCCAGTGTATGATGGCCCCATTTATAATGCTCCAGTATATGATGGGCCCCATGGATGATGCTCCAGTGTATGATGGGCCTATATAATGCTCCATATATAATGGGCCCCATATGATGCTCCAGTATATGATGGGCCCCATGGATGATGCTCCAGTGTATGATGGGCCTATATAATGCTCCATATATAATGGGCCCCATATGATACTCCAGTATATGATGGGCCCCATGGATGATGCTCCAGTGCATGATCGGCATCATTTATAATGCTACAGTGTATGATGGGCCCCATATATAATGCTCCAGTTTATAATGGACCCTATCTATGATGCTCAAGTGTATGATGGGCCCCATATATAATTCTCCAGTGTATTATGCTCCCCATATATTGCTCCAAACATTTAAAAAAATGAAATACCTCTCCTCGCTGGTCACTGCTCTACTCTGGACTCCTCAGCATCGCCATCTTCCAGCTCTCTGCACTGTGAATGTTCAGGCAGAGGGCGCACAGACATGACATCATCGCGCTCTCTGACCTGAATGTCACTGTCAGGAAACGCGGAAGATGTCACAGCAGTGGAGCAGGGAGAGGTAAGTATTGCAAGTACTGGGGCCCTGAGCAAGCAGGGAGGGCCCATTCGTGGGCACCAGCACTGGCACAGGGCCCCTCATAGTACGCCAGTGTCTCTGATGGCGAGTGGGCCCCCCCACCTGCTCAGGGCCCCGGCACTTGCCCAGGTGAGCCAGGTGCTAACGCTGGCCCTGGGGGGTACAGCCCAGTTAGGGATGTGGAAAAACTGGCATATGTTGAGGTGTAGGCTGGACGTTCAGCAGCTGCAAATGGAGGAATTGGAGAAGTCGGAGGAAGAGGAGGACAAAGCGAGCCATTTTGCTGGCAACCTATGTGTCATCAGGGTAAGGTGGTACAAAATCCATTGAAACCCAGGCATGGTTCATTTTAATGAAGGTGAGATCACCAACATTTTGGGTCGACAGCCGGGAAAACATCGATAGGTGAGGAGAGGTAATTTTGAACCATAGTTGACAACTGCTGTCTCCTGTCTGTTGCAATTGATTCAGTATTAACAGTCGTGTGAGCGGTACTCGAGAAATCAGTCAACAAGATGGTCATGAAACTCCTGTCTCCAACGCCACTTTGGCTGTGTGCACCATGGACACCTCTTCCATTTGGCCCAGTACGGCTCGTGGTAGAGCCTGCACTGCTGTAATCAAGGCTTTCCTCCTCCTCTTCCTCTTCCTCCTCCGCTGCAGACGCCTGATCCTTAATGTGCGTTAATAGTTTGCATGAGCAGACGCATAAGTGGGATGCTCATGCTTATGATGGCATCGTCTGCGCTTACCAGCCGTGTGCATTCCTCAAGGTTCAAGGTGTGAGTCAGGCAAGGTATGTGTCTAAGTTTTGCCAGGGCTATGGCCGCCACAAAATTACGGCCGTTATCACTGACTACCTTGCCTGGCTCAAGATGTAGACTGCCCAGCCATGACTCAGTTTCTCGCTGCAAGTAGTCGTCCAGTACCTCTGCGGTGTGTTTGTTGTTGCCCAAAGACATCATCTTTAAAACAGCCTGCTGACGCTTACCACTAGCTGTTCGATAGTGGGACACCTCGTGTGCAACACTGGCAGCTGCGGATGGAGTGCTCATGCGACTGCGCTCTGTCGACGAGCTTTCGCTTCTGGAGGAGGAGGAGAGTCGAACGCCTACAGCCAACTGTTGCCTATTTCATGGACTAGTCAGTACTGTCCCATCGCCGCTGTCCCCTTTGGACCCTGTATTCACCACATTAACCCAGTGCGCAGTGATGGACGTGTAACGGCCCTGGCCATGACTACTGGCCCATGCATCTGCTGTGATGTGCACCTTTCCACTCACTGATTGTTTGAGTGCATGGACAATACGGTCTTTCACATGCAGGTGGAGGGCAGGGATGGCTTTCCTAGAAAAGAAGTGCCGACTGGGTAGGACATAGTGTGGGACAGCGTAGGTCATGAGCTCTCGGAACGCTGCACTTTAATCGAAATGGAAGAGCATCATCTCTAATGAGATCAGTTTGGCAATGTAGGCGTTCAAAGCCAGTGAGGTTTTGTAGTCCGTCCATGCTTGCAAGTGCATGGTATTTAAATGTCTAAGCATGCAACTGGAATTCAATTTTTGGCGATTTTTCCCGCGGCTAAAGGTTCTCCGCACTTCTTACAGATAACCTTTGCCTCATCAATAGGATTTTGGTCAAAAAAGTGCCACACTGCACTCTTCCTACTATGGGATTAATTTTCAGGGCTTGCACCCTATGCTAATTTGACCATCTGGCCAAGCTGTCCTGCAACTCTTTTTGTTTTTTTAACACCTTTTTGGATTGCTACGGGCCTGTCAGATTACCCCAGCTGCGATGTCGATGCCTGCTGCGGATCCTGCTCCTCTTCTGAGATATTGCCAGCGGCACCCTCTTCCCCCAATGGATGCCAATCCGGGTCAGCAACTGGGTCATCCTTCACCTCCTCTTCAATTTCATCTGCACCTTCCTCTGTGTCACCGTGTAAGGTGGTATAGTATGCGGGAAGGGGTACCTGAATTTCATCAGGGTCAGAATCTGGCTCAGTAGACTGCGAGGGCAATGCAGTGCTCTGGGTAAATGTACCAGCATAATCATATAGCAGTGGCTGTGCATCTGTGCACTCCATGTCATATTCATCTTAGACTCGGAAATTCAGGATTTGACTTGATAACCCAGGCATGGTATGTGAAAAGAGCTCCAGGGAGTAATCTGAAGTGTGGCCTGCCGTATCCTTCACTTGTAATGGGGGTAAAGGACTCAAGGAAAGGTGTTGTTCCTGACCTGGAGCCTGCACTGACGACTCAGTGCTTGCATTTTTTGAAACTTCAGAAGAGGAGGCGATAAAGCTGGAGGCTGTTTCGGCAATGTAAGCCAAAACCTGTTCCTGATACTCCGGCTTTAAAAGCGATTTTCCTACTCCCAGAAAAGGGAGCCTTCCAGGCTTTCTGGAACCAGATGATGATGCAGGCTCAACACCTCCTGCCTTAGGTGCTATTGTGCTTTTGGCACTACCAGCAGATGCACCACCACCACCATCAGTACCAGCTGGCCGCACCCCCGCCCACGTATACGGCCTCTTCCACCATACTTCCTCATATTTGGGAAAATGTACTAAAAATACCAGCAGATATATGGTACTATATGAGGAGCGTACAGCTGTATACGGTGTAGGGAAATATTTAAATCGCTGTATATATTTCCGTAGTCACACACAGATGCTCACTCAGTATGGATTTTACCGTAATACAAAGAGCAGATATACGGTACTGTATCAAAAGCGGACAGCTGTATACAGTTTTGGGGAAAATGTAAATCTCCGTATATATTTCCGGAGTCACACACAGACGCTTTCTCAGTATGGATTTGACCGTAATACAAAGAGCAGATATACGGTACTGTATCAGAAGCAGACAGCTGTATACGGTTTTGGGGAAATTTCCAATCTCCGTTTATATTTCCGGAGTCACAGATAGTCAGCATGAATTTGTCCGTGATACCAGCCAGTACACATTAGTGTGTGAGGAGCGTACAGCTCTATACGGTGTGGGAAAAAATGAATGCTGGGTAACTGCGGAAAAAAAAATAAAAGAATTAGTGATGTGTAAAAAGCACTCTGCACAGTAGTGTACACACAACAATACAGCTATCAGGCAGCCTAATAACCAGTGCTGCTGCACACAAGAAAATTCTCCCCTGTCACTGCACACTAACTGTACAGCACAATTGCTATCAGCACAAGCACATAAGAACTTCTCTTTCCAGC
This sequence comes from Oophaga sylvatica, assembly GCA_033576555.1. Classification (NCBI taxonomy): domain Eukaryota; kingdom Metazoa; phylum Chordata; class Amphibia; order Anura; family Dendrobatidae; genus Oophaga; species Oophaga sylvatica. Next base: position 301,997,922 of record JARQOD010000006.1, read on the forward strand.
CCTAACTCTCTCCCTACTGATAAACAGCGTCAATAAACAGCATCAGCAACCTCTCCCTACTGTTAAGATCGGCAGAAGTAAAATGGAGGTTGGCACTCAGGGCTTTTATTGACACTGTGACGCCCCCAAAGCAAGCCAATCACTGCAATGCCCTTCTCTAAGATGGTGGTGGACGCTGCACATGTCATCTCATTGCCCACAGTGTACGTCCTTGCTCATTGGCTGAAAATAGGCGCCTGAAAGCATTCTGGGAAAACCGACTTTGGCGCTCGTTTTGCCAACCGCATGGCCGACTGCATGCTATGGTCGTGTTTCGGCCAATAAAACCCGACTTTGGCGAAATTCAGCGACTTTTGATTCTGACAGACCTGTTTCGCTCAACTCTAGTCAGCATCGATGTAAGTGCTCAAATATTATATTCATATGGCCTCTTTCTTAAATGGATTTCGTAATTTAATAAAAATGACTAACCCCATTGTGCAATGAATAGGACAGATCATCATCAAAATTAGAGGCCAATAGAACCCCTTTTATGTATGTCCATTGTTACAACAATATTGCTGTCACTTCTTGCATAACTGAAGATGTATGTCAAGTTTATGACACTTTGAAAATATGTGCTTAGTTTGTGATTTCAAATTTGGAGGTTTTTCCTTTATTCTGGATGTCCCTTGAAAATCTATATCTTATCTCTCATTACTTTCTGAGTGGATGAACTCTTCCTGGTTTCATATAAGAGCTTTGTTGAGTGCTTTGAACTAATCATGTGATTCACCACTTCTTCTTCTACTCAGAGAAAAACTGCAGCTGAAGCCTATAAAACGGTTGAAAAATCCTAATTACATGTAACCCACTTATAAGTTGAAAATGTGCCCTTTTTGCCACTTGTGTTTACTTTTCTGCAGTTTGGTCCATGGTAAACAGCCTGTGTGTCATTATTAGTGGAAATTGTACTTGTCTTTCACAATGGTATCCCATGCATCCCTTGTGATGATTTTTTGGTATTAAAGAGATGTTTGAATGATGAGTAATCCTTTGAACACAATTCTTACCAGAGGGTTAATTGCTGGTGTGGCTGAAATTAGTGACAGTGTTTGGTGTCACTTAGGTGTACACTTAGATTAGGGAGGACTTCCCCTTAGCAGAGCAGTAAGAGATAATAAGTAGGAGGTTTCTCACTCTTTGGGATCAAACTGGTGATCAACAAAATTTGGTCATCCCAACTGTGCAATAGCAATAGAGGACAGGAGAAAATTTGTATACTACTCCAGCTACTAAACTTTTACACTCAGAATGGAAGAAGTCTCGCCCATTAAAAGAAGAAGAGTCACCAGTGAGCGTGTGAAAGAGGTGAAAGAAGTTCTGCCTGAAAAGTCTAGGGTTTCTGATAGTAGATGACAGAGTAAAGTGAGTTCAAAGCTGGTGAACGGTGTGGAGAACTAGGAACAAGAGGTCATACACATGTGGTCAAAATTGTTGGTACCCCTCATTTAGTGACAGAAAAACCCACAATGGTCACAGAAATAACTTGAATCTGACAAAAGTAATAATTTATCAAAGATCTATGAAAATGAACAAATGAAAGTCAGATATTGCTTTTCAATCATGCTTCCACAGATTTTTAAATAAAGTAAAACTCATGAAACAACCAGACAGAAATGATGGTACCCCTGAAAATAATGTGACAAAAGGGACATGTTAAATCAAGGTGTAACCACTAATTAGCATTACAGGTGTCTACAATCTTGGAATCAGCGAGTGGGCCTGTAAAGAGGGCTACAGATACTCACTGTGCTGTTTGGTGATATGATGTGTATCACACTCAACATGGACCAGAGGAAGCAAAGGAAAAAATTGCCTCAGGAGATTAGAAAGAAAATTATAGACAAACATGTTAACCCCTTAACCCCAAAGGTGGTTTGCACGTTAATGACCGGGCCAATTTTTGCAATTCTGACCACTGTCTATTTATGAGGTTATAACTCTGGAATGCATCAATGGATCTTCCGATTCTGAGATTGTTTTCTCGTGACATATCGTACTTCACGTTAGTGGTAAAATTTATTCGATATAACTTGCATTTATTTTTGAAAAAAGCGCAAATATGGTGAAAATTTGGAAAATTGTGCAATTTTCAAACTTTGAATTTTTATTCCCTTAAACAGAGAAATATGTCATACAAAATAGTTAATAAATAACATTTCCCACATGTCTACTTTACATCAGCACAATTTTGTAACCAAAATTTTTTTTTGTTAGGAAATTATAAGGGTTAAAATTTGACCAGCGATTTCTCATTTTTACAACAAAATTTACAAAGCCATTTTTTTTAGGGACCACCTCACATTTGAAGTCACTTTGAGGGGTCTATAAGGCAGAAAATACCCAAAAGTGACAACATTCTAAAAACTGCACCCTTCAAGGTACTCAAAACCACATTTAAAAAATTTATTAACCCTTCAGGTGCTTCACAGTAGCAAAAATGATTTTTTACAAACTTTTTTTTATTTTCACAAGGGTAAAATGAGAAAATGGACAGATAAAGTTGTTGTGCAATTTCTTCTGAGTACGCTGATACCCCATATGTGGGTGGGAACCACTGTTTGGGCGCACGGCAGATCTCGTAAGGCAGGGTTCCCCAACTCCAGTCCTCAAGGACCCACCAACAGGTCATGTTTTCAGGATATCCTTTGTTTTGCACAGGTGATGCAATTATCACATGGGCAATACTAAGGAAATCCTGAAAACATGACCTGTTGGTGGGCCTTGAGGACTGGAGTTGGGGAACCCTGTCGTAAGGGAAGGAGCGCAGTTTGACTTTTTCAAACCAAAATTGACTGGAATTGAGATTGGACGCCATGTCACGTTTGGAAACCTCTGATGCGCCTAAACAGTGGAAACGCTCCACAAGTAACACCATTTTGGAAACTAGACCCCCTATGGAACTTATCTAGATATGTTGTGAGCACTTTGAACCCCCAAGTGTTTCACAAAAGTTTATAATGCCTGGGTGTGAAAAAAAAAAAAAATTGTTCACAAAAATGATTTTTTAGTCCCAAATTTTTGATTTTTCCCAAGGAAATTGGACCCCAAAAGTTGTTTTCCAATTTGCCTGAGTAGGCTTATACCCCATATGTGGGGGGGAAATATTTGGGCGCACGGCAGGGCTCAGAAAGGAAGTAATAATGTTTTGGAATGCAGACGTTGGTGATTGTCATGTTCCGTTTGCAGTGCCCCAGATGTGCCTAAACAGTGTAAACCCCCCAACAAGTGACCCAATTTTGGAAACTAGACCCCCTAAGGAACTTATCTAGATCTGTGGTGAGCACTTTGAACCCCAAAGTCCTTCACACAAGTTTATAACGTACAGCCGTAAAAATAAAAAAATCTTTTTTTTTTTTTACAAAAATGATTTTTTTGCCCCCATTATTTTATTTTCACAAGGGTAACAGGAGAAATTGGACCCCAAAAGTTGTTGTCCAATTTGTCCTGAGTACACTGATGCCCAGTATGTGGGAGAAAACTACTGTATGGCACACGTCAGGTCTCGGAAGGGAAGTAGTGACGTTTTGGATTGCAGACTTTGATGGAATGGTCTGCGGGCGTCATGTCCCATTTGGAGAGCCCCTGATGTGCCTAAACAGTGGAAACCTCCCACAAGTGACCCCATTTTGGAAAATAGACCCCACAAGGAACTTATCTAGATGTCTGGTGAGCGCTATGAAGCCCCAAGTGCTCACAGAAGTTTATAACGTACAGCCGTAAAAACAAAAAAAATCATTTTTTTTTTACAAAAATGATATTTTTGCCCCCAATTTTTTATTTTCCCAAGGGTAACAGAAGAAATTGGACCCCAAGAGTTATTGTGCAATTTGTCCTGAGTACGCTGATACCCCATATGTGGGGGTAAACTACTGTTTGGGTGCATGGCAGAGCTCAGAAGTGTAGGAGCACCGTTTGACTTTTTCAACGCAGAATTAGCTGGAATTGAGATCAGACGCCATGTCACATTTGGAGAGCCCCTGAAGTGTCTAAACAGTGGAAACCCCCAATTCTAACTCCAACCCTAACCCCAACACACCCTTAACCCTAGTCCCAACCCTAACCATAACCCTAACCACAAACCTAACCCCAACACACCCCTAACCCTAATCCCAACCCTAACCCTAATCCTAACTTTAGCCCCAACTCTTACCCTAACTTAAGCTGCAACCCTAACCGTAACCCTAACCCTAATAGGAAAATGGAAATAAATACATTTTTTAAATTTTATTATTTTTCCCTAACTAAGGTTGTGATAAAGGGGGATTGATTTACTATTTATAGCGGGTTTTTATATCGAGTTTTTATGATTGGCAGCTGTCACGCTAAAAGACGCTTTTTATTTAAAAAAATTTGCATCACCACATTTTGAGAGCTATAATTTTTGCATATTTTGACCCACAAAGTCATGTGAGGTCTTATTTTTTGTGGTACGAGTTGACTTTTTATTGGTACCATTTTTGAGCACGTGACATTTTTTGATCGCTTTTTATTTTGATTTTTGGGAGGTTAGAATGAACAAAAATCAGCAATTTATGAATTTCTTTTGGGGGGGGCATTTATACCGTTCCGCGTGTGGTAAAATTTGATAAAGTAGTTTTATTCTTCGGGTTGGTACGATTACGGCGATACCTCATATATATCATTTTTTTATGTTTTGGCGCTTTTATACAAAACAATTTTATATAAAAAATAATTATTTTTGCATCGCTTTATTCTGCGAGCTATAACTTTTTTATTTTTCGCTGATGATGCTGCATGGCAGCTTTTTTTTTTGTGGGACAAGATGATGTTTTCAGCGGTACCATGTTTATTTATATTGGTCTTTTTGATTGCGTGTTATTCCACTTTTTGTTCGGCGGTATGATGATAAAGCATTGATTTTTTGCTTTGTTTTTTTTTTTAAGGGGTTCACTAAAAGGGTTAACTAATGGGACGCGGTTCTATAGGGCGGGTCGTTACGGACACGACGATACCAAATATGTGTACTTTTATTGTTTTGTTTTTTTTATTAACAGGAAGAAATTAATTTATTGGGGAATATATATATTTTTTTACTTTATTTTGGAATTTTTTTTTTACACTTGTGATTTTCATTTTTTTTACTTTTTTACTTTGTCCCACGGTGGGACATCACTGGAGAATGTCAGATCGCTGGTCTGACAGTGTGCACAGCAGTCTGTGAGACCAGCGTTCTCACAGGCACTGCTGCAGGCTTCCTGCAGGACCCGGTGGCCATCTTGGATCCGGGGTCTTGAAGGGAGGAAGGCCTCAGAACAGCGCGATCACATCGCGCTGTTCTGAGTGTCTCAGGGGAGCACACAGGGAGCCCCCTCCCTGCGCGATGCTTCACTGTGCACCTTGTACACCGCGATCATGTTTGATCGCGGTGTGCCAGGGGTTAATGTGACAGGAACGGTCCGTGACTGCTTCTGACACATAGTGCCGGGTGTCAGCTGTAATAATCAGCTGACACCAGGCCGCGATCAGCTGCTCTACCCCAGGGAGCGCAGCTGATCGCCTATGACGTATTATCCCGTCCCTGGAACAAAGTCACAGGGCACATGGACGGGATAGTACGTCGGATGACAGAAAAGGGTTAAAGGTAAAACTTATAAGACCATCTCCAAGCAGCTTGATGCTCCTGTGACTACAGTTGCTCATATTATTCAGAAATTTAAGCTCCATGGGACTGTAGCCAATCTCCATGGACGTGGCCGCAGGAGGAAAATTGATGACAAATCACAGAGAAGGAAAATATGAATGGTAACAAAAGAGCCCAGAAAAACTTCTAAACAGATTAAAAGTGAACTTCGAGCTCAAGGAACATCAGTGTCAGATCGCACCATCCGCCATTGTATGAGCCAAAGTGGACTTTATGGGAGATGACCAAGGAGGATACCATTGTTGAAAAAAAATCATAAAAAAGCCAGACTGGAATTTGCCAAACTACATGTTGACAAGCCACAAAGCTTCTGGGAGAATGATCTACGGACAGATGAGACAAAACTGGAACTTTTTAGCAAGGCATATCAGCTCTATATTCTCAGATGGAAAAATGAAGCATATCAAGAAAAGAACACTGTCCCTACTGTGAAACATGGAGGAGGCTCTACTATGTTCTGGGGCTGCTTTGCTGCATCTGGCACAGGGTGTCTAGAATCTGTACAGGGTACAATGAAATATCAAGACTATCAAGGGATTCTAGAGAGAAATGTGTTGCCCAGTGTCAGAAAGCTTGGTCTCAGTCGCAGATCATGGGTCTTGCAACAGGATAATGATCCAAAATACACAGCTAAAGCACCCAAGAATGGCTAAGAGGAAAACATTGGACTATTCTGAAGTGGCCTTCTATGAGCCCGGACCTAAATCCTATTGAGCATAATTGGAAAGAGCTGAAACATGCCGTCTGGAAAAGGCAACCTTCAAACACGAGACAACTGGATCAGTTTTCTCTTGAGTAGTAGGCCAAAATACATGTTGAGAGGTGTAGAAGACTCATTGACAGTTACAGGAAATCATTTGATTGCTGTGATTGCCCCAAAAAGTTGTGCAACAAAATATTAAGTTAAGGGTACAATCATTTCTTTCCAGGCCTATTTCATGAGTTTTATTTTTTTTTAATTCTGTGGAAGCATGAATGAAAGAATGAAAAGCAATGTCTGACTTTCATTTGTTCATTTTCATAGATTTTTGATTTATTATTACTTTTGTCAGATTCAAGTTATTTCTGTCACCATTGTGGGTTTTTCTGTCATTAAACAAGGGGTACCAACAATTTTGACCACATGTGTATGTTATGAGACAAAACAAAATTCCTGCTCCAAAACTGCCAGAGAGAAGTATGGGGATAATACAGCTAGTGGTATTTTGTCAACACTTTCATAACTATGAGTCAGGCCTGGCCTGGCCTGGCCTAAATGCTGAGTAGGAATAAACTATGCTGACATGTGCATTAACATATGTATTAACACATGTGTTTTTATCAATGCACTAAATAGGGAATCCTTAGCCAGAACAATCCTGCATGTACTTCAAATTGTGATATACCTCATTCTTGGCACAACTCTTACAAGACCCATTTCTCAATTTTGTAATAGTCTTTTGGCAACAGTTGTGTGAAAAAGTGTTTGCCCCTTCCTGATTTCCTGTTCTTTTGCATATCTGTCATGCTTAAATGTTTAAGTGTTTCAGATTCCCGAACAAATTTAAATATTAGAGAAAGGTGACACAAGTAAACACACAATGCAGCTTTGAAATGAAGGTCTTTATTATTAATGGAAAAAGAAATCCAAACCTACAGCACCCTGTGTGAAAAAGTGATTGCCTCCTAAACCTAATAACTGGTTGGGCCATCCTTAACAGCAACAACTGCTATCAAGTATTTGCAATAACTGACAATGAGTCTTTTACAACACTCTGGAGGAATTTTGGCCCACTCATCGTTTGCAGAATTGTTATAATTCAAGCACATTTTCAAGGTTTCTGAGCATGAACTGCCCTTTTAACCCCTTTCTTCCATCTGACGTACTATTCCGTCCTTGTGCCCTGGGACTTAATTCCAAAGGGCGGAATAGTACATCATATTCGATCAGCTGCGCGCGGCCGGGTGTCAGCTTATTATCACAGCTGACACCTGGGACTATGTGCCAGAAGCGGTCACAGACCGCTCCCGGCACATTAACCCTCAGCACACTGTGATCAAAGATGATCGCAGTGTTCGGGCGGTACAGGGAAGCATCGCGCAGGGAGGAGTGATCTCCGCGTACTTCCCTGAGACCCTCAAAACAGTGCGATGTGATCTCGCTGTTCTAAGAGCTTCCTCCCTGCATCACCACGGATCCAAGATGGCCACGGGGTCCTTCCGGATCCTGAGGGAGGCGGCTTCCTCAGTGCCTGCTGAGAGCAGACGATGAGAAAGCCTGCTGCACTGCCTGTGAGATCGCCGATCTGACAGAATGCTGTGCACAGTGTCAGATCGACGATCTGACCTTATACAGTGATGTCCCACCCTGGGACAAAGTAAAAAAGATAAAAAAATAAAAATAAACATGTCTAAAAAAAATTCCTTAGTAAAGAAAAACAAAAAAAATATGCAGCAATAAATTCATTTCTTCATGTACATAAAAAAAACAATAAAAGTACACATATTTAGTATCGCCGCATCCGTAACAACCCGCCCTATAAACCTTTCCCATTAGTTAACCCCTTTAGTGAACCCCTTAAAAAAAAAACCATGGCAAAAAAACAATGATTTATCATCATACCGCCGAGCATAAAGTGGAATAACACGCTTTCAAAAAGACGGATATAAATGAACATGGTACTGCTGAAAACGACATCTTGTCCCACAAAAAAAGAACCGCCATACAGCATCATCAGCGAAAAAATAAAAAAGTTATAGCTTGCGGAATAAAGAGATGCAAAAATAATTATTTTTTATGCATAAGTTTTTTTATTGTATAAAAGCGCCAAAACATAAAAAAATGATATAATTGAGGTATCGCTGTAATCATACTGACCAGAAGAATAAAACTGCTTTATCAATTTTACCACACGCTAAACGGTATAAATGCCACCCCCAAAAGAAATTCATGAATTGCTGGTTTTTGCTCATTCTGCCTCCCAAAAATCGTAATAAAAAGTGATCAAAAAATGTTATGTGCCCAAAAATGGTACCAATAAAAACATCAACTCGTCCTGCAAAAAATAAGACCTCACATGACTCTGTTGGCCAAAATATGAAAAAATTATAGCTCTCAAAATGTTGTGATGCAAAAACTATTTTTTGCAATAAAAAGCGTCTTTTAGCGTGACAGCTGCCAATCATAAAAACCCGCTATAAATAGTAAATCAATCCCCCCTTAATCATCCACTTAGTTAGGGAAAAATAATAAAATTTTAAAAAATGTATTTATTTCCATTTTCCCATTAGGGTTAGGGTTAGGGTTGGGGTTAAATTTAGGGTTAGAGTTGGGGCTAAAGTTAGGGGTATGGTTGGAATTAGGTTTAGGGGTGTGTTAGGGTTAAGTTTGTGGTTAGGGTTATGATTAGGGTTGGGATTAGGGTTAGGGGTGTGTTGGGGTTAGGGTTGGAGTTAGAATTGGGGGGTTTCCACTGTTTAGGCACATCAGGTGCACTCCAAACGTGGCATGGCGTCTGATCTCAATTCCAGCCAATTCTGCGTTGAAAAAATCAAACTGTGCTCCTTTCCTACTGAGCTCTGCCATGCGCCCTAACAGTAGTTTACACACACATATGGGGTATCAGCATACTCAGGAAAAATTGCACAAAAACTCTTAAGGTCCAATTTCATCTGTTACCCTTGGGAAAATAAAAAATTGAGGGTGAAAATATCATTTTTGAGAAAAAAATATGATTTTTTATATTTATGGCTCTACGTTATAAACTTATGTGAAGCACTTGGGGGTTCAAAGTTCTCACCACACATCTAATAAGTTCCTTTGGGGTTCTATTTTCCAAAATGGGGTCACTTGTGGGGGTTTCCACTGTTTAGGCACATCAGGGGCTCTCCAAACGTGACATGACACCCGCAGAGTATTCCATCAAAGTCTGCAATCCAAAACATCACTACTTCCCCTCTGAGCCCCAACGTGTGCCTATACAGTAGTTTTCTCCCACATATGGGGTTTCAGCGTACTCAGGACAAATTGAACAACTTTTGGGGTCCACGTTCTCCTGTTACCCTTGGGAAAATAAAAAACTGGGGACAAAAAGATCATGTTTGTGGAAAAAATATGATTTTTTTATTTTCAAGCCCCGGCATTATAAACTTCTGTGAAGCACTTGGGGGTTCAATGTGCTTACCACACATCTAGATAAGTTCCTTTGGGGGTCTATGTTCCAAAATGGTGTCACTTGTATGGGGTTTCCATTGATTAGGCACATCAGGGGCTCTCCAAACACGACATGGTGTCCATCCAATTCTGCGTTGAAAAAGTCAAACTGCACTCCTTCCCTTCCGAGCTCTGCCATGCACGCAAACAGTAGTTTACCCCCACATATTGCGTATCAGCATACTCATGACAAATTGCCCAATAACTTTTGAGGTCTTGTTACCCTTGGGAAAATAAAAACTGGGGTGAAATGATTATTTTTGTGGAAAAAAAATGATTTTTTAATTTTACGGCTCTACGTTATAAACTCGTGTGAAGCACTTGGGGGTTTAAAGTGCTCACCACATATCTAGGTAAGTTCCTAAGGGGGTCTAGTTTCTGAAATGGGGTAATTTGTGGGGGTTTCCCACTGTTTAGGCACATGAGGGATTATTCAAATGCCACATGAAGTCCAATCTCGATTCCAGCCAATTTTGGTTTGAAAAAGTCAAATGGCGCTCCTTCCCTTCCGAGCTCTGCCGTGCGCCCAAACAGTGGTTTCCCCCATATATGGGGTATCAGCGTACTCAAGACAAATTGGACAACAACTTTTATGGTCCAATTTCTCCTGTTACCCTTGGGAAAATATAAAATTGGTGACTTAAATATCATTTTTGTGGAAAAAAAATAGGATTTTTTATTTTCATGCCTGGGCATTAAAAACTTGTGTGAAGCACTTGGGGGTTCAAAGTGCTCACCACAGATCTAGATAAGTTTCTTAGGGGGTCCAGTTTCCAAAATGGGGTCATTTGTGTGGGGTTTCCACTGTTTAGGCACATCAGGGACTCTGCAAACTGAACATGACACCCATCAAAGTCTGTATTCCAAAACGTCATTACTTCCTTTCCGAGCCCTGCCATGCGCTCAAACAGTATTTTCCCCATATATGGGGCATCAGCATACTCAGGACAAATTGGAAAACAACTTTTGGGGTACCAATTTCCTTGGGAAATTTCAAAAATTTGGGACTAAAAATCATTTTTGTGGATTTTTTTTTTTTTTTTACACACAGGCATTATAAACTTTAGTGAAACACTTGGGGGTTCAAAGTGCTCAGCACAGACCTAGATAAGTTCCTTAGAGGATCTACTTTCCAAAATGCTGTCACTTGTGGGGGTTTCCACCGTTTAGGCACATCAGGGGCTCTTCAAACGCGACATGTCGTCAATCTCAATTCCAGCCAATTTTGGTTTGAAAAAGTCAAACGGAGCTCTTTCCTTTCCAAGCCCTTGGTTTCCCCCCATATATGGGGTATCGGCGTACTCAGGAGAAATTGCACAACAACTTTTTTTGTCCATTTTCTCCTTTTACCCTTGTGAAAATAAAAAATGTTTGTAAATGATCATTTTTTGTGACTAAAAAGCTAAAAGTTTATTTTTTTCTTCCAATTTGCTTCAGCTCCTGTGAAGCACTTGAAGGGTTAATAAACTTCTTGATTGTGGTTTTGAGTTCCTTGAGGGGTGCAGTTTTTAGAATGGTGTCACTTTTGGGTATTTTCTGCCATATAGACCCCTCAAAGTGACTTCAAATGTGAGGTGGTGCCTAAAAAAATGGTTTTGTATATTTTGTTGTAAAAATGAGAAATCGCTGGTCAACTTTTAACCCTTATAACTTCGTAACAAAAATAAATTTTGGTTCCAAAATTGTGCTGATGTAAAGTAGACATGTGGGAAATGTTATTCAGTATCTATTTTTTGTGACATATTTCTCTGTTTTAAGAGAATAAAAATTCAAATTTTGAAAATTGCAAAATTTTACAAATTTTTGCCATATTTCCATTTTTTCATAAATAACCGCAAGTTATATCAAAGTAATTTTACCAGTATCATGAAGTACAATATGTCTTGAGAAAATATTCTCAGAATCGCTAAGATACATTGAAGCGTTCCAGAGTTATAGCTTCATAAAGAGACAGTGGTCAGAATTGTAAAAATTGGCCCAGTCATTAACGTGCAAACCACCCTTGGGGGCTAAGGGGTTAAGGTCACGCCACAGAATCTCAATAAGATTGAGGTCAGTAATTAGGCTAAGCCACTCAAAAGTCTTAATTTTGTTTTTCTTAAGCCATTCAGAGGTGGACTTGCTTGTGTGTTTTGGATCATTGTCCTGCTGTATAACCCAAGTGTGCTTCAGCTTGTGGTCACAAACAGATAATCGGACATTCTCCTGCAGGATTTTTTTGGTAGACAGCAGAATTCATGGTTTCATTTACCACAGCAAGTCTTTCAGGTCCTGAATAGACATGGGCAGACACCTGGATGCTCGGGTTCGGCAGGGTCGTCCACACAGTTACAAAAAATTTGGGTTTGGGTATCAGAACAGTGCCCAGACCCGCATCTGAACCCCATTCACTGGAATCAGAAAATCCAGTGTTTGCCATGCCGTCATGTGCATAACAGCGTGGCAAACACCGCTTCTGAACGGTGGTAAAATCATCACCGCTGATCAGAGAGCCACAGTTCCCACACTGTGAGAACACAGCGTGACCATTCAGCTGTGATCGGAGGTATAAAGTATACCTCCGGTCATTGGTGTTAGCTAATGAGATTACTGCTCCCATCAACCGACACCTGCTGCCGTTAATAATAGTGTGATTAGAAGGCGCCTGGACTGTAAATAAATAATTTGAAAAAATTAAAAAACAGCATGGGTTCCCCTGATTTTTAATATCTAGCCAGGCAAAACTCACAGCTGGGGGCTGCAATCTCAGCTGTCAGCGTTAGCAAGGCTGGTTATCAAGAAGAGGTCCACATGTCGTATTTTTTAATTATTTAAATAACTAATTTAAAAGTAGGTGAGTGGTCCTCCTCATTTTAGACAACCAGCCTTGCTAAAGCAGACAGCTGGGAATTGGTATTCTCAGGCTGGTAAGGGTCCTTGGATATTGGCACTCCCCAGCCTAAAAAAAGCAGCCCAAACCCACCCAGAAAAAGCACATCTGTCAGATGCACCAATTTTGGCACTTTGTCTGGCTCTTATCTTTTGCCCTGTAGCGGTGGCAAGTGGGGTAATATTTGTGAGGTTGATGTCACCTTTGTATTGTCCGGTGACATCAAGCCCATGGCTTAGTAATGGACAGGAGTCTATAAGATAACTATTCATTACTAATTCTTTAGTTTTATTGTAAATAAACACACAGCCAGAATAAAGTCTTTTATTTCAAATGTATACCGGACTGCCTGCCAAAAATAGGGGTGACTATCTAACTGTTTTAGGGCTAAGTATTTGCTTTATCTTACAGTGGGTTCGGAAAGCATACAGACTTCTTTTTATTAAATTTGCAAAAATTTCTACATTTCTGTTTTTTTTCAGTCAAGATCGGGTGCAGAGTGTATATTAATGAGAAAAAAATGAACTTTTTTGAATTTACCAAATGGCTGCAATGAAACAAAGAGTGAAAAATTTAAAGGGAACTGAATACTTTCCAAACCCACTGTATATCACATTGCGCATTCATTTTGGTCTGTTGACCTTCTACTTGCAGTGATTGTGTTTCTATATACATCTAACAGGGACTCTTTGCGCATTTTTTGCTCTACTGTTATCAGTTACCACTCTTGTAAAATATGTTATTCTATATAGGTCCAAATAGGATTTATATATGGGGTATTTTTTGTTACATGTCTTGTAGTGCTGGCAGCATGAGTAGTTTGTACAATCTTTAGATTTTTGGATTGTGTTATACTTATCTCAATTCATCTTTTCAATACGGTATATGGGGATTTTTGAGTATTATACTCTTTATTATGGATCTCTCTTTGTGTGTTTATCCATGGGTTTTAATTGTTTTTATTGTGTGTGTTTTGGTCTTGAAATAAAATCTGTGCATTTGACTATTTTGTGATCGCTGTTTTGTATGCATGTACTTTCCTCTCTTTGTTAAATGTTTATTTTGACATGCAACAGGTGATCCCAGTGTATTCATTTGTGTTGATGGTGCCCGCTCAAATAATTTTTGGCTGATTTCTAAAAATTATTGGCAGACACCACAAAAGTGTCATCAATTTCACCTCAGTAGAAATAGTATAATAGAGACCCATAGGTCTTCCACTACACCCAATCCAGCAGATGGACACCCAACCAGGAGTGTTCACATTAAATCAAATGAGGGCCTTACACCACAGAAGTGGCATCAATTTCATTAGAGTGGCACCCAATTCAGCAGATGGACACCCACCCATAATTACTGGCAGACACCACAAAAGTGTCATCAATTTCACAACTGTAGAAATAGTATAATATGGACTGACAGTTCTTCCACTACGCCAAATCCAGCAGATGGACACCCAACCAGGAGTGTTCACATTTCCAAAAATTACTGGCAGACACCACAAAGATGGCTACAATTTCACCACTGTAGAAATAGTATAATAGGGACCGACAGGTCTTCCACTACACCCAAACGAAACAGATGGACACCCAACCAGTAGTGCTCACATTTCCAAAAATTACTGACAGACACCACAAAATTAGCATAAATTTTACCACAGTATAGACAGTATAATAGGTACCGACAGGTCTCCCATTACACCCAATCTAGCAAATGAAAACCCAATCAGGAATATTCACATTTCCAAAAATTACTGGCAGACACTAAAAAAGTGGCATCAAATTCACCACAGCAGAAATAATATAATAGGGATCTCTAGGTCTTCCACTACACCCAATCCAGCAGATCGACACCCAACCAGGAGTGTTCACATTTCCAAACATTACTGGCAGATACCACCAAAGTGGCATCAAATTCACCACAGTAGAAATAGAATAAAAGGGACCGACAGATCTTCCACTACACCCAATCCAACAGATGAACATCCAATCGAAGTGGAATAACTGAGAATAGAAACACTGTAGTATAATTGGGACCAAGACTTCTTCCACTACAGCTAACCCAGCAGATGTAGACCAACCTTGACTGTTCACATTTCCACAACATGTGTTAATATCAGCAGTAGCAGCAGCCACAGCAGGCACAGAAGACATACTGAAGATATCCCAGAGTGCAGTTATATGACATTAATGCTTCACACTAAAAAATGCAATATCACTTAGTCTGTACAGTCTGCGATTGGGGTGCAAAAGTCCTTGGAGATCCATGACTTGTTCATTTTGATGAAAGTTAGGTGGTCTATATTTCAGGGGATAGCCGGCTGCGCTTATCCATCAGGACACCACCAGCAGTGCTGAAGACACGTTCTGAGAGAATGCTGGCTGCCGGGCAGGATAAAACCTCCAAGGCATGTGAGGCAAGCTCAGGCCACTCAAACTCTTTGGAAGACCAAAATGTTAAATGGGCCTAACCCTCCCTGATGGTATCGATATTCATTCTATATACTCCCGCACCATCCTCTCCATTTGTATAACATGTGTAAGACTTGGACTTTGTTGTGATGGTGCACGAGTTGGTCTAGAAAAAGGGTAAAAGGACTCACACAAATTGCTTCTTCCACTTCCACCACTGCTGCTGCTAATATTTTGGCATTGACGAATTAATGTGCCGGAGGTTGGAAGTGTAAAGCTGCAATGTGAACTGTGTGCTTCACTGCTGTCTTGGTGAAAAGCTCTCTTAAGATTGTGTAAAAGTGTGTTTGAATACTACAGCATTTGCAGGTTCCTTTCCAGGGCAGGAATTATCTGGCAAAAGTTGGTTTTATAATGTAGATCTACCAGAGTGGCAACCCAGTAGTCAGCATTATTCCTAATCATAACTAGCTGGGTAACAATGAGGCTCGTTTCCTCCGTCCGTCCCCTCCTGCCTAAATAAGTCTAGAATCACTGCACACGTAGAGAAGGTAAATATGCTTCAAATGAAAAAGTTTATTGATAATAGTGGCGACACTCAAATAAAGACGTTTCGGCCAGACTATGTCCTTTATCATATGGTCGCTGGAAAAATAAACAAAGAAAAATAGATGTAATTACAAATATTACAGAATATACATATTTATATAAAAAATATCCTTTGAGAATATCACATAGCTAATGGTGTGGATACATATAGGATCATCAAGGTACAGGGATAGCAAGACAAAAAAAGAGGGAGGGGTTTATATGATGGAAGACAAAAAGGACATAAAGTGATCATAAACAATAGCATACCCTTTCAGGAAATGGTGGTAAAAATCATAGATAAGACCATTGATAATGCATATGTTATTTTGGTATAACCTAAGGATAGAGAGTAATATCATTAGAGAGATGCAATGGATTGGTATTTCCATCACGGATTTTAGCTGTACCAAGCTATTAAAATAAAATAGTAGCAAACAAAGCGAGGATTAAATTAAGGAATGAATGAAAAATACCAGTATAGATGGATGTCCTACAAGTATTGAATGTGCATCATATGGAGAAATTATTGTGGAACCATCTGTCACGGTAAACTGCGTATATGAGAGGATGGTGAAACACAATGAGAGAGAATTCAACATAACGTCTGTAAAAGTAGTATAAAAGTATGCAAGTACCAGTGTAGCAGAGCATCTCCGGATGAGATTAAGTACAGGGGACAATCTCCAGCAAAATTACATATGCTATATGGAATAAACAGAAAATAAGTAGTGAAATAAAACTTGAATGAGCCGTTCCTTTCATGGGAATGATCTGACTCATGGTTGTACTCACTATCATTGGTAGCGTTTGGAGAGCAGAATCAGTGCAGCCTGATGTCTCCAACTAAGGGGGAGGTAATGATCCCCGGCAATATTGCATATGCTGTGTGAGATAGAGGATAAGGTTTAACATGAGGCTAAAAAGATGGCACTTCTATGTGCAATATTAGCCTCATGGTATACTCACTGACGTTGGTGGAGTTAGTGGGACGCAAATCCTGCTGTGTCCAGGCGCTTGTGTGAACCAGGGAGTGCGGCGCTGGTTTTTATGACAGAGTGCCGGCTGGTCATGTTACCGGAAGTGACGTTTGGGTGTATCCGGTCATATGACCGGAAGTGACGTTTGGGTGTACCCGGTCATGTGACCGGAAGTGACGTTTGGGTGTACCCGGTCATGTGACCGGAAGTAGTGCCCAAGCTTCCTAGATCAATGCTGTTGCCCTGTGTGGTAACTAAGGAAGCTGACAATGATGTGGATGACGATTGTGGCGTCCATGAAGAGGGCAGAGTGATAGGAATATTAAGATGGGGACAAAGTAGATAGCACAATGTATGCTGAATGTAATGAGAATGTCCAAAAGGTATATATAGGCAAAGCCTCATAACAGTAATATGGAATATACGCTAATCTGACATATATAAAAATAAATACATTATGTTAATGTGGCTCATCTTATGAAATAATTATATACAGGAACCATATGAATTACATAGCGCATGACATCTATGGTATGGTCAGAAATTATAAGACTGCACATATGCATGTATATAAGGTAGGAGTCCAAACTGCATAAAACTGGAGAAATAAAAGGAGAAAGAAAAAAACAAAAGGGAAAAAAAAGGGGGGAGAAAGGGGGGAAAAAATAGGGAAAAGGATCAAATTAGGAGGGGGTAGGATATTTTTATCTTACCGCCAAGAAGAAAGAATTGGTGTAAAGAAATTTTCAGTGGGTCTGAGAGAAGGAAAAACACATCACGTTAGTTCCATTATTAAATAAGCCAATCTATCTCACGGTTGAGACATTTAGGGTACATGGTGTCTAAGGTGTAGATCCAGAAGGTTTCACGCTGTTTTAGCATTCGGATGTGATTCCCACCCCTTCTGGGTCTGGGAACCTTCTTGATAACCTGGAACCTTAGTTGAGACACATTGTGCCTGGCTTCCTTGAAGTGTGCCGGTATAGGTAACCAAATTTTGCCACACCTGATGGTGGATTTGTGGCTCGAAATGCGATCTTTGATGGTTTGGGTGGTAACCCATGTACATGACAAAATTGGTTTCGCATGTGAAATAATCCCTAATGGGGAAGGATTTGCATGTACGGGGTGAACCACCTCATTCCCTTTAATGATGTTCAAGCAGCACATACAATTGAGGCATGGAAATGTGCCCGTTCATCTGGTACCTGTCAGAGTGCGTGTAAGGGAAGAAATATTAGGTCTTGTGTCAGCTCTGACCAAGTTGTCCTTGATATTCCTAGGTCGTCTGAGACACATTAAAGGTGGATTTTTGAACTCGGATATATTGGGGTATGCTTTATTCAAGAGAGGCCAGTTCTTGTGGATCAAGTTATGAACCCTCTGTAAAGAGGGGTGGTGGCTGTGGACAAAAGGGAGTCTAGCTGGTTTTGATGGACTCGTGGTGATGGTGTCTGGGACAGCAAGTGCTCTAGTCATTTCGGATGCCAGTAGATCAGTTGGATAATTTCTAGATCGAAATTTGTCAGACATTTCCTGTAGTCTGGAGGACCTAATTGTGGGATCAGACACAATTCTTGTTACTCTTTTGAACTGTGAGCGCGGAAGGCTCTGTCTAGTGGACTTGGGGTGACAACTGTCTTATCTCAGAAGAGTGTTGCAATCTGTCGGCTTAGTATAGATGTCTGAGGTGAGTCTGCCCTGAGAGTCTTTGTGGACCATGGTGTCAAGGAATGATATAGTATCAAGATGATGTGAAAGTGTGAATTTTAGTTCTTGTCTAACACTATTTATAGTGCTAAGGAAAGTGAGGAGACTGTTGAGATCTCCAAGCCAGACGCAAAAAATGTCGTCTATATAACGATGCCATGATAAGGCATGTTGTTGGAATAGGGGGTCCGAGTAGATGAAATCTCTCTCGAATCGATCCATATAGAGATTTGTGTATGCAGGCGCCACATTGGATCCCATGGCGGTCCCGCATGTCTGGATGTAGAAGTCATCCTCAAAGCGAAAATAGTTTTCTCTTAGGACTATATCTAGAAGGTCTAGGCATAATTCCTGAAGGCCTATGTCCATGTTAGACTCTCTTAAGGTCAAGGAGACAGCTTCGGTGCCTTTGTCATGGGTGATAGATGTGTATAGACTATTTACATCGAGTGTACAGAGAATACTTGTTGATTCCACATGACTGAGGTCCTGGATTTTTTTCAGAAAATCACATATGTCCAAGATGAAAGATCTGGTGACATGGGTATGAGGTGTTAAAATTTTTTCCAAAAATATGGATAACGGGTTGAGGATGGAATCTGTTGAGGCCACAATGGGGCGTCCAGGAGGGTAGTGTAAGTTTTTGTGAATCTTGGGTAGAATATACAGTACTGGAGTGACTGGATGTTGGTTTGTCAAAAAAGTTTTTGTTTTGGCATCTATTGTGTTGAGTTGAAGATGTTTTTGAAGGATAAAGTCAATTTTCCTTTGTATGGAAAAGGATGGGTCTGATGAGATCATCCTATAGGTGCTTGTGTCTGAGAGCTGTCGTCCCCTCCTGCCAACCACGAACAACAGAGAGGGAAGGATTATGCTCTTCATCTGACAGTTGCTTGCCCATCACCTCTTCCTCCTCCATTTGTTCCTCGGACCTTGCACCTTCGATAACAGTTTGTCTGTTATCACCAGCCTCCTGAGATTGCAGTAAATCTACCCTCCCTTAGCACCTGCCTGTGAGACAACAGTCTTGAACATCAAGACAGTGTTATCCCTTCTGCATCCTCTTCTGCTTCCTACTCTTCTTCTGGGACCACCATCTCCTCTCGCAGGCTATTCAAAGTCTGCTCCAGCATATAGATCACCGGAATAGTGATGCTGATGATGACATTGTCAGCCCTAACCATCTTTGTAGCCATTTTGAAACTGTGCAGAAGGGTGCAGAGGTCCTTAATATGTGCTCACTCTGTAAACGTCATATGCGTCATGTCCATTCTGCGTTGGCCCAGGCTATACGACATGACATACTGTGTCAGGGCTCGTTCCTGCTGCCACAGTAGCTGCAACATGTACAGAGTGGAATTCCACCGTGTAGGCACGTCGTATATCATCCTGTTAACTGGCATGGACAAAGACCTTTGTATCGATGCAAGTCAATGAACAGAGGGGTGCGAACGGCGGAAATGAGTACACAGCTTACGTGCTTTTTGGAGAAGCTCAGGTCAGGATAGTGGCAGAGAAAACGCTGTACCACCAGGTTGAGGACATGAACCATGCAAGGCACGTGTGTGAGCTTTCCTCATCATAGGGCTGCCACCAAGTACGCACCATTATCAAACATGGCCTTCCTTGGATGCAGGTTCAGCGGAGACAGTCCTTGATCAAACTCAGCCTGGTGAGCTGTTCACAGCATTTCAGTTTTATGACTGGGATCTTCAAGGCATATCAATTTTATTACTAAAACACCTATATATGCATCCCATACACACATCCTAGAGCATACATTAAGCAAAATACACCAAAAGAGAGAAAAGCTCTGGAAACAAAGAATTATTGCTAAAAAGTCAAATTTTATTATATAACATGATAAAATACATTAAAAGATGTGAAGGAGAAGAAACCACACAAGATGCAGAAGAAAAGGTGGTACAGCCTGAACAAAGTATAATATAGACATATAAATACTATATATAAGTATACAAATGAGTATAGAACAAATAATAAATAACTAGCACAACATGAGCTTTGGAATATATTCACATTAAAGGGATATGAAGAAAAAAGCCTGCAGTAAACAGTAGACATATATCTCTCAACCAAAGATAAAAGTTTCCTAACCACAAGTGGGTAAATAGCCAACGTCAAGAAGACTATTAAGTAACACGGTAAGTATACCCCTTTGGGGCAAAGCAAATTAATATACAGAGATCATTGAGTATAAGAGAGACATATATATATATATATATATATATATATATATATATATACAGTACAGACCAAAAGTTTGGACACACCTTCTCATTCAACGATTTTTCTGTATTTTCATGACTGTGAAAATTGTAGAATCACACTGAAAGCATCAAAACTATGAAGTAACACATGTGGAATTATACATTACACTTTACAAAAAAGTGTGAAACAACTGAAAATATGTCTTATATTCTAGGTTCTTCAAAGAAGCCACTTTTTGCTTTGATTACTGCTTTGCACGCAGAAAAGGTGAACGGATGGACTCTACATGCCTGGTTCCCACCGTGAAGCATGGAGGAGGTGGTGTGATGGTGTGGGGGTGCTTTGCTGGTGAGACTGTTGGGGATTTATTCAAAATTCAAGGCATACTAAACCAGCATGGCTACCATAGCATCTTGCAGCGGCATGCTATTCCATCCGGTTTGCATTTAGTTGGACCATCATTTATTTTTCAACAGGGCAATGACCCCAAACACACCTCCAGGCTGTGTAAGAGCTATTTGACAAAGAAGGAGAGTGTTGGGGTGCCTTGCCAGATGACCTGGCCTCCACAGTTACCAGACCAGAACCCAATCGAAATGGTTTGGGGTGAGCTGGACCACTCACCGCTTCAATTTTGAATAATCCCCAACAGTGTCACCAGCAAAGCACCCCCACACCATCACACCACCTCCTCCATGCTTCACTGTGGGAACCAGGCATGTAGAGTCCATCCGTTCACCTTTTCTGCGTGCAAAGCAGTAATCAAAGCAAAAGGTGGCTACTTTGAAGAACCTAGAATATAAGACATATTTTCAGTTGTTTCACACTTTTTTGTAAAGTGTAATGTATAATTCCACATGTGTTAATTCATAGTTTTGATGCCTTCAGTGTGATTCTACAATTTTAATAGTCATGAAAATACAGAAAAATCTTTGAATGAGAAGGTGTGTCCAAACTTTTGGTCTGTACTGTATATATATATACTAACTGCAAATAAGCAAGTCTATATAGAAACAATCACATAAATAATGCTGGCACAGTCATATGCACAGTCATATTGCATACTAATGAAAATTAGTAACAAGACATTACCACAAAGTTCAAGCATCCACCATGAAGATGTGACTGGAACCAGCCACGTGACCGGAACCATGTACCTTTGGTTTTGCTTCTCTGTTTCCATGGGGACTGTGACTACGGTGAGTCAGACTCGAGACTGTTACTGCACCGCATGACCGGAACTACTGATGACATCACTTCTGGATGTACGAGCCTGTCTCCATGGCGATGTTAAATATACAGGATTGATCCTCTGCACCCGCGCTGATGCACCTATGCGGTCGTCTTATTAATTTCTCTATTATTCCTTTCCAAAGTATGTCGATTATCTGATTGATTTTCCTTGGCAGCATATATTCTGTACTTTCGGTGTCATACTATTTGAATTCTGTAAGATTTACGTTATAACGCCACTATTTCCATGACTACGGCGTTAACAATCCTGCTCTTGTTTGCGCATGCGTCAAGACTTCATTGGTCTGATTTTTCTTTTCACTGATTGGCCAATCTCTATATAAAAAGGTACCATACCAACGTGCATAGCCATTATATATCAGAGGAGAGTAAAAAAAGAACTAATAGAAATATGGGTAAACCTGGATTCTTTCCATGTGGTATCTGCAAGGGTTGTCTTAACATGGTAAAAACAGAGAGTTTTTCCAACCAAAATGGCTCAAACAAATTCTTGATAAAGAGTCACATCAATTGTTCCTCACATGGTGTTATATACCAAGCTGAATGTCCGTGTGGTAAGATCTATATAGGCCTTACCACCACACGTGAACTCAAAATTCGCACTAGAGAACATGTGAGGGACATTGAGAAGGCTAAAACTGTCAAAGATGACTCTGTGCTAAAAACCCTGCCGAGGTATTTTAAACGCTTTCATGAGTGTAATGCCAAAGGCTTGATAATTAAGGGTATTGATTTGGTCTCTCTGGGTGTTAGAGGTGGTGATTTGAGTAAAACTCTTGCCCAAAAAGAGTCAATGGATTTATCGCCTGGGTACAATGAGCCCATTTGGTCTCAATGAGAGTCTGGGTTTTGCTTCCTTTTTGTAGTATCCTCATATATATAATTTTTAGTGGTATCCTCTTTGTTGTTTCTAGTGGCATCATTTTAGTGGTGGGTGTTTTTTTTATTTTTATTGCGTCAGTGTGTCTTTTCCTTTATTAATTGGTTTTATATTCACATTTAGATTTGGATCATTATAACCTTTTGGGATATTGGATGTTGTCCTGGGGCCTTGGGACTGTATATCTACAATAACGAAGATCATTCTATAGTAATTTGTGGATATGAGACTTCAAGATCCTTTTCATCTACTGATGAAGACCGGAGTCAAGCATTCTTAGATTATTGTGAAAGTGAAGATTTTGGCACTTTATTATTTTATTTTGATTTGTTATCAATGATGTTATATTAGTGTATATATTTATTATTTTTTGGTTATCCATGAGTCTTGGATTGCATGATCTCTTTTATCTATTAGGATGACTGGAGTCAAGCATGCCTTGATTATTGTTGAATGGGAAAAAAAACTTTATGCATTTTCACTTTGCACTATGTCACTTTGGTCTTATGTACGGATATAGCATTTGTTTGCTTTATTATGATCTTATTAAACGGATTTTTAATTATGAAATAATTGGGTCACTGCGCACTTTTTCGGTCATTATTGTTGTTATCTCCCTTATATTTATGCACCGCTACATTGGTGACTGCTGCTGATAGATTCAGAATCTAATACGGTCCATTTTGTATTTTTCCTTGCATTTAGTCACTTTATATTTAGCTATATAATTTTTTTCTGATAGTGCGCATGCGTGGGATCCGTAGCGCTGCACATTTCCTGGCGCGCTCCATTATTGAGCCTCATGCGATCCAGCATGCGGTTCAAGGAGCGCGTCACCGGAAGTGATTTCATCATCAGCTGCACAGTTCTGCGTATGCGCTGCTTAAATCAGAGCTATGACGCCGTATACTCCCTTATTTGAAATTCCGTCTTTTGATTGGTGCATGGGACTATTTAATCTTAGACTACCCACTACCGTGTACACGCCCCCGGAAGAAGCTAGTGCGAAATGCGCGTTGGGGTGGAAGAGGGTACGCCGCTCTTAGTCACCGCTGTCCTGCTAATAAGGTATTCACCATTGGGGCTCTTTGTATTTTGTGTATCTACTTACCTTTCTATATTCTGCTGCACGTATATGAAGCTTAGGATATGTTTATCCAATTTAATAATTTGAATGCAGATAAATAGATGGTAATTACTATACCTTACATGGAAATGAGATTCTGATATTGTTATTATGAGATTTGATACTCCATGTTGGCACAAGCGATTTGATGTTTGAGGTTACCTTTTGTTGAGATTTTTTGATAACCCCTTCTATTTATCATTGTTATTTTTTGGACATGCACTTATTGTGACTTATATTTATGGCATTATTCACCTCCTGCTGGGCATTATTGTTTTTTATTGTAATTTTTAGATGAATTAATAAACATTGACTTTTTAATTATTATACTGGATCACTTTTTTTTGATTACTATAAGATGTAAACCCGTTTTGTGTTTAGTTCATGTTGATGAGTGACAGTTTTCCTCTATATACATGTGTAGTCCAGCTGTGCCTGGAGTCACATTTCCCCAGGGGATACACCAAAGGTAACACCCACGGAGACCTGATATGCACACAACAAACCTTCACTAATTCCTAGAGCCACCAGAGGGAGCTCTTTCAGAGTATATAGGGTAGTGAAGTCACAGCAGAACCAGTCCAGTCTAGTTACCTCAGACAGTCGAGTTACCTCAGACAGTCTAGTTACCTCAGACAAGGCAGATTAGCTGGGAGTGTGAGACAGTTTATTCACCTCAGATCTGAGAGGAGTAGAGAGTTGTGAGAGAATCTGAAGACTGCAGCTTGAGCTTAGTTCAAAGAGTGGAGGCTAGTACAAGTGGAGGAAGATAGCCACTTCAGCCTGGTCAGAACTGAGTCAACTGAGTGTAGTTTCAGTGAGCAAGCGTGCCGACACTTTGAGAGCGGTGTAGAGAGAGAAGAATCAGCTAATTTCTGCTATTGTGCTTGTGTTAACGGTCGGAGTAGGACGAAAGGCGAATGGAAGAGAAGAAGAGAGTAACGGAGGTTGAAACAGCATTGATAGCTTACCTCTACTCTGAATTTCGGACACCGGGTCCGAGCTTGCTAGCATTTACACGACTAGTAGGAGATACCGGAGACCCTGCGGGACTTCAAGTCGCAGGGGCTCACAAGTGTTGATACGTAACGGGGGTCAGGAAGACAGAGTCCAGCAGGGCCCTGCATACAGAGACACTGTTCTATCCTAGAGAAGGCCTCACCACAAAGTCAGCCGGGCATATAAGTGAAGACAGAGTTAGACTTCGTTCCATACAGGTCAAAAACTCACACAACAGGAGTAAGGAGGCCCTACACCTACTCAGTGGGAATACTGGACGTGCATCCTCCACCCTACCAGCTTTCCGGGACGTGCCTGCTATACCACCAGTAAAGGTACAGAAAGAGACTTTCATGTGTGTGTCTGCCTTATTGTCCTGCGGCTGAATTCCCCTTCTTCGTCCTGCACCCCAACACCGCCATCTACCCTGAGGGACCCAGTCTTGCCTGTGGAAGACTTAACACCTTGCTGCCCAGTAACCACCCCTCAGCGGATTTACCCTGCAGCGCTGGTCACCCTGACCAGGTACCACAGGTGGCGTCACGATCAAACTGTAAATACTTTATTCCCCTGTAAATATCCCCCTTTCATTGAGGTGAGCCCCAGGGCCACGGACCGAGCTGTGCTACCCGTGACATCCCCCATTGGAGTGAACGGGCTCGGTGCCGAGTACCCCACAGGCCCTGCTAAGGGCGACTCATCTCTTTCCTGGTGTCACGAACAGGTTTGTCGTGCCCTGCAGCAACGGATTGATTGGTGCCCGTTGCCACCGGGTACTGTGTGCCTGAATTGACTGTGTAGTGCTAAAAAGACTGTCGCACATAGCGGCAAGAATTTCCCGCTAATTTTCTGCCATTGCCCGCCAAATTGCAACGCTACAGCGCGAAGAGAAGGGGGCGTACCTGCAGAAAGCGCGCTGAGCCCCGGACATGCCCCAACGTTGACGCGCGCGGCAGGTCCTGTGGAGAGCTTCGGTGAACGCTCTGAAGTCAGAGCGCCGGCGACGCAGGTCCTGCTGATTACTGAAAACCGGAGGAAGCTGCGGCCTACAGAAGAAGGTAGGCCACGCTAAACTAGGGGGGCGCAGATATGTCGCAGCAGCAAGCTGACAGCGCGGCCCAGGGCGACCGCTCCAATGACTTACCCCACGGTGCTGCCGTGCAGGGTGGAAACGCTGACCCCTCACCAGGTCCTGTGGCTCCGATAGTACCGCTGACCCTACCATACCTGCCTGGAGCAAAGTGGCTCCCTCAGTATAGCGGTAAGCCAGACACCCTGTCAGGGTTTAAGCGCAAAATATGCAGCATAATGGACATGTACCCTATGACAGAGAAACAAAGAGCTGCAGTGGTAGTGGGACAACTGACTGGTGCTGCAGAAAGGGAAGTAGAGACATGGTCAGCTGCAGACCAGGAATCAGTGCTTGCAATATTCTTAAAGCTACAGACTATCTTTGAGGACCGCACTGAAACAGATCTCCGGATGAGGTTTTTCCAATGCTCCCAGAAACCAGATGACATATTAGGGACTACGCCTGCCGACTACAGGGGGCCCTGCGAGCTCTCAAACAGGTCAACCCCATAAGTGCCCTCAATGAAAACAAAATGTAAAAGGAACAATTTGTACGGGGACTGAGGTCCCAAGCTGAAAGCAGAACTGTGCACTGGTGGTCCTTGGATCATCCTGACGCTACCTTTGATGCCCTAAAGGTTATGGCTATAAAAGGACTGCGACCCCTGGAAAAGCCCGAGGTGGCAACCCAGTGTCACCTGGGTGAAGCCACTCTAAAGCCGGCAGCATCCACCTTTTTCCCGCTGGTGGCGGAAGCCAAAACGCAGGTGGCGCCCCCTACTGAGTTGGACTTTCTGCGCTCAGAAGTGCGCCAGCTGACCAAAAACCTGGCCACTGTAATGAGTGCCCTGCATCTGCGAAAGGAGGAAGGAGGAAAGATCCTGCTAGCTAACTGCCCAGAGGATGTCCCTTGGATGAGCCGGAGGAGAAGGAGGACGTCGCCCCACCGGAGGAGGACAACGCCACCCCCAGGAGCGACCCCCAATCAGCACCATCCTCACCAAGAGATCATCTGCTACCGTTGCAACAGAGAAGGTCATCTAGCCCGACAGTGTCCTTTAAACAAGCAGATCCTGGGTCCGAGGGCCAACACCCAGGACTAGACTCTTCAAGCCCTTCAGACTGGACAGGATCGCAATCCCTGCCCTGCTGGACACTGGATCTCAGGTGACCATCATACCTGATGTCCTGTATAATAGGTTTTGGTCCATGGACAGTCTCCAGCCTCCAAGTCCTGAATTTGCTGTGTACCCTCTAATGGTCTCCCTGTTGATATACTCGGAGCCAAAAACGTGGACGTAAAGGTGGGCTGAGTGGAGCTGAGGGACCAGGGACTCTTAGTAGTAAAAACTGTAAATGAGGAAACTGGCTTAAATGTGGTTTTAGGTACAAACATTATCAGTAACTGTCTGGGAGAGGTTGTGTTTTTGCTCCAACAGCTCGCCGAAGTTGCCAGGCCAAAGCAAAAGGGAGTGATCCAGAGAGAGATCCGGGGCCTGATGTGCCAGCAGCAAGCGAAACTGACAGATGGTGAGATTGGTAATGTACGGGTAACAGACCCGAACCCCATTGTGATACCCCCAATGAGCAAAATGCTTTTATGGTGTAGAGCAGCAATAGGTCTGAGAGGACAGAACTACCAAGCAGTAGTAGAGCCCCATTGTTCAGAACATAGACCTACACTCTTGACTGCTAGAGGGGTAGTGGAGGTACGAAATGGGAGGGTGCCAGTACGTCTTCTCAACTGGGGAGAAGATGAAGTGAACTTACCACGGTATGCTACTGTTGCTAAATTACATACAGTAGATAATAATTCCATTCTCACGACAGAGTCCTTAACCTCCCCACAACCAGCGGAGGATAACGACCCAGCAACCCAGGTGGAGGATTGGTGTCAGCAGCTCCATGTCGGGACAGACACCACTCCAGCCCACCAGAAACAGGGAGTACTTCGAGTGGTACAGGAGTACACACAGGTATTTAGCAAACACCCACTTGACTTTGGGACAATTAAGAGAGTGCAACACCATATCCCTACAGGCAACCATCCTCCATTAAAGAGCGGTACAGGCCTATACCTCCAGCACACTACCAGAAAGCCAAGGAGATGTTGCGTGACATGAAGGAAGCAGGGGTGATAAGGGATAGTTGTAGTCCCTGGGCAGCACCTCTAGTCCTAGTCAGGAAAAAGGACGTAAGCATGAGAATGTGTGTGGATTACAGACAAGTGAATCACATTACACATAAAGATGCATACCCTTTACCACACATTGAAGAATCCTTAGCTGCCTTAAAAACTGCTAACTACTTTTCCACCCTTGACCTCACTAGTGGATACTGGCAAGTAGCTGTGGCTGAGGAGGATCGGGAAAAGACGGCTTTCACCACCCCGATGGGACTCTGTGAGTTTGACAGGATGCTGTTTGGACTCAGCAGTGCCCCGGGAACGTTCCAGAGAGTGATGGAGAGTTGCCTAGGACATCTCAACTTTGAAACCGTGTTGCTGTACCTGGACGACGTAATTGTGTACTCCAAGACGTATGAGGATCATCTGAAGCACCTGGTGGAGGTATTCGAGTCACTGTCCAAGTATGGATGAAACTGAAGCCTTCAAAGTGTCATCTGCTCAAACAAAAGGTACAGTACTTGGGGCATATTGTCAGCTCAGAAGGAGTAGCGCTAGACCCCGAGAAGGTCACCGCCATTCAGAAATGGCCGGAGCAGAAGAATCTCAAAGAGGTGCGCCAGTTCCTGGTACTGACAGGTTACTACAAGAGGTTTGTAAAGGACTACACCAAGAAAGCAGCGCCTCTGCAGGACCTCCTGGTAGGACAATCTCTCAAGAGCAGAAATTCTCCATTCCACTGGGGTAAAGAACAAGCTGAGGCATTCAAGGAGATGAAGGAGATCCTGACAGGCGATGAGATCTTAGCCTACCCTGACTACAGCCAGCCGTTCCTGCTGTACACTGATGCCAGCAACGAAGGATTGGGAGCTGTCCTCAGTCAGAAGCAAAATGGCCTGGAGAAAGTCATCGCATATGCAAGCAGGAAGCTCCGCCCGACCGAGAGAAACCCAGAGAACCATAGTAGCTTCAAGTTGGAGTTCCTGGCACTGGTCTGGGCCATTACAGAAAGATTCAAGCATTACCTAGCCTCCAGCAAGTTCACTGCTTACACTGACAATAACCCCTTGACACATCTTGAAACAGCTAAGCTGGGAGCCATGGAGCAACGTTGGATGGTTCGGCTGTCGAACTATCAATTCACAATCAAGTACAGGGCGGGCCGTAAGAATGCCAACGCTGATGC
Organism: Oophaga sylvatica; assembly: GCA_033576555.1. Lineage (NCBI taxonomy): Eukaryota > Metazoa > Chordata > Amphibia > Anura > Dendrobatidae > Oophaga > Oophaga sylvatica. Next base: position 302,027,249 of record JARQOD010000006.1, read on the forward strand.
CTTGTCCAGAATGCCTCATGAGTCCGACACGGAAGAGGAATTGGATGATCTAGAAGAGATTGAGCTACCTGCATTCCACAGAAATGGGATGATCCACGAGCAACGAGCCTGCAAGAGGCAGCGGGGTAAGACGTTAAACCCTTTACCTCACCACACCTGGAAGGAGACCCAGAACAGTGACCCGGTTATCAGCCGTATCAAGGAGCTGATAACTCAGGAAGGTTCCTCCTTGGAGAAGGATGCGTCTCAACAAGCAAAGCAGCTGTGGAATGAGAGAAGCCGGCTGTTTATCTACCGTGAGAAGCTGTGCCGAAGGTACATCAACCCAAGAACCCATGAGATGGTATGGCAGATAGTAGTCCCCAGAATGGACATTCAGATGGTGTTGGAAGCCTATCACGATCGAGCGGGGCTCTTTGGCTGGAAGAAGCTGGAAACCCTGCTGAAGTGTAGTTTCTACTGGGTGGGAATGCTCAGTTCCATCGAGAAATGGTGTAAAAACTGTGTGTCCTGTAGCCTCCGAAGAAAAGACTACAGCAGCCAGAAAGCACCCCTGCAACCCATCAAGACGACTCGTCCCTTGGAGATCGTGGCCTTGGACCATGTCAAGTTGTCACCCAGCCGGTCAGGATACTCATATGCCCTGACAATGGTGGATCACTACTCCAGGTTCCTGGTGGTCGCCCCTGTCAAAGATCTGACAGCAGAAACAGCAGCAAAGATGTTCCAAGCGTATTTCTGCAGGCCCCATGGATATCCAGAGCAAGTGTTAACTGACCAGGGCCCTGCCTTTGAAGCCAAATTGTTTAAAGAGTTCTGTCATTTGTACGATGCAAGAAGATAAGAACCACACCGTATCACTCCCAAACAAATGGTCTCTGTGAAAAGATGAATCACATTGTCATTGATCTGCTGAAGACGTTACCACTTGAGGAGAGGAATCGGTGGCCAGACCTACTACCTGACCTGGTAGATCTGTACAATCACATACCTGTGAGTTCCACCAATTGCACTCCAGCCTACCTTATGCGAGCAAGACCAGGAAAGCTGCCCATGGATTTGGAACTTGGTGTTGTAGAACCAGAAGCTGATGTTACTACTGAAGATTGGGACACGAACCGACAGGAACAGTACAGGAGAGTACAAGCCTGCGTGGAAGATAGTCTCAGTAAGTAAGGGAAAAACAGGAGGAAAACTACAACAAAAGTGCGCCAGCTGAACCTTTTGTACCTGGAGAAATTGTGCTGAAAAGAAAAAGAAGAATGCACAAATTAGATGATCAATGGAAAAAGAGCCATATGTCGTGCAAAATTCAAAGTTTAACAACAGGAAAACATGTACCATTAGTAAAGATGGAGGAAAGACGACCACAACTGTATCAAGAGACCACCTAAAACTACGTCCAGATATGTTAAAACTTCACAAAGAAGAACCTGTTATTGACAAAGAGAAACCAGGTGAAGTCATACACACGGACTTAGGAGATTTTCCTGCAGATTGGCCTTGTATCGGAGACGCTGTGATCATTCCAGTACTTCAATTTTACCAACTGCAAGAAGCACTCCAACGTCAAGTTGAGCCAGTTGTCGCAGAAGGAATAGTTTGAGAGGAACCTGCTCCTGAAGCGTCTCAGGAAGTAGAGTCTCGAGAAGAGGAGTCTCAAAACGTGGAACTTCCAGATGTTGGGTCTCAGGAAGAAGAATCCCCTGGCAAAACAGAACCGCATCGCCCAGCCACAAGTATGCTTGCCAGATCCCTAGAGAGGTTAAGGCAGTATTACAGTTTACCAGCACGTAGGACAGATAGGTCAAATACTACCATACCAGACGCAACACCACGTAGGTCAGTACGCACGACAAAAGGAAAGTTACCTGTTAGGTACCAAGAATAGGCCTAGCAAATGTAAGCAGTTAACGAGAGTCAAAATGTATAAATGTATATAAGTATCGAGTAAATACATGTATATATGTTACCTTTAGCAATTGTTAAAGATTCCTCCCTCCCGTAAGGGAAGAGTTAATGTTGATGTTAATATAAAACTTATTTCTTTCAGCCCAGGAGTGCTGATGATAACTAGAGGGGATGTGTAGCCCAGCTGTGCCTGGAATCACATTTCCCCAGGGGGATGCACCAAAGGTAACACCCACGGAGACCTGATATGCACACAACAAACCTTCACTAATTCCTAGAGCCACCAGAGGGAGCTCTTTCAGAGTATATAGGGTAGTGAAGTCACAGCAGAACCAGTTCAGTCTAGTTACCTCAGACAGTCGAGTTACCTCAGACAGTCTAGTTACCTCAGACAAGGCAGATTAGCTGGGAGTGTGAGACAGTTTATTCACCTCAGATCTGAGAGGAGTAGAGAGTTGTGAGAGAATCTGAAGACTGCAGCTTGAGCTTAGTTCAAAGAGTGGAGGCTAGTACAAGTGGAGGAAGATAGCCACTTCAGCCTGGTCAGAACTGAGTCAACTGAGTGTAGATTCCGTGAGCAAGCGTGCCGACGCTTTGAGAGCGGTGAAGAGAGAGAAGAATCAGCTAATTTCTGCTATTGTGCTTGTGTTAACGGTCGGAGTAGGACGAAAGGGAGTGGAAGAGAAGAAGAGAGTAACGGAGGTTGAAACAGCATTGATAGCTTACCTCTACTCTGAATACCGGACACCGGGTCCGAGCTTGCTAGCATCTACACGACTAGTAGGAGATACCGGACACCCTGCGGGACTTCAAGTCGCAGGGGCCCACAAGTGCTGATACGTAACGGGGGTCAGGAAGACAGAGTCCAGCAGGGCCCTGCATACAGAGACACTGTTCTATCCTAGAGAAGGCCTCACCACAAAGTCAGCCGGGCGTATAAGCGGATTTACCCTGCAGCGCTGGTCACCCTGACCAGGTACCACAGGTGGCGTCACGATCAAACTGTAAATACTTTATTCCCCTGTAAATATCCCCCTTTTATTGAGGTGAGCCCCAGGGCCACGGACCGAGCTGTGCTACCCGTGACATCCCCCATTGGAGTGAACGGGCTCGGTGCCGAGTACCCCACAGGCCCTGCTAAGGGCGACTCATTCTTGTGGACTACTTTTTGGATATAATGAAGCTGTGCTTGTTGTCCACTCGAATACATGCTCTTCCTGGGCATCATCTACAAGGTGTACCACTGTGCGTTTGCCAATGAAAGGTAGTGGTGTAGCCTGTCCAGTAACAGAGGTAGTTAGTTGTCTTTGCACAGGATGTGACGTTGCTTCACTAGGGCTTTCACCAAGATTTCCACCTACCCCATGTACACCTTGAACACCAAGCCTAATTCCCCTTCCACCACAGCCTCGCTTTTTCCCATTCATGTTGCTCAGACAGTGTGGTAGGAGCAACAACAGAGAAAAGAGATTGTATGTGCTGTTTAAAATTTTGTTTTTTCTTTATTGAATAAATTAAAACACTTATTGCATTTAAATATTCCCAAAGGCTACAATGCCAATTATGAATGGAAGAGCTACAAAAATGCATGTTGTCACCATATACAATTAAAATGTGTTTAAATGATATTAAGTGGAACCATGCCACTATCTTTAAAGTGCATATTAGGTAAAGTGCTGCTCAAAGGCGTGCATAAAAATGTCAATAGAGAATCACAATAGACTCTTACATTAGTGGCTCAGCTTGCAATGTAGATACTCCACTACCCCAATGCACGTTTTGTGATGCCATTTCCTCAGGAAAAAGATTGTTTAAAATTTATCAATATTATAATGTTCACTTATAGATTGTTCCATGGTCTGGAGTACATATAGTTGCTATTTAAGCTTCCAAAAACTTAATCCAAATTTATTGGAAGCATATTGCTCACCCATAGGGTATTACATCTTCTTGGGTACATTTAGTTCCTATATAAGCCTTCCAAAACTTGTTCCAAATTTATCGGTATCATATTTCTCACCCATAGAGTATTACATTTTCTTGAATAAATTTAGCTGCTATAAAAGCCTAAAAAAAAATTCAACATTTAGCAGTATTATATTGCTTATCCCTAGGATATCACATCTTCTTGGGTACATTTTGCTGCTATAAAAGCCTCAAAAAACTTGTTAAAAATGTTATTGGTGTTATTATACTCCCCATAGGGTATTACAGCACCTTGGGTACATCTAATTACTATAAAAGCCTTAAAAAAACTTGTTTAAAAATTTATAGGTATTATAATGCTCACTTATAGACTATTCAAAAAACTTGTTCCAAATATATCGGTATCATATTGCTCACCCATAGGGTAATACATCTTCTTGGGTACATTTAGTTGCTATATAAGCCTCAAATAACTTGTTTAAAAATATAGCAGAATAACATTGCTCATCCATTGGGTAATACATATTCTTTTGTACATTTTAGTAGTATATAAATTTAAAAAACTTGTTTAAAATTTAGGCTCACATTGCAGATTTTATGCATTTTGGTTGAGCTTTTTATGCGCGGATTCTTGACAGAACCTGAAGCAAAACCTGATGAAAGCAAAGTGAATGAGAAACCTGAATTGTCATGCACTCGAGTATGCAATGAGTATTTTTGACTTGCAGATTTTGTGTTAGGGCTGGCGGAACGCACAAAATAAATATAAATAATAAGCGCGTTCGCAGCCCCGAGTCCACCGTGCAGGCTGAGCCTGCTGCTGGTAAGAGGGCGGTAAGGTGAACTCTGTTACTTCACAGAGTAGCAACTTAAGACACTGTGGCCCTATATGGCAGTATAAGCCAACTCTGTTACATCACAGTGTCGCTAAGGAAGAGATGCAGAGATATGGACTGTGTCCTGTTAACTCCACAGGAATGTACAGACAACTGCTGTGCGGACAGCAGTCCGTAGTAAACGCAATCAGCAACGCAAACAGACAATCTCCTCACCGGAGAAGCTGGTGTTCTAGGGGCTTATTTCAGCCAAGCCCTAAACACGTGCACACAATCTCCTCACCGGAGGTGCCGGTATTCTATGGGCTTATTTCAGCCGAGCCCTAACACATGCGTGCAAGATCACACTGGCGCAAAGCACATAATATAATTGATACTAGTGCATGGCAGCACGACCATGCCACCCTTTTATAGTAGCAACTACAGGACCTGCCAGATAAGGACCAATAGGAAACTGCTCCAGAACACAAGTGGTTTCAGGACCTTCCTGGCGGACCAATAGGAGCTGCTGCAGTACCTGAGCATGTGACCCCTGATCTCCAATGAGAGATCTTACCCTGGGCATGCTCAGAAGAGGAAAGCAAGACTTTTTCCCAAAGACGTCTGCTCGCCGCAAACCAGCACTGGCTACAACAGCAGAACCTGGAGAGGCAGCAGTAATCCTCTGCACAATGTTAGACTGGGCGAGACGCTGGGACCGATGTCTATGCTGAGCAGAGTCCACTGCGGCCGGAGACGGATGGGAGACCGCAGCAGGGACGGGTCGAGATTCCCCCTGTGCAGAAGCGGGAACTCGACCCCTAACATTACCCCCTCCTTCCTTGGGCCTCGTTACGCTCAAAGGCAGCAATGAGCTGCGGAGCCTGAATACACTCAGCAGGCTCCCATGACCTATCCTCAGGCCCATAACCCCTCCAATCCACCAAATAAAACTTTTTGCCACGTACCACCTTGCACCCCAGAATAGCATTCACCTCATAATCGTCCGTAGACGAACCCGATGTCCCGGCAGATGACTCGGAAAACCGGGACAAATATACGGGTTTCAGGAGGGAGACATGGAATGTGTCGGTGATACCCAGGCATGGCGGAAGGGCTAACCGGTAGACCAGAGGATTGACCTGTTCGAGGACCTTGAAGGGACCCAAGAAACGAGGTGCGAACTTAGTGGACTCTACTCGCAGCCTGATGTTACGGGCGGAGAGCCACACTAAGTCGCCAGGGGCAAAAGTTGGAGCGGGGCGCCGATGTGCGTCTGCGGATGACCTCATTCTCTTCTTGGAGGCCTGAATGGCATCCTGAGTGCGGTCCCAAATGTCCCGTGCCTCCACAGCCCAGTCTGTCACCCTGGAGTCGGCGGAAGACACGGGCATAAGTACGGGAACCTGCGGATGCTGGCCGTAATTAAGGAGAAATGGGGTTTGTCCAGTGGAATCAGCCACAGCGTTATTTAATGCAAACTCCGCCCACGGTAACAAGGATGCCCAGTCATCCTGCCTAGCTGAAACAAAATGTCGCAGATATGTAACCAAAGTCTGGTTGGCCCTCTCTACCAACCCATTCGTCTCAGGATGATAAGCAGAAGAGAGATTTAACTCAACACTGAGAAGGCGACAAAGCTCTTTCCAGAACCGAGACACAAACTGGGGACCCCGGTAGCTGACAATTTTGTCCGGCATACCGTGTAAGCGGAAGATATGTTTGATAAACAGTGTCGCCAAGGCCCGTGCAGAGGGTAACCGGGGTAGCGGCACCAAGTGCAACCATTTTGGAGAAGTGATCGGTGATAACCCATATGATGGTGCACCCACGAGATTTGGGCAAGCCTACCACAAAGTCCATCCCGACCATTTCCCAAGGCCTGTCTGCCACCGGCAATGGGTAAAGTAACCCAGCCGGCCGTTGACGAGGGGACTTATTTTTGGCACAGGAGACACATGCCTGAGTATAGTCTACAACGTCCCGGACCATATGCGGCCACCAGTATGTCCTCGCAAGTAGCTCAGATGTCCTTTTTTTCCCAAAATGTCCACCCACCCTGGACGAATGGGCCCAAGAGAGAACCTCCAGTCGCAAATTAGATGATACAAAGGTCTTGCCCGGAGGGACAGACTCTAGCAACACCGGAGCTACAGTTCTCAGGCTCTCAGAGGGGATAATAAGCCGTGGCCCCTCCTCCTCAGAAGAAGAAGACACAAGGGAGCGAGAGAGAGCATCAGCCCGAATGTTCTTCTCTCCCGACAGAAAATGGAGGGTGACGTGAAAGCGGGAGAAAAACAAGGACCATCTGGCCTGACGGGAATTTAGCCGCTGGGCAGTTTGTAAATACACCTGATTTTTGTGATCCGTGAAGACTTGGAAGGGAAAGCGAGCCCCCTCCAACAGATGTCTCCACTCCGAGAAGGCCAACTTCATTGCTAGCAACTCCCTTTTCCCAATGGAATAATTCCTCTCCGCTGGTGTGAAGGTCTTCGAGAAAAAGAAACACGGGTGCTTCCGACCTTGAGCATCCTTTTGGAAGAAGACTGCTCCAGCACCGACGGATGAGGCATCCACCTCCAATATAAATGGCTTATCAACATCGGGGCGATGTAGGATGGGAGCGCTAGCAAAATGGGAATTAATTGAAGTGAAAGCCTTGGAGACCTCTTCAGACCACAATTTGGGATTTGCTCCCTTTTTGGTGAGGGCTATCACTGGAGCTACCAAAGTTGAGAAGTGAGGGATAAACTGGCGGTAGTAATTAATGAACCCCATAAAGCGCTGCAACCGCCTTCAGAGAGGGGGTTCTTGCCAGTCCATCACCGCCTGTAGTTTGGCAGATCCATAGCCAATCCCTGGGAGGAGATGATATAGCCCAGGAAGGGTAAGGACTCCTGCTCAAACACACATTTCTCCAACTTTGCGTAGAGGGAATTTGCCTGTAAGAGGTCGAAGACTCTGCAGACATCTCTCCGGTGGGAGTCAATATCTGGGGAAAAGATGAGAATATCATCCAGATAGACTACGACTGAGGTGGAGAGCATATCCCGGAAGATGTCATTAACAAAGTCTTGGAAGACGGCTGGGCATTACAGAGCCCTTAGGGCATCACCAGATATTCATAGTGCCCGTCCCTGGTATTAAAAGCCATCTTCCATTCGTACCCCACACGGATGCGAATCAGGTTATAAGCACCCCACAGATCTAATTTCGTAAATACCCTTTCCCCCCGTAGCCTATCAAAGAGCTCAGAAATCAGGGCAACGGGTATTTATTCTTGACGGTGATGGCATTAAGTCCGCTGTAATCGATGCATGGACGTAATTCTCCGTTCCTCTTCTGCACGAAGAAGAACCCCACCCCTGCAGGTGACACTGACTTCTTAATGAATCCTCTTGCCAGGTTCTCCTGAATATATTGAGACATAGCCTCCATCTCCGGGAAAGAGGTCAATAGGACAGTCATAGGGACGGTGAGGCGGAAGGATCTCCACAGCTTTTTTGGAGAATACGTCTGCATACGACCAATAGTATTTAGGAAGTGAAGTAAGATCTGCGGGTATCTCTGTAGTGGCTACCTGAATGCATTCCCTCATACATTTGCCTTTACATGACTCACCCCAACCCAATATCCTCCCAGAGATCCACTCAATGTGTGGGGAGTGGAAACGGAGCGAGGGCATCCCCAGCAAAATCTTGTCTATTCCCTCGGGAATGACCAGAAGTGAGATAATCTCCTGATGGGAAGGGGACATTGACAACGTGAAAGGGATGGTCTGATGTGTGATTGGTGAAGGCAGTGTCGACCCATTCACTCATCGAGCAGTCACGGGTTTGGCGAGCATCACAAGAGTTATAAAGCGGCGGAGAGAGAAGGTAGAGGACATGAAATTTCCTTCGGCTCCAGAGTCCACACAAAGCGTGACTTTTAAAGTGGATGAGCCAAAATTGATTGTCCCCCTAAAAGACAACTTGGAGGCGTGTACCGCTGTGTCTAGTGAACCCCCTCCAATGGTTTCCCGACCGTAGTGGACATTTATTAGCATAATACCCTACTTGTTGGCAAGCATTACAAGTCACGGGTACTCGCTCGAGAAATCTCCATGGCCTCAGGGGAATCGGGCGCCTGACTGGAAGATTCAAGAGGTCTGGCGAAGGTGGGTGCCAGCCGGAACCTTTGCCTACACTGGACCCGCTCCAACCTCCGCTCGTTAAAACGGTGGTCGATGCGGGTGGATAAGGTAATGAGCTCCTCCAGTGTGGCAGGAATCTCCCTGGTGGACAAGACGTCCTTCACGTGGTCTGCCAGTCCCCTCCAGTACACTGGTATAAGGACTTTATCTGGCCACTCCAGCTCAGAGGCCAGAGTCCGAAACTGGACGGCGAACTGGCTGACCATGGATGAACCCTGGGTGATTGCCAACAGTTGGAGAGCCGTATCGGGGTGACGCGAGGTCCTAAAAAGACCTGTTTCGAGGGTCCAAGAAGAGAGGAGCACTCTGCACCACACGATCATCGTGCTCCCACATCGGCGTTGCCCACTCCAACGCTGTGCCCGACAAAAGGGATATGATAAAACCCACTTTCGCCTGCTCCGTGGGAAAACGTGCAGCCAGAAGCTCTAAATGTATGGAGAACTGACTGACAAAACCCTGACATTTTTTACTGTCACCGGTAATCTTGTCTGGAAGTGGGAGGTGGGAAATAGTCGGAGCAGGTGTGGCAGAGGACAAACTGGCTGCGGCCACACTAGCAGCCTGACCCGCGACTTCGGTAACATCCACAGCTGAGGTTGTGCGCTCTAGAGTCGCCAACCTACCCTCCAGCTGCTGGATATACCGCTGCAGACGCTGGTCGTCCGCCATTTTACCAGCCAGACCCTGGCGCTAGTATACTGTTAGGGCTGGCGGAACGCACAAAATAAATATAAATAATAAGCGCGTTCGCAGCCCGGGGTCCACCGTGCAGGCTGAGCCTGCTGCTGGTAAGAGGGCGGTAAGGTGAACTCTGTTACTTCACAGAGTAGCAACTTAGAGACACTGTTGCCCTATATGGCGGTATAAGCGAACTCTGTTACATCACAGTGTCGCTAAGGAAGAGACCCAGAGATATGGACTGTGTCCTGTTAACTCCACAGGAATGCACAGACAACTGCTGTGCGGACAGCAGTCCATAGTAAACCCAATCAGCAACGCAAACAGACAATTTCCTCACCGGAGAAGCCTATATTCTAGGGGCTTATTTCAGCCAAGCCCTAAACACGTACATACAATCTCCTCACCGAAGGTGCCGGTATTCTAGGGGCTTATTTCAGCCGAGCCCTAACACATGCATGCAAGATCACACTGGCACAAAGCACATAATGTAATTGATACTAGCACATGGCGGCACGACCATGCCACCCTTTTATAGTAGCAACTACAGGACCTGCCAGATAAAGACCAATAGGTAACTGCTCCAGAACACAAGTGTTTTCAGGACCTTCCTGGTGGACCAATAGGAGCTGCTGCAGTACCTGATCATGTGACCCCTGATCTCCAATGAGAGATTTTACCCTGGGCATGCTCAGAAGAGGAAAGCAAGGACTTTGTCCCAAAGACGTCTGCTCACCGCAAACCAACACTGGCTACAACAGCAGAACCTGGAGAGGCGGCAGTAATCCTCTGCGCAATGTTAGACTGGGCGAGACACTGGGACCGACGTCTATGCTGAGCAGAGTCCACTGCGGCCGTAGACGGATGGGAGACCGCAGCAGGGACGGCTCGAGATTCCCCCTGTGCAGAAGCGGGAACTCGACCCCTTACATTTTGTGCAGAAAATAATATGCAGTATGTCAATTCTTTATGCGTTTCTTGCACTGCATTTTTCACCTTTCACTTCACTCAAAACAATCATAGATGCAGTCAAAAACGTAGCAAAAATGTACCAAGAGACACAGAAATGGTGCAAACATTTTACTCAATTTGTTCACATACACTTATTGGTATTATATTGCTCACCCATAGACTATCTTAATTTATATAACCCTCAAAAGTGCATAGCTTCTGCGAGTCTAGGAATACCAGAACATGACAATTTGAACAGAATGTGTATGAGGCCCTCATTTATGTATAATACAGGGTGTATTTAAATCTCTAATTTCTGGCAGTTCTCGCTTTGTTCATAAATTACTATAAAAATTCCTATTTTTTAAGAAAAAAATAAATTGTTGTTTGCTTAACATTTTTTTCCTGTAAAATGCAGTTTCTCATCAGTTTGGAATGTTTTATTGTTACTCCTTAAAGTGTAGTAAAAGTGTGACACCATTGTTCTCAGCAGCGATGTATTAATCCAGCAGTCTTTCTCATGCTGTTCTCCTTCCATTCATCACTTTTCTCAGCCATTTGAACATTTTCACTGCCCCCCAGTCCTCTTTGTAGTGTCTGCTGGAAAAAACTCCACATCGACTCCCAATATACTTGTTACTCAAAATAACGTGCAAGTATTAGAATTGCTTGGTTTGAGCAACGAGCACCAGAGCATTTTAGTGCTTGCTCATCCCTAATCATTTCATCTTCAACTTGCTTAACTGTTCACAATAACCGTAATATGTACTCCCATTTTTAAATTTCTAGTTGCCAGACAAACATAAATCTACTTACATAGACAGATTGCACAATGTATTACTCTTTCAGTCTGACATGTAATGTGTTGGGTGATTTAAACATTTTCTTGACCGTCACTAGAGAGAAAGGAAGATGCTCTTTGCATATTGGGGCTTGCTATGCATTTTCCACAGGGGAAGATTTGATCAGCTGTCATGTGCCCCTAAAAGCCATGGGTGAAATTGTGATCCACCCACAGCAGTTAACGTGTTAAATAGTGCTGCCAATCTCCGACAGTAGCATTTAACATGATCGTGCTGGAAGCGCATTACAAACCATGCCCATTGGCGGCCTTGCCACATGATTGCTGGGTGTCAATAGTTTGGCATGACAAACGGGGGTTTGCAGAAAGCAAAAGTTCATAGCTGATCCGCTTTGTACGTAGACCCGTGGAAGGCTAGGGAACGGATCAGGAGGGCCAGGGGTTGCCGGAGGTATCAAGGGGGCATCATTTCTCTCTCCTCTGACATGTATATCATGTCAGAAAAGAAAGATTTCATTGTAACAGTGGGCACACTTTTTTTGTGGTCACCGTTATTCAGTGAATAATGGCGATCACGTGATCGGGGACCGGAAAATTTGGCCCTGATCATGTTCACTGACAGGAGGTATGCAAGGAAATAGAGAGAGTGGTTGAGAAATATAATTGCAGTGCCAACTTGCAAGTCAACTGTATAAAAAATCACTAATGGAGTTCTCAAAAACGAAAACAAAAATTTCTAAAACAAAGGTGGGATTTAATCAACATTACAACAATTTTGCATATTACAGGTTGGCTGTGATAAATTAATAGCACACTGAGGCATTTATGTGCATGTATTCTGCACTGATACCATACTTGTATTTGGTGCTAATACGTGAGAATAAATAAATTGAGAAGTTTTGAAAATTTAGATACCATTTTAATATTATTTGTATATCAGTAATATCAGTAATATGATTGATCAATCAGTCCAGTGATTTCCATAATTCCACAATTTTACCTTCTTAAAATATACACATATATCATGTTGACTTCAATTAACAAACAAACAATGCTTTACAAACAAGGAGATCCTCAATTAGTAACTGCCACAAAATCATGTCCACTACTTATTTGTTAAAATAAAGAAAAGAGTGACAAGAAATAAAACTTTAATGTTGGTGATGCTAAAAGTATACTGTTGTTTATGCTCCAGGAGCCTCAGATTTCAAGTTCAAGCCAATATAAAATTATGATCACGGTTTCATGTTTTCTTCGTAATAAGGTGCAATTGCAAACAACTGTATTTAATTCTAGGGTTTTATTTGAAAAATGCAACCTGTAGTATTTTTGCTTCAAACTACCGTATGTCTCACAAATCAATTTCATCTTTTCATTTCAACAATGCAATATTTATGTTTTAGCTGACAGTAACATAAAGACTCTTAATGAGGAATTTATAAGATTTAATAAACTACACAGTCATAATAATGTAAACAAGAAGGTAATAATGTGGCCAAAATTAAGTCGTCCAAACACTGCATTAATGATTTCTTTTCAAAGGCCAAGAACACAATTTTCTACAAAACTATAGTAATTGAATAATAATTGTATGAGATAATTATTTCTTCTTCTAAAGGGAGATTGATGTGTTTGCTTTAACTGTGATGTATTATGCAAGAACTTTAAGCAATTTCCTGCACAAAATGAAAAATGTAAATAAAAGAATATAATACCACAATATAGATCAGCTTAGCCTTACACTCATTGTTCGGGAATGGAGATGTTCATCCAGATGGAGTTCTCTAACACCTGTCATGTTAAATGTACTCATTCCAGGTTGGAACTGACACTCTGACATTTTGTTAATAACATAATGTACTTTTATCGCTCAGTGTAAATGAGCTTTAAAGAGCACTAAGTAAAGACGAGCAAGTATTAACTTTTCTCTGTTTATATGCATAGCCTAGATGGCTTCTTCATTACTCCCTTTGCCGAGAAGATTGAGTAGGTATTGTAAATGTTTCATAAGAATAAATTATATAACCACCACTCAAGTTGTAATTGACCTATCTGTCTTTTGACTTTAATAAAAATACCAAGCCTGCCAGGCTGACTCATAGGTACGTATTTTCAAATATTAAAGTAAAATATTCTTACACACATTTTCCCTGTATGGTGATAATAAAAAGAATTGATCAGGTTTTCGTCAAACATAATGGTGTGTTTTTCACAGGGTTATCATGTGTAGCTTGATTTCGTTTGCAAAAGGTCAACTTAAGATATAATATGACACAAGTTTCCATGAAGTGTTTGTATTGTATTTTAATATTTATCATATTGCCTTCAACCTTTGGTTTATTTTTAAAGACAAACAGTGAGATTCCATATAAAGACAAAAGACAATATATTTAGGGCAAAGTTTTATACATGCAGAAGAGTCATATAAAGCTGTCTGTATGGCGGCACAGGGGTTTATAGAGAATTGGTATGCTCTTCTAGGTGTCATATATAAAGATCCTTAAATCTATAAACCCTAAACAGTTTGCAACTTGTAGAAGTTACATAATAAGATATAACACCATTTCACACCAATCTTGCACAATATGGTCAAATGCTTACGGTATTTTTTTAGCGTTAGAGAATTTAAGTAACCACAGTTGAGCTAATTTATTTGAGTGGAATTCGGTTCTACTAGAATTTACAAAAAAAAGCTTTGCCACAAATCCAGTTTTTATGAATTACTCAAATCTGGCAAATTAGAAAAAAAAGTATAATCTTTAGATTGTTCTATTAAATATTAACCACTTAATGTCCATTGACGTGCACAGTCCTTCATGGCCGGATGTCAGTTCCGGCACCAGGACGGACTGTGCACGTCATCCCTTTGAACTACCACTGCGTGTAAACAGGCACAGCAAGCGGTGCGGGGACCTTTGCCGTCGGTCCCCGCACCCACAGCGCTATGATTGGTCAGTCAATCTGACTGACCAAACACAGCAGCGATCGTGCAGGAGATGCTGAAATTTCAGCATCTCCAGCGCGATCAGTGCCGGAGCCGGCGCTGCAGAGGCCGAGCTTCCTGCACTGACAGCCAGGAGCGATCGCAGCGCTCACGGGGGAGGCAGAGGGTTGGGAGCTCCCTCTGCCTCAGATCGGCGCCCTGCAATGTATTTGCAGGGCCCGATCTCTGCCTTGATGACCCGGGGTTGTCATGACAACCTCCGGGTCATCTAGCTACGGAAAGCTGCTGTGATCATGGTCACAGCAGCTTTCACTATAGTTACAATGCATTGCAATGCATTGTAACTGCAATAAAAAGTAAAAAAGTGAAAGTCCCATAAAGGGACAAGTTAAAAAAAATAATTTTTTAAAAAAATTGTAAAAAAAATATAAAAAAATAATTTTAAAAAAATCCCCTAAAAAATACACATTTTTATGTAATAAAAAAACAAAAACAAAAAAAAATACACATGTTTGGTATCGCCGCGTCCGTAAAAATCCCATATATAAAAGTGTAACCCTAGTTAACCCCTTCAGTGAAAGCCGTAAAAAAAAACACAAAAAAGTAGTAAATTATACTTTTTCCAAGCGGTATCATCATACCGCTTGGAAAAAGTGCAGTAACACGCGATCAAAAAGTCAGATATAAATAATCATGGTACCGCTGAAAACGACATCTGGTCCCGCAAAAAACAAGCCGCTATACAGCATCATCAGCGAAAAAAATAAAAAAGTTATAGCTCGCAAAATAAACTGATGCAAAAATAATTATTTTTTCTATAAAATTTTTTATTGTGTAAAAAAAACGCCAAAACATAAAAAAAATATAAATGAGGTATCGCTGTAATCATAGTGACCCGAAGAATAAAGCTGCTTTATCAATTTTACCACACGCAGAACTGAGGAAAAAAAAAAAAAAAACAATTCCTGAATTGCTGGTTTTTGTTCATTCTGCTTCCATAAAAATCGGAATAGGAAGCGATCAAAAAATGTTATGTGCCCGAATATGGTGCCAATAAAAACGTCAGCTCGTCCCGCAAAAAATAAGCCCACAGATAACTCTGTCGGCTGAAATATGGAAAAATTATAGCTCTCAAAATACGGCGATGCAAAAATTTCTTACAAAAAATTATTCCAAAAAAAAGCGTCTTTTAGAGTGTGACAGAAGCTAAACATGAAAAAAGGGTATAAATCTGGTATCGCTGTAATCGCACCGACCCAAGGAATAAAGTCGCCTAATCACTAATACCGCATGAGGAACGGCGTAAAAAAGAAAACCAATTCTTCACCTTTTGTGGATTTGTTCATTCTGCCTCCCAAAGATCACAGTAAGGCGATCACAGTGGTTCCCCCCCACATATGGGATATCAGCGTACTCAGGACAAAATGCACTTCAACTTTTGGGGCCCTATTTCTCCTGTTACCCTTATAAAAATAAAAATTTGGGGCAAAAAGGTCATTTTTGTGGAAAAAAATATGATTTTTTTATTTTCACGGCTACATGTTATAAACTTCTGTGAAGCCCTTGGGGTTCAAAGTGCTGACTACACATCTAGATAAGTTTCTTGGGGGGTCTAGTTTGCAAAATGGAGTCTCTTGTGGGGGGTTTCTACTGTTTAGGCACATCAGGGGCTCTCCAAGCGCGATATTACACCCGCAGACCATTCCATCAAAGTCTGCATTTAAAAACGGTGCTCCTTCCCTTCCGAGCTCTGCCATGCATCAAAATAGTGGTTCCCCCCACATATGGGGTATCAGCGTACTCAGGACAAATTGCACAATAGCTTTTGGGGTCCTATTTCTCCTGTTACCCTTATAAAAATAAAAATTTGGGGGCAAAAATATTATTTTTGTGGAAAAAAATATGATTTTTTTATTTTCACGGCTCTACGTTATAAACTTCTGTGAAGCACTTGGGGTTCAAAGTGCTCATCACACATCTAGATAAGTTCCTTGGGGGTCTAGTTTCCAAAATGGAGTCTCTTGTGGGGGGTTTCTACTGTTTAGGCACATCAGTGGCTCTCCAAACGTGACATGACACCCACAGACCATTCCATCAAAGTCTGCATTTGAAAAAGGCGCTCCTTTCTTTCCGAGCTCTGCCATGCGTCAAAATAGTGGTTTACCCCCACATATGGGGTATCAGCATACTCAGGACAAATTGCACAATAACTTTTGGGGTCCTGTTACCCTTTGGAAAATAAAAATTGGGGTGGAAAGATCATTTTTGTGGAAAAGATATGATTTTTTAATTTTACAGCTCTACGTTATAAAATTCTGTGAAGCCCTTGGGGGTTCAAAGCTCTCACCACACATTTAGATAAGTTCCTTGGGGGGTCTAGTTTCCAAAATGGGGTCACTTGTGGGGGGCTTCCACTGTTTAGGCACACAGGGACTCTCCAAATGCGACATGGCGTGAAATCTTAATTCCAGCCAAAAAAAGTCAAATGGCACTGCTTCCCTTCCAAGCTCTGCCATGTCCTCAAATAGTGGTTTACCCCCACATATGGGGTATCAGCGTACTCAGGACAAATTGCACAATAACTTTTGGGGTCCTGTTTAGTGTTGAGCGATACGATACCGCAAGTATCGGGTATCGGCCGATATTAGCTGTTTCGGCCTTTCGATACTTAGTTCCGATATTTTCCATATATCGTATACAGGAATCGGAAGTTCCCATAATTCTTTGAGAGGCAATGTGATTTTAGTCAGCCAATGAGGAATCCTAAGAAGTGTGGGCACATCCTGTACTGCTGCGGTCATGTTAACTAATGGCATGGCTGTGATTGGATGCTGAAATGATGTCAGAATGCACTATAAAAGGCGCCGCCGCCATTTTAGCGTCACTGTGCTGTGAATTCAGTAAGGGACAGAACGCTGCTATGCTGACTCTGAGGGACAGTTAGAGATTGCGATTTAGTGTACTGTGCTGTAGGCAGGCTAGCACCAACCGCTGTGTAAAGCTTCCTTTTGCCTGCAGTGTTGTTTTAACAACTCTGCAAGGTGTGTGTGAGTGCAGGTGACGCTGCAGTTTGCTCTGCATGCAACGCTGTCTGTAGGCATCTGCACGTGTCACTCACAGACTCTTTTTTTTTTCTTCAGTGTAATTCTTGCTGCTCCATGCAATTTAACTATTAGTGTGACGCGCTTCCATCCGTATCCAATACATTGGTTGCAAACACTATAGAAGTAGACAAAGGAGTAGCCTTTCACAGATTGTGAACAGTTGTGTTTCAGTGTTCACTTCAGTCTGTGTTTTTTATTTTTTGAGTGCACATCACGCTCCAGTTACTTGTTCAAGCACTGCTGCTTGTACTCTGCTGAGCGTGTCTCAGTGCCTCATCCTTTTCATTTCTCTCCAATTGGTTCTGCTCCATTCCATTTAAAATAAATATAATCTATTAGTGTGACGCGCTTCCATCCGTATCCAATACATTGGTTGCAAACACTATAGAAGTAGACAAAGGAGTAGCCTTTCACAGATTGTGAACAGTTGTGTTTCAGTGTTCATTTCAGTCTGTGTTTTTTATTTTTTGTGTGCACATCACGCTCCAGTTACTTGTTCAAGCACTGCTGCTTGTACTCTGCTGAGCGTGTCTCAGTGCCTCATCCTTTTCATTTCTCTCCAATTGGTTCTGCTCCATTCCATTTAAAATAAATATAATCGATTAGTGTGACGCGCTTCCATCCGTATCCAATACATTGGTTGCAAACACTATAGAAGTAGACAGAGGAGTAGCCTTTCACAGATTGTGAACAGTTGTGTT
Source organism: Oophaga sylvatica (assembly GCA_033576555.1). Classification (NCBI taxonomy): domain Eukaryota; kingdom Metazoa; phylum Chordata; class Amphibia; order Anura; family Dendrobatidae; genus Oophaga; species Oophaga sylvatica. Next base: position 302,045,279 of record JARQOD010000006.1, read on the forward strand.
TCAGTGTTCACTTCAGTCTGTGTTTTTTATTTTTTGAGTGCACATCACGCTCCAGTTACTTGTTCAAGCACTGCTGCTTGTACTCTGCTGAGCGTGTCTCAGTGCCTCATCCTTTTCATTTCTCTCCAATTGGTTCTGCTCCATTCCATTTAAAATAAATATAATCTATTAGTGTGACGCGCTTCCATCCGTATCCAATACATTAATACATTGGTTGCAAACACTATAGAAGTAGACAAAGGAGTAGCCTTTCACAGATTGTGAACAGTTGTGTTTCAGTGTTCACTTCAGTCTCTGCGTAATAACCACACTTAGGCCTTATAACTTTTCTGACTTTCTTTATCAATCTACCAAGATGAAGAAGGCAGGGAGTAAGGCACGTGGTCGTGGCCGTGGAGTTTCAGCAGGGAGAGGACGTGGGGATTCTGTGGCTGCTGCCGCCCTCAGTGACACAGCATCCACCAGTTTTACCCATGAGCGTTCCTTTATGCGCTGTTTGGTAGGAGCTCGGCGTGCCCCCCTGCTGCGGGAAGAACAAATTGAAGCCGTTGTTGGTTGGATGGCAGCCAATGCATCGACTTCAATTCCTTCCACCTCCTCTCAGGAACACAACACTGTTGAGCAACCATCTGTCTGTTCACCGCCTGTCAAATTGCCCAGGCAGTCAGAGAGTTCTGTACAGGAGCCAGCTGAGTCTCTGTTTCTGTTCTCAGAATCTGTTGGCTCGCAAACACGGGCACAGGCAAGCAGCATTCTGCAATTTGAAGAAGAGGGAGTATGCAGTGATGCACAACAGCTGTGTCTCTCTCAATCTGAAGAGGCGGGTGAGCCAGTGCCGATGGACAGCACACTGCAGAACGCATCTCATGATGATGATGAGACTCAGGTGCCAGGTTTTGTGGAGCATGGTGCTGCCCAGACCATCCAACAGCAGCAGGTGTTGGAAGAGGGTAGTGGAGATGATGAAGTCCGAGACCCAACATGGCGTGAGCAACAGGAAGGTGGTGGGAGCAGCTCTGAGGAAGAGATTGTCCCAACGGTACAAAGAGGAGGGAGAGGTAGGCTGCAGACTCGCTTGCCTGTAGCCTCCAGTTTGGCACCTGTTGGGAGCAGTTCTCTTAGAAATGTCAAAATTGGCGCTCCCATGACTTGCACTGCGTGGTCCTTTTTTGACAGACTTGTAGATGATATTTGCTATGTTCAATGCAAGCTGTGTAAGCAAAAAGTTAAAAGAGGTAAAAATATCAGTAACCTGAATACCACAAATATGTGGAAACATGTACGGACAAAGCACGTAGCTGAGTTACAAAGACACACTGGAGATGTAGGCCAACCTACAGCAGCACCTACATCTTCAGGTCGTGTTGGAGCCTCTACCTCCAGCTCACACACACCTGGTTCGGCTTCCTCACAGGATCTCCATGGAAGAACCTCGGTCACTGTTGTCCATAGACAAACTGTTATTCCACCCACAGCAGCAAGTTCACAGTCATCGTCACACTCCCAGACCACAAAACAGCCATCGGTACCACAGGCATGGGATAAAAGACGGCCATACTCGGCAAACCATCCACGAGCACAGGCTCTGAATGCTGGCATTGCAAAACTCCTGTCCATTGAAATGCTGTCATTCAGGCTGGTGGAGACTGACAGTTTCAGGAACTTTATGGCATTGGCAGTCCCACAATATAATGTGCCAAGTAGTGTTGAGCGATACGATACTGCAAATGTCGGGTATCGGCCGATATTAGCTGTATCGGGCTTTTGATTCCGAGTACCGATATTTTCGTCATATCGGATACCGGAATCGGATTTGTCACTGTCACTATGAGTGTCCGTCGGTCCGGTCTGTCAGGAGTCAGCGGCACTTACCTGGCAGAAGATCTCCGGCGGTCACGTCCTGGACTGCTTGATGGCCGCCATTATCTTCTCCCTGGCGGTCACATGCAGTTTTTCGCGATAACTGCAGTGACTGCAGGGTAATCCCGGCCGTAAACCAGTCCGATGACGTCACCGCCGGGGAAGCAGGTAATCAGCTGTGCTGCGCCGGGATGACGGGCTCTGCCTGTCATTCTGATGTAGCAGAGCTGGATCGTCGTGGGACACTCGTTACTATGGACTGTGTCGGACAGGTGGTATACTTTTTTTTTTTTTTTTCATTTTTTTACAGGAGATCGATGGCATCGCAGGATGAGACTGTAATAAAAGTAATGAAAACTGTGTTTTTTTTTTTTTTATTAAATTAAAAAACTTTTTTATGAACATTCACCCGTCCGGGTACATCAACAATTTAACTATTTACATACAGGGACCCTGTCCGGGTTATTTATAATTCTTTGGCAGGGTGTTCCAGGTACCACCTGGTACTCTTCTGATGCTTGCCAAACATCCGAGACACCAAGGACCACCAGGACCTGATGACGTCGTGTGGCCTGTACAGTCAAGTCGTGACCCGCTATCTGTGTCTGTGTGGCCACCTCTTTCATCTCCCTCCGGTCTGGAGCCCTATGTCACGGACTGAACGAACCCCAGGGGGCCTAACAGGCGCCGGGTACGGGCCAGCTATAGTTATCATGTCCATAGCTGGGGCTGCTGAGGAGACCACTGAGGGAGGCTGGGGAGATTTACGGCGTGGGGTGGGCACTTGTGCAGAGGCCTGGATGTGGGAGGCTGAAGGCTCCGAGGGTCTCACAGGTTCCTGACACTCTGGGGAGTAGGGGTCGCACCTGGTAACATTTAGGGCATACCATCCATTGTAACCCCAGTGTCGGGTGTAAGTCACCAAGTCTCCTGGCAACAGGTCCCTCCCCGGGTGTCCTTCTGGGAGGTGAGTCTCCACGTCCCGCCGGGTCACAAAAACTTCTAAATAAAGTCCAGGCTCCTGGATGAAGCCCCAACCACCTTTCAATTTAAAGCTCCGTACTGCACCCTTACGCCGCGGCTCCCTCAGGGTTCCTTTATCCTTTCTCATCCGGTCCTTATCTGCCCGGTCCTTCTCCAGGTTACGTTGCCGAAGCTTTTGGGATTCTCGCTGCTCCCTTTGTCGCTCTGCTTCCCGCTCCCAACGTCTCCACTCTTCCTCCTGACGCCGGTTGTAATTCTCCTCCACCAGCATCTCCATGTCTCCAAAATCAAACTGCAGCTTAGGATGTCCGGTTTGCGGCAGCTCTCCTGGCGCCCCCCAGTCCTGGCGGCGCTCACCTGCGGAGGAAGCAGCCGGCTCTGGAACAGATGACAGTCGGGGCTCCGGTACAGACTTGTAGACCTCTGGTGCCTGCGCGGCCTCCTCCATGAGGACGGGTGTCGCTTCTTCTGTCTCAGCGACGGGGGCAGACAGCGGGATCTGGGGTGCTGCCGGTGCAGATTTTTTTGCACGAACGGGTGCCTCCACTGCGACAACGTCAACCGGATCACATTGCAAGGGTTGGGATGCCCGCACGGACTCCTCTACTAGAACGGGTGCCTCACCTTCCGGTACAGACACTTCAGGTAAGAGGGATTGGCGCCGCTCCAAGTTTAGTTTTAGGGCACGCCAGCTGGCTTCCATCCTGGCGACCTCCTCCCAGTGCCGGGCCAGGCCTCTTAGGGTATCCTCCGCTTCTTGCAGCGTAGGAGGGTTTCCAGGCCGGGTGCCCAACGGTGGTTCCGTGGCGATCGGGTCGCTTCCGTGGGGGGAGAGCTCTGACTGCTCCATCCCTTCACACTTCTGCTCGTGTCCATTAGCCATCTCTGCCAAGTCACATGTGTCATTAGCATCTGGAGAGGGCCCCTCTTTTGTAGGGAGACGGTACCTTCATGTTAGTTTCCGCACACTGAGGAGGATGAGGAGGCGGAACTGAAGAGCTGTGGGGCACGATCTTACATTGCAGTACCATTTAGAGTGGTCGGCCATCGTTTTCGCGCCACTGAGTGAGTGTACACCCACGAAGAGCACGTCCTTCTTCTTCACCAGTGCCTCGTCGTGACGCCGATATGGCGGAAAAATGGCAAATACATTCTCTGATGATTTTAGCAATTCTCAAGCACAAAACCAGTTCAATTCAGGCACACGGAGTCACTTATAGCGAGCTACAGAATCCTGTTCGTGACGCCCAAGTTGAGTCGCACAGAGCCAGAGGTTTTGGGGGTACTCGGCACCGAGCCCGTCGACTTCTATGGGGTATGTCACGGCTTTACCCGGCAATTGAATCAGAGTCTATTTTACTATGTAGAAGTGTATACAACTATAAATATATGTATATATATATATGTCACAATGACATGTATATATATATATATATATGTATTCTATGTGTGTATATTTTGTGTTTACAACGAAAGAAAGGGTTTTTTTTGTTGCGATATTTTGTTCCCATAGACTTACATGGGACTTCCGGAATCGGAATCGGATATCGACGATATTTAGTGATATCGGCGATACCATTCCGATACATATTTTTAGATATCGAGCAGTATCGCTCAACACTAGTGCCAAGCCGATTTTACAGTGGCGCTGTACGTGTTCTGCCAACTCCAAGGATTGCAGGAATCCAGTCTGTACACATTGATTCCTCCTCCTACTCCAGTTCCTCAGAATCATCGCTGCACGAGCCGTCACGGTATACCTCCACATGGACCCGTGAACGCTTACCTGTTGCGACCGATATGAGCACAGCCGTGGCCAAATGTCAACAGGCCGTCCTGAAATTAATTTCCATGCGGAATCGAAGCCACACAGCGCAGGAACTCTGGATGCCATCAAGCAGGAGAGGACGTGTGGTTTTTGTCAGCTAATCTCCAGCCAGGCTTGGTAGTGTGTGACAATGGCCGAAATCTGGTGGCAGCTCTGGGCCTTGGCAACCTCACTCACATACCATGTCTGGCACATGTGCTCAACTTGGTCGTGCAGAGTTTTTTGAGGGACTATCCGGATCTTGATGCACTGCTGCACATGGTCCGCCTAGAGTGCGCTCACTTGCGACGTTCCAGCATAGCCAGATCGCGCATTGCAGCTCTGCAACGCAGATTTCGCCTTCCTGAACATCGCATCATATGTGACGTACCCACCAGGTGGAATTCCACGTTACATATGTTGGAGCGGTTGTGTGAGCAGCAGCCAGCAGTAATGGAGTATCAGCTGCAACAGGCGCAATCAACTCGCAATTTGCGCCGTTCACACTTCACCACTACTGAGTGGGCCTCTATGAAGGACATCTGCCACGTTTTGCGTGCGTTTGATGTCTCAACGCGGATGGCGAGTGCAGATGATGCACTAGTCAGCATGACTGTCCCCCTTATCTGCCTGCTTCAGAAATCACTGAAAGCACTAAAGGAAGAGGTTTTGGAAGAGATGAAGGATGAGGAGTCACAAATTCAATTACCTTCAGGACAGTCAGCGCAACGTGGTTCCTCACAAAGGGCTGGGCAGGGCTCACTTTGTGAGGAGGATGAGGAGGAGGAGGAGTCAATGGAGGAGGAAGAAATCCCTACAGAGGGAGGTACACAATGCTCTAGTCAGTATGTAGAGCGAGGGTGGGTGATGCAGAGGAGGCAGAGATGACGCCTCTTCCAGAGGACAGCCTTTGTTGGCTGTTGGGAGTCTGCAGCACATGGTTGATTTCATGCTTCAGTGCCTGAGAAACGACCGCCGCATCGCCCACATTCTCACCACGTCAGATTATTGGGTGTACACCCTCCTAGACCCTCGCTACCGGGACAACTTACAAACCCTCATTACACCGGTGAACCGGGACCGTAAAATGCAGGAGTACCAAGACACACTGGTGCAATCCATACTGTTGTACATTCCAGCCGAGAGAGCTGCTGCTGCTGCTACTGCTTTACAAAGCAGCTCTGTGCGTCGAGGCAGTGTAGACACCTCTACAACAAGAGGGAGCAGAAGCAGCGCCTCTGCACAGGGCAAGAGCTGTATGTTACAAATGTGGCGAAGTTTTGTGACAGCGCCAGCAAGGTCTACACCATCCGAGACGGCTCCAGTCACCAGGAAGAAACGTTTCCGTAAGATGGTGACAGACTACTTGGCTTTCCCTCTAAGTGTACTCCCAGATGCCTCTTCCCCTTTCAAATTTTGGGTCTCTAAGTTGGATACATGGCCAGAGCTTAGCCAGTATGCATTGGAGGTGCTGGCTTGCCGTGCTGCCAGTGTATTATCTGAGCGCGTCTTTAGTGCTGCAGGTGGTGTAGTAACAGACCGTCGCATGCGACTATCCTCAGAGAATGTAGACCGGCTTACTTTTCTGAAAATGAACAAGGCATGGATCTCACCTGAATTTGCCTGTCCGTTTTCAGATTAAATAACTGTTTGGCAACGTTTTCCATGTCTCCTGTTATGTTCATCTTTCTACCACCTGAACTCTACTCCCTGGGCTACAACACCGCCATTTGTTGCTCATAAGTAATTGGCAGGGGTACTGACTCCTGGCCAGCCTGGTTACAGCACGACAGCTGTTTCCTGGCAGTGTGAACGTCAATTATCCTACAATAAGTTGTGCTGTCGTGTTGCATTCAGGTTAGCCGACTCTATGGTGCTTGCAGTTTAGGTGATTCCTATGTGTGCTGTGGGATATGTAAATAAAGGCTGTTTCCATTGTGACAATAGGACAAGCACCCACTGTAGGACTGTGTGATTCGGTAACTGCGGACGGCTTGCGTCCTGTCAACTTTACATTTTTCCATGTGCGTTCTGCTACCCGTCCGGGTCCAGTACCGTCAACTGGTTCTCCCCAGTGCCTTTGGCCTAGGTGCCTCCATCTCCGTATCCGAGTTCCACCAACGTCTGCTGGTCCTTGGTAGTGCTTTGGAGCACAGGTACCTCCTGCTTAGTAACCGTGTCACAGTAACGTCAGCTGGTACTCGGTTGTGACATTGCCTCTTTTCCTTCTGCTACCCGTCCGGGGTCCAGTACCGTCAACTGGTTCTCCCCAGTGCCTTTGGCCTAGGTGCCTCCATCTCCATGTCCGAGTTCCACCAACGTCTGCTGGTCCATGGTAGTGCTTTGGAGCACAGGTACCTCCTGCTTAGTAACCGTGTCACAGTAACGTCAGCTGGTACTCGGTTGTGACATTGCCTCTTTTCCTTCTGCTGCCCCTCCGGGTTCCAGCACAGTCAGCTGGTCCTCGTTACTTCCATTGTCTCTTGCTCCATCTGATACCCGTCAGGGTTCCAGTAATGTCAGCTGGTTCTCGGAAATTAGACGACCTTAAAGACCACCCAGAAGAAGATGACGACAACAAGGACAACGAGCATGAAGCCAACCAGCCTGAACACATCACAAAGAAAAAATAAAAGATAACCCAGAAGAAGATCACCAACAGGACAAAGAAGGTTAAGACAAACTACAAGATACAGAACAAGAGACAGAAGAACAATAAGCAGAAGATCAAAAAGCAGAAGAACATGAAGTATAAGACCAAAATGAAGAGCAAAATATATGCTCTAAATTCTAAGCAGAAGAAGACTAAGCAGTGTATGGGGTGAGTCCGTTCCTCCTCGTGGTGCCCCTGGAAAATGCCTGCTGCTGCAGGCTAAACTGAACACGGACAAATACTGTTGTAATTTAAATCTTTTGTGACAGCAAGAACGGAAGGATGAACAATTCATACTTTTACAGATTACAAGTACAGGAATCTCTGTCACAAATAAGAATATGATGAAGAAGATGAAGAGGAAGAAGATGAAGAATTTGAATATGAAGAAGATTAATTAGTTTAATAATAACAATATGAGTAATGTAAACAAAAACATGAATAGCAAGAAGTTTAAGAAGAAGATTAAGAAGGTGAAGATGAAGAATAATTTGATGAGAAAGATGATGCTGCTGAAGATTATGAAGGAGAAAGTGTGGCACTGGCAAAAGTTAAAAAGGTGAAGAGCATGGAAGTTGTGAAACATACATATTTGCCAAATAGAAAAAAGGTTAACAACATTGTCAATTTGTTAGTCAATCCAAACGTATTTCCAAAAAAAATATATTAATGCTATTCCAATGCATTGGGTTAAACATGTATGCCTTTATTGTATCCTCAACCTCCCCCAATACATTCTACATTAGTCTTTGTTGTTTTCCTTCATGTACAATTAACCAACAAGGCAAGAATGGGTTTTTTTAATGTCGATATTTGGTTCCCATAGACTTACATGGGAATTCCGGTATCGGAATCGGATATCGACGATATTTAGTGATATCGGCAATACCATTCCGATCCGATATTTTTAGATATCGAGCAGTATCGCTCAACACTAGTCCTGTTACCCTTTGGAAAATAAAAATTGGGGTGGAAAGATCATTTTTGTGGAAAAGATATGATTTTTTAATTTTACAGCTCTACGTTATAAAATTCTGTGAAGCCCTTGGGGGTTCAAAGCTCTCACCACACATCTAGATAAGTTCCTTTGGGGGTCTAGTTTCCAAAATGGGGTCACTTGTGGGGGTTTCCACTGTTTAGGCACACAGGGACTCTCCAAATGCGACATGGCGTGAAATCTTAATTCCAGCCAAAAAAAGTCAAATGGCACTGCTTCCCTTCCAAGCTCTGCCATGTCCCCAAATAGTGGTTTACCCCCCCACATATGGGGTATCACCGTACTCAAGACAAATTGCACAATAACTTTTGGGGTCCTGTTACCCTTTGGAAAATAAAAATTGGGGGTGGAAAGATCATTTTTGTGGAAAAGATATGATTTTTTAATTTTACGGCTCTACGTTATAACCTTCTGTGAAGCCCTTGGGGTTCAAAGCTCTCACAACACATTTATATAAGTTCCTTGGGGGGTCTAGTTTCCAAAATGGGGTCACTTGTGGGGGTTTCCACAGTTTAGGCACACAGGGACTCTCCGAATGTGACATGGAGTCCAATCTCAATTCCAGCCAAAAAAGTCAAATGGCGCTGCTTCCCTTCCGAGCTCTGCCATGCGCCTAAATAGTGGTTTACCCCCCACACATGGGGTATCGGTGTACTCAGGAGAAATTGTACAACAAATATTGTGGTTCATTTTCTACTGATACCCTTGACAAAATTTTAAAAAATTGTGTCGAAAGAAAAATTTTGGAAAAAAAAGTTAAATGTTCATTTTTTCCTTCCATATTGCTTCAATTCTTTTGAAGTACCTAAAGGGTTAATAAACTTCTTGAATGTGGCTTTGAACACCTTGAGGGGTGCAGTTTTTAGAATGGTGTCACTTTTGGGTATTTTCTGTAATATTGACCCCTCAAATTCACTTCAAATGTGAGGTGGCCCCTAAAAAAAATGGTTTTGTAAATTTTGTTGGAAAAATGAGAAATTGCTGGTCAACTTTTAACACTTATAACTTCCTAAAAAAAAAAAATGTTGGTTCCAAAATTGTGCTGATGTAAAGTAGACATGTGGGAAATGTTATTTACTAACTATTTTTTGTGACATATCTCTCAGATTTAATGGCATAAAAATTTCAAAATTTTTGCCATATTTCCGTTTTTTTCATAAATAAACGCAAGTTATATTGAAGAAATTTTACCACTATCATGAAGTACAATATGTCACGAGAAAACAATCTCAGAATCGCCAAGATCCGTTGAAGCGTTCCAGAGTTATAAGCACATAAATTGATAGTGGTCAGAATTGTAAAAATTGGCCTGGTCTTTAACCTACAAAATGGCTTGGTCGTTAAGGGGTTAAGGAATTGAATTTCAGTCAATTTAAATGGAGAGTTTAATTTGAGAGTTTTAGTGCAATGCACCTGTGATGAAAGTACCTTGGATAATAATA
>JARQOD010000006.1:302055121-302104565 GCA_033576555.1 Oophaga sylvatica
GTTTTGATAAGGTATTGTGACAGAACTAAAGGGAGGCAAAAAAGCATAAAACACGGTTTACAAGATGAATATTCATTAGCTAATGTTAATGCAATAATTGCATCCCTTTTTAAACAACTCATTGTCATAGATATTATAAATCTTTCCCTCTTCAAAAAAAATTGTGTTAAAAAAGGTTCTTCTGGGGCCCCGCATCGCGGGATAAATACCCCACTCAGTTCAAATCGGATCCCCGTATATTGATAGCCAAAAATTTAGAAGAATGCTTCTTGTTTTCCCCAAATGGAATAAGTCCATCAGAGAAAAGGGTTTTCAATGATACGTTGGACAATAAACTGAAAATGGTAAAAAAAAAAAAAAAAGAGATTTTAAAAAAGCACACTTTAAAATCAAAAAAAAAAAGGGGGAGATTAAGAAAAATTTTTTACAGAAAACACGAAAAGGGTTTTTCTCATTGGCCCCTTGGGGGCCATGTGTTGGGGTTTAAAAACCCATCGGCATTCCAGCTGCGCCGGTGGTTTAAGTTCACCCCTCTGGTTCCCACCTTTCCCGGTCAATCCAATATTTGGGGCCGGGGGGTTTGGGACCCCAGCCGCAGTCTGAAATGTCGTGGTACGTTTTAAAATGCCACACCCCAAATCTCCCTAGCAGCATTATGCCCCAAATGTGTCTCTAACCAAAGGGGAAAAACCCCGAGAGGTGAGCCCCAAATTTTTATCCCACCGGGCAGGGGCCAAATACCGAAATAGGAAGTGCTGCAGGATATGTAGTGTCCAATGCGGTGGCACCCCCCCCATCGCCCCTAAAAAATTGACGACGACAAATATTCCGGCGGCTAAAAAGGGCGGATAGCACCCTTGCCCTTCCACCCCGCCCCAAAAAAACGTCGGGGGGTTTACCCAAATAAGGGTTCTCCTGTTTTACCTTAAGTTTTGTGCCCTTGGGCCCGTCAGAAGGGGACGTTAGGTATTTTTTTCCCTAAGTTTGGGTCTGAAGAAAAGTATAGCCAGTGTTTAGTCAAAATTGTCCTCATTGAGACCACTGGTTATTGTATGGGAGTAAATTACAGGCTGCTGGATTCTCCTCTTATCGGTATTACCCACATTTGGTTGGGGGTTTGTACTTTGGCTCTAAGGTATCCCCCTTTTAAACCGTGCGTTTACTGTTTTTCTCGATCATAGAATTGTGGGGTTGGGCCCCTTGGGGCCCCTAAAAAGAATCGTCCGGGGCAAAATGTTTTTTCTTCTTAAAAATTGTCCTTTTGGTATGGGCGTTTGGTAGATGGTGTATGCCCCCGATGTGGCATGCAAAAAAGCATTGCCCGACTTCCTTACGGAAAACCCCCGTCAATACAGGAATTGAAAGGGGATTGTTACCATCAATTAAGTCCCTTTCCCTACTTCAATTTACCCCAGGTCTCCCCTTTTTCCCCCCCTTTCCCTATCCCCCCGATCGAGATCTTTAACAAATGGTCTTGGGGGAAATTTTAAAAAAATATACTAATAAATGGAGAGGGAAAACCCTCCCCAACAAGGGAGGCTTTAAAAAAACAAAGATCCCTAAGGGTGTTTTAAAAAACCCAGGGGAAAAGGGGGGGAAATGTGTGATCGGGCCCGGGGGGTCGGGGGAGGATTCAGACAACTTAGGGATAAGAAGCATATACTCCTCTCCCAAAAATCCGTAATGCATTTTCTGGGGTATTTACCATATTCTGGGGAAGCATTAACATTAGGTATCATACCGAAAAAAGTCTTTGATGGTCTGATGGTGTCCTGCCCGGTGGTCCCCACCATCTACTTGCTCCCCAAGGTCCACAAGGACCCGGTGGAACCCCCGGGGCATCCTATTGTCTCTGGCATAGGGGGGCTATGCGATCCCATTTGTAAATTTATTGAACACTACTTACACCCTATTGTGGAGACGCTGCCCTCCTATGTCAGGACACAACGGACGTCCTGAGGAAGATTGATGGTCTCACTTTGGAAAAAGATATGTTAATGGTGGCAGCGGACGTTGAGTCTCTGTACACCAGCATCAATCATGTGGATGGGTTAAGGGCAGTACAATTTTTTCTTGATATGGTTGACATGGATTCCTCTCTTCGTGCCTTTATCATGGAGTTGTTGGAATTCATTCTGACGCATAACTTCTTCACGTTCAAAGATAAATTTTACTTACAGAAGCGGGGTACCGCGATGGGGGCGGTGTGCGCCCCGTCCTATGCTAACCTCTTCCTGGGTTATTGGGAGAGGGAGGTATTTGGTGGTGGGGGCGCACGCTGCCTCCCAGGCGGTCTGTTGGTACAGATACATCGATGATATTCTGTTTATTTGGCATGGTCCTGAGACTGGCCTCCAGGAATTCGTTGGGGCACTAAATGCGAATGATTATAATATTCGACTGACATATAAATCTTCATGTAACAAAATTGACTTTTTGGATATCAACATTACAGTGTCTGAGAATGGCACTGTATTGACGGACGTCTTCCGTAAGGAGACGTCGGTCAATGCTTTGTTGCATGCCACATCGGCGCATACACCATCTACCATTCGTGCCATACCAACGGGACAATTTTTAAGAATGAAACGCATTTGTGCCACGGACGAGTTCTTTGAGGGCCAGTCAAGGGACCTATCCCGACGATTCTATGATCGAGGATACAGTAAACGCACGGTTAAACGCGGATACCTTAGAGCCAAAAGTACACCCCGCAACCAACTGTTGGGTAATAGCCGCATAAGAGGAGAATCCAGTCAGCCTGTCAGATTTATCTCCACATACAATAACCAGTGGTCTCAGATGAGGACAATTTTGACTAAACACTGGTCTATACTTCATTCAGACCCTATTCTTAGGGAATTAATACCTGAACGTCCTCTTCTGACGGCCCGAAGGTCACAAAATCTTAAGGATATACTAGTGAGAAGCCATTATGTGGCTAACCCACCGACGTTATTTGGTGCTGGTGTGCAGAGACAAGGGTGCTATCCATGCGGCTCTTGATTAGCCTGCCGGAATATTTGTCGTGCTGTCAATTTTGAGGGAGCGGATGGGGGTGGGTGCCACCGCATTGGACACTACATATCCTGCAGCACTTCCTATGTCGTGTATTTGGCCACATGCCCGTGTGGCATGAAATATGTGGGACTCACCTCTCGAGAGTTCCGCGTTAGAGTTAGAGAGCACATTAGGGACATAACTGCTGCTAGGGAGATTGAGGATGTGAGCATTTTAAAAACTGTACCACGACATTTCAGACTGCGGCATGGATGCAACCCCTCTGGCCTCAAATTCATTGGTATTGACCGGGTACGGTGTGGAACCAGAGGGGGTGATCTTAAACGCATCCTGGCGCAGCTGGAATGCCGATGGATTGTAACCCTGAACACTATGGCCCCCAAGGGACTCAATGAAGAACCTTTTATAACACAATGTTTTGAAGAGGAACTGATTTATAATATCTATGACATATGATTGTGTGTGGAATAGGGATGCAATTATTGCATTAACATTAGCTATATGATATATTCATCTTGGATGTAACCGTGTTTTATGCTTTTATGCCTCCCTTTAGTTCTGTCACAATATCCTTATCAAAACAAACTAAGGTGTACCGCAACGTTTTTCATGCATATACTCCTCCAATTTACTCACCGCTTGCTTGTAATTATGATGTTTCCATTTGGAAACAAGAATAGCTGTTTCCCTTAAGCTTGCTAATATCCAAGATGGCGTGCACAGGAGCGCATGCGCATCACGGTTGGCGCGATGCGACTCGCAAAAGACCTCCACAAGATGGCGGCGGGGTCGGTGACGTCACAGGAAGTATTCTCCTTGACCCCGCCGCCATTGGAAGGTCGGATGCGATACAGTTATCGCTCCAGCGTCAGTGATCTCATGCGCCACATATGCTGTGCATTTTCTCATCATTGGATTCACCTGATCAACTGGGTATATAACTTTGTGTAGCATGCCTAGCCACACTGCCCCCGAGGAAGCCTGACAAGCGAAACGTGCGTCGGGGCACGCATCTGGCAGCATATCCCTCCCCACATGGGTAAGCAGATCGCAATAAACTTGGCACATCCCATAGGTTACTATGGGCAGCACTAGGGTACTGTGCTGAGCACCAATTGTGAGCTCCGTTTTTTGCAACTTTATCTGTCACATGTATAGACCCTTTTAACCAGGTCTCTGTGTACTTACACTAAGACCAATCAGTCAGTTACTGCATTAATGACTGCATTTTGGGGAATATTACATGACACAGATCTTCAAGTAATGATTTGATGATCCCTTAAAAACTATACGGTGCTTTAATTGGTTTGGGGATATACTCCAGATGTATTTGTTCTTGTTCCTTCACCTATTCATTTCTTTATTTACTGTTTGTATTTTGTGCATTAATATTGTAATAAAATTTATATTTTTATATATGTTTCATTGCTTTTTGTTTGAGCTGGATGCTCGTTGGTTTTTTCAATATCAAGAAATCCTTAGAGTTGGCAGAACACGTACAGCGCCACTCGCAAGATCTGTACCCGGCTCCACAACATTGACCCAATGGGCAGTGAGGGAAAGGTATCGTCCCTGGCCATGGGTACTGGTCCACGCATCGGTGGTCAGGTGGACCTTGCTACTGACGGCGTTTAGTAGCACATGTTTAATTTTTCCTCAACATGCTTTTGCAGAGCAGGGACGGCTTGCCTGCTGAAATAAAATCGGCTTGGCACATTGTATTGTGGGACTGCCAATGCCATTAAGTTCCGGAAACTGTCAGTCTCCACCAGCCTGAATGACAGCATTTTAAGGGACAGGAGTTTTGGAATGCCAGCATTCAAAGCCTGTGCTCGTGGATGGTTTGCCGAGTATGGCCGTCTTTTATCCCATGCCTGTGCTACCGATGGCTGTTTTGTGGCCTGGGAGTGTGAGGATGACAGGGAACTTGCAGCTGTGGGTGGAATAACACTTTGTCTCTGGACAACAGTGACCGAGGTTCTTTCATGGCGATCGTGTGAGGAAGCCGAACCAGCTGTGTGTGAGCTGAAGGAAGAGCCTCCAACACGAGCTGAAGATGTAGGTGCTGCTGTAGGTTGGCCTACATCTCCAGTGTGTCTTTGTAACTCAACTACGTGCTTTGTCCGCACATGTTTCCACATATTAGTGGTATTGAGGTTACTGACACTTTTACCTCTTTTTACTTTTTGCTTACACAGCTTGCATTTGACATAGCAAATATCATCTGCAAGTGTGTCAAAAATGGACCACGCAGTGCAAGTCCTGGGAGCGCCCGTTTTGACTTTTGGAAGAGAACTGCTCCCAACAGGTGCCAAACTGGAGGCTACAGGCAACCGAGTCTGCAGCCTACCTCTCCCTCCTGTTTGTACCGTTGGGCCAATCTCTTCCTCAGAGCTGCTCCCACCACATTCCTGTTCCTCACGCCATGTTGGGTCTTGGACCTCATCATCTCCACTACCCTCTTCCAACACCTGCTGCTGCTTTTTGGTGGTCTGGACAGCACCATGCTCAACAGAAACTGGCAACTGAGTCTCATCATCATCAGATGCGTTCTGCGGTGTGCTGACCATCGGCACTGGCTCACCCGCCTCTTCAGATTCAGAGAGACACAGCTGTTGCGCATCACTGCATACTCCCTCTTCTTCAAATTCCAGAATGCTGCTTGGCTGGGCCCCTGTTTGCAAGCCAACAGATTCTGAGAACAGAAGCAGAGACTCAGCTGGCTCCAGTTCAGAACTCTCTGACTGCCTGGGCAATTTGACAGGCGGTGAACAGACAGATGGTTGCTCAACAGTGTTGTGGTCCTGAGAGGAGGTGGAAGCAATTGAATTCGATGCATTGGCTGCCATCCAACCAACAACGGCTTCAATTTGTTCTTCCCGCGGCAGGGGGGTACGCCGAGCTCCTACAAAACTGCACATAAAGGAACGCTCACGGGGAAAACTGGTGGATGCTGTGTCACTGGGGGCGGCAGCAGCCACAGAATCCCCACGTACTCTCCCTGCTGAAACTCCACGGCCACGACCACGTGCCTTACTCCCTGCCTTCTTCATCTTGGTAGATTGTTAAAGAAAGTCAGAAAAGTTATAAAGCCTAAGTGTGGTTATTATGCAGAGACTGCAGTGAACACTGCACACAACTGTTCAGTATCTCTGAAAGGCTCCTTTCTGTAATTCTATAGTGTTTGCAACCAATGTATTGGATACGGATGGAAGCGCGTCACACTAATAGATTTGAGTTATTTGAAATGGAATGGAGCAGCACCAATTAGAGAAAAATGACAAGGATGAGTCAGTGACACACGTTCAGCAGACTACAACCAGCAGTGGTTGAAGAACTAACTGGAGCGTGATCTGCACTCAAAAAAAAAAAAAACCTCACAGACTAGAGTGAACACTGAACACAACTGTTCACTATCTCTGAAAGGCTCCTTTCTGTAATTCTATAGTGTTTGCAACCAATGTATTGAATACGGATGGAAGCGCGTCACACTATAATTTCAATTGAATGGAGCAGCAAGAATTACACTAAAGAAAAAAAAAAGAGTCTGTGAGTGACACGTGCAGATGCCTACAAACAGCGTTGGAAAAAGAGCAAACTGCAGCGTCACCTGCACTCACACACACCTTGCACAGAGCTGTTAAAACAACACTGGCAAAAGGAAGCTTTACACAGCGGTTGGTAAACTAGCCTGCCTAGAGCACAGTACACAAAATCGCAATCTCTAACTGTCCCTCAGAGTCAGCAGAGCAGCGTTCTGTCCCTTACTGAATTCACAGCACAGTGACGCTAAAATGGCGGCGGCGCCTTTTATAGTGCATTCTGACATCATTTCAGCATCCAATCACAGCCATGCCATTAGTTAACATGACCGCAGCAGTACAGGATGTGCCCACACTTCTTAGGATTCCTCATTGGCTGACTAAAATCACATTGCCTCTCAAAGAATTATGGGAACTTCCGATTCCGGTATACGATATATGGAAAATATCGGAACTAAGTATCGGAATTCCGATACAGCGAATATCGGCCGATACCCGATACTTGCGGTATCGGAATGCTCAACTCTAATCACCACATTTTGAGAGCTATAATTTTTGCATATTTTGGCCCACAGAGACATGTGAGGTCTTATTTTTTGTGGTACGAGTTGTCGTTTTTATTGGTACCATTTTTGAGCACGTGACATTTTTTGAACGCTTTTTATTTCGATTTTTAGGAGGTTAGAATGAACAAAAATCAGCAATTCATGAATTTCTTTTGGGGGAGGCGTTTATACCATTCCGCATGTGGTAAAATTGATAAAGCAGTTTTATTCTTTGGGTCAGTATGATTACGGTGATATCTCATTTATATAATTTTTTTATGTTTTGGCGCTTTTATACAATAAAAACAATTTTATATAAAAAATTATCATTTTTGCATCGCTTTATTCTGCGAGCTATAACTTTTTATTTTTTCGCTAATGATGCTGTATAGCGGCTCATTTTTTGCGGGACAAGATGACGTTTTCAGTGGTACCATGTTTATTTATATTGGTCTTTTTTTATCGCGTGTTATTCCACTTTTTGTTCGGTTTATGATGATAAAGCATTGATTTTTTGCTTTGTTTTTTCTTTTTTAAGGGGTTCACTAAAGGGGTTAACTAGTGGGACAGTTTTATAGGGGGGTCTTTACGGACGTGGCGATACCAAATATGTGTACTTTTATTGTTTTTTTTTTTTTTTATTTACAAGAAGAAATGAATTTATTGGGGAATATTTTTTTTTTTATTTATTTATTTTAGAATTTTTTTAAAACATGTTTATTTTTATTTTTTTTAACTTTTTTACTTTGTCCCAGGGTGGGACATCACAGTATTTTATCAGATCGCTGGTGTGACAGTGTGCACAGCACTCTGTCACACCAGCGATCGCTCTGGCAGTGCTGCAGGCTTCCTCCGTGCCAGCTCCCAGCAGGCACAGAGGAAGCCGCCTCCCTGCAGGACCCGGCGGCCATCTTGGATCCGGGTCCTGGGAGGGAGTAAGCCCTCAGAACAGCGCAATCACATCGCTCTGTTCTGAGGGTCTCAGGGGAGCGTGCAAGGAGCCTCCTCCCTGCGCGATCCTCCCCTGTGCCCCTGGTACACCGCGATCATGTTTGATCGCGGTGTGCCAGGGGTTAATGTGCCGGGAGTGGTCCATGATCGCTCCTGACACACAGTCCCGGGTGTCAGCTGTGATAATCAGCTGACACCCAGCGGCGATTAGCTGCGCTCCCCCCGGGAGCGCATCTGATCGCCTATGACATACTATTCCGTCCATGGGCAGAATGGCACGGGTTTCATGGACGGAATAGTACGTCTGATGGCAGAAAGGGTTTAAAAGACTTTTTTCTGGCTGTGTATTTTTTTTTAAAATTTTCAACCTTTATGATTAATAATGGATCGGTGTCTTATTGACGACTCTCCATTATTAACCGGACTTATTGTCACCGTTCAATCAAAGGTGACATTAACCCCTTATTATCCCGCTTTCCACCGCTACAGGGCAAGTGGGAAGAGCCGGGTAAAGTGCCACAATTGGTGCATTTTTGGATTCGCCAATTGTGGGGCTGCTGCAGCCTGGTATTTTTAGGCTGTTGAGGGCCAAAATCCATGGGCCTTGACAGTCTTTTAATACCAGGCCGCAGCAGTCTGCTTTTTACTTGGCTGGTTAACAAAAATAGGGGATACCCACGCCACTTTTTTTTCGACTGGATCTCCTATTTTTGTTAACAAGCCAAGCTAAGCAGACTGCTGTGGCCTGGTATTATCAGGCTTGCAAGGTTCATGGATCTTGTATCCTTACCAACCTGAAAAACCAGGCCTCAGCAGTCTGCTTCATCTGGCTGGTTAACAAAAATAGGGGGACCCCACGCAATTTTTTTTCGAGGGAATCCCCTATTTTTGTTAACCAGCCAAGATAAGCAGACTGCTGTGGCCTGGTATTATCAGGCTTGCAAAGTCCATGGATATTGGCTCCTTAAAAGCCTGAAAAACCAGGCCTCAGTAGTCTGCTTCATCAGGCTGGTTAACAAAAATAGGGGGGACCCCACGCCATTATTTTTTTAGAGGGGATCCCCTATTTTTGTTAATCAGTTCACTTCAGGTCAACCGGGATTCCCTCTGTCATCACTGATGCTGTGGGTGTCCCTGGCTGACCTGAAGTGAAAGTGGAAAGCAATCAATTATGCTAACCACTTCCTCTCCTGTCAGCCAGGAGAGGAGATGATTCAGTCGGGGGGTTTACTGTGAGACTGTCAGCATTAGCTGCAGTCTCTGCAGTAAACATTAACCCTTTCAGAAGGATTACATCGGGGGACCTGACTGAACATCGGATAGGTAAGAATAATGTTGCTTTATTATTTTATTTTTATTACAGGTGAACAAGGACTTCGCAAGGAATGGCAGTAAAATAAAATATTGTCAAAAACTGTGTGTTTATTTCATTAAAATGATTTTTAATTAAAGTGTGTGTGTTTTATTTTTATTTCATACTATAGGATTTATAATTGATAGTTGTCTAATTGACAGCTCTCAATTATTAACCTGGCTTAAACTCACATTTCAATAGCAAGGTGGCTTTAACCCCTTATTAACTCATTCGCCACCGCTACAGGGCAATGGGAATAGACAGGCAAAGTGCCAGAAAGGGCGAATCTAATTATAGATTTGCCTTTTTCTGGGGTGTCTGGGGGCAGATGTTAGTAGCCAGGGGGGGGCAAAAATAATGGTCCCTCTCTGGGCTATTATTATCTGCCCCCACTGGTTTTGTCTGTCTGGTTGAGAAAATAGGGCGGTAGCCCACGCATTTTTTTTCAACAATTTTACACCTCATATATATATATATATATATAACATGTCATTGAATTTGTGACACATATATATATATATATATATATATATATATATATATATATTTATAGTACATACATTTCTACATAGTATAATAGCCCCTATTTCAATTGCCGGCTTTTGTGAAATTACAGACCCGACATGAAATGACACTTGATTTACATAGAGTTAACCATGTCATTTCATGTAGTTTGATATATTGTTTTCACTAACAATTACATGAGTGTATGTGTGCAAAATTTCACACATGTAGGGGTTAATTAAAGGTGTAAATTCATAGAAAAAAAGGCGTTTTTTTTACAACGAATTTACACCTTTAATTAACCCCTACATGTGTGAAATTTTGCACACATACACTCATGTAATTGTTAGTGAAAACAATATATAAAACTACATGAAATTACATGGTTAACTCTATGTAAACCATGTGTCATTTCATGTCTGGTGGTTCTGTAATTTCACAAAAGCTGGCATTGCCCGGCAATTGAATCAGAGGCTATTTTACTATTTAGAAGTGTATGAACTATAAATATATGTGTATATATATATATGTCATAATGACATGTATATATATATATATATATATATATATTTATATGTATTCTATGTGTGTATATGTAGTGTTTACAAGGAATAAAAGGGTTGTTTTTAATTACGATATTTCTGTCCCATTGACTTGCATTGCGTTTCCGGTATCGGAATCGGCGATACCCGATACTTTTTGAGTATCGGGCCGATCCAATACGATCCGATATTTCTGGATATCGGGCAGTATCACTCAACACTAACATTTACCTATAAACATGTGCTGCCAGGATCCCTAAGTACGTTTTGGCGTTTAAGCCTCTTCTATGAGAGTCAAAATGAGAAAATAAATCCAGAAAATCCCCTTGTCTGATTTGACAAGATTTATTTTGCTAATTATAGTTGAAAATAAGTATTTGGTCATTAACAAAAGTTCATCTCAATATTTTATTATATATCTTTGTTGGCAGTGACAGAGGTCAAACGTTTTCTGTAAATCTTCACAAGGGAACACTGTTGGTGGTATGTTAGTCCATTCCTCCATGCAGATTTCCTCTAGAGCAGTGATATTTTGGGCCTAGCTGACTAAATACTTTTTTCCCCACTGTATGTGTAATATTAATAAATGAAACAAGGAAAAATTATTGAACACATGAAGCAAGAGATGTGCAAAAAGCCATTGAAGGTCATGACACCAGCTGAATTATGTCAGTAATTAGAAAGCAATTCTGTCACTTTGTGAAAAATATTATCAGCTTGTTCAACTGATGGCCTATAATAAGGTATCTCATTACCAAGAAACATCTTATGATAGGCAAAACCAGTGAGCTGTTTCAAGACAGTTGCAACCTTATTGTTGCAAAACATAGTGACGACATTGGTTACAAAAGAATTTCTTAACTACTGAAGGCCCCAGTGAGCACCGTTGGGGCCATAATCAAGAAGTGGAAAGAACATAATTTCACCATTAATCGGCCATGACCAGTTGCTCCCCACAAGATTTCAGACAGAGGAGTGAAAGAGTTATAATAAGGTTTTATTTATCTGCCTGTGTGGATTGGATGGGTTTCTACTTACATCTGGTCAGAATTTCATGTCAAGAGCACATATAGAAATATAAATTTACTTAGATAATTGGTAACATGTTCAATAATTACAGTCATGGACGAAAGTGTTAGCAACCAATTAAATTGTTCCAGAAAATGAAGTATTCCTCTCTGAAAGTTATTGCGATTTCACATGTTTTGTTATATACATGTTTATTTCATTTGAGTGCATTGGACCAACATAAAAAAAAACAAAAAAAGGCAAATTGGATATACTTTCCTGCAAAACTTCAAAAATGGACTGGACAAAATTTTTGGCACCTTTCCAAAATTGTGGGTGAACAATTTGTATTTCAAGCATGTGTTGCTAGTTCAAACTCACCTGTGGCAATAGACAGGTAGGGCAATATGAAAATCATGCCTGAAATTAGATAAAAAGGGGAGAACTTGACTCAATTTTTGAATTGTGTGCTTATGTGTGCAACAATAAGCATGGAGAACAGAAAGGGGAAAAGAGAACTGTCTGAGGACTTGAGAACCAAACTTGTTGAAAAATATTATTAAACTCAAGATTACAAGGCCATCTCAAGAGCTCTTGATCTTCCTTTGTCTATGATGCACATGATAATTAAGAAGTTTACATCCCATGGCACTGTAGCTAATCTACCTGTGTATGGACTGATGAGCAAAATTGATAAAAGTTTGCAACACAGGATAGTCTGGATGGTGGATAAGCAGCCCCAATCAGGCTGCAAAGAAATTCAAGCTCTCCTGTAGGCTAAGTGTCTATAAGTGTCAGCCCGAACTATCTGTCAATATTTAAATGAAATTAAACGCTATGGTAAAAGACCCAGGAGGACTACTGACACAGAGACATAAAAAAACTAGATTGTGATTTGCCAAAATGTAAGCCAAAATGCTTCTGAGAAAGCAATTTGTGGACAGATGAAACCAAGTTAGAGCTTTCTGGTAAAGTACATAGTTTTCCTGTTTACCAAAAACAGAATGAGGACTACAAAGAAAATATGGTAGGAGGTTTAAAGATGTTTTGGGGTTGTTTTGCTGCCTCTGGCACTGGTTGCCTTCACTGTGTGCAAGGCATCATGAAATCTGAAGATTACCAAAGGATTTTAGGTCTCAATTGTGTGCCCAGTGTCAGAAAACTGGGTTTGAGTCCAAGGTTCCAGAAGGACTATATCCCAAAGCATACTTCAAGAAGCACCCAGAAATGGATGGAAACAAAGTGCTGGAGAGTTCTGAAGCAGCCAGCAATGAGTCCAGATCTAAATCCCTTTGAATACCTGTAGAGAGATCTTACAATTTCTTTTAAGGGAAGGCACCATTCATGTATGAGAGACCTGCATCAGTTTGCAGTGGTCCAAAATTCCAATTGAGAAGTGTGAGAAGCTTGTTAATGATTATAGGAAATGATTGATTGCAATTATTTATTACAAAAGGTGTGCAGCTAAATCTTAAGTTGAGGGTGCCATCAATTTTGTCCAGCCCATTTCTGGGGTTTTGTGTGAAATGATGTCCAATTTGCATTTTTTTTCAGTTTTTTGTGTTGTTCCAATACTCACAAAGGAAATGAACTTGTATAAAAATCATGTGTATGGTAATTGCAATTCTTTTCTTTGAAAAATTCTTTATTTTCAGGGGCAATTTCAAGGGTGACAACGCTTTCGGCCATTACTGTATATATTCCTCAACACTGAAACTGAAGTGGAATAATGGACATTAAAACATCGATACATACACTTATAGGAAATAGTGTTTGCCCCTTCCAGATTTCCTGTCAGAAATTACTGTCAGGCAATATGTCAGGGCTGAGAAGGAAGGAGCGCTGTTTGATTTTTGGAGCACAGATTTTGCTAGAATTAAACATTATGGCAGAAGACCCAGGAGGACTGCTGACACAGAGACATAAAAAAGCAAGACTGTGGTTTGCTAAAATGTAAGAAAAAAACCTTCTGAGAAAATGACTTGAGGACAAATGAGACCAGGATAGAGCTTTCTGGTAAAGTACATCATTTACGGGTGACATTTGGGGACGTAGAAA
Source organism: Oophaga sylvatica (assembly GCA_033576555.1). Lineage (NCBI taxonomy): Eukaryota > Metazoa > Chordata > Amphibia > Anura > Dendrobatidae > Oophaga > Oophaga sylvatica. The sequence continues at coordinate 302,068,647 of JARQOD010000006.1, forward strand.
ATGGGGAAGCAGAAAATATGAGATGCCGGGCACCAGATGGTGAGCTACAGGAAAAGTGGGAAAGTCACATCTTGGCCCAGTCCAGGTTGAAAACTGTTTGTCCCCAGACATGGATTATGGCGTGGGACAGAACGACGGACAAGTGAGGGATACGGTTGGTTTTTTTTTACAGGAGACACTGATTTCACTGGAATTGACCGTTATGTGAGTATTTTTGCTGTTTAATATTTTATGTTCATTACAAGGGACCATGGCTTCAGTGGAATGGACATTACGTGAGTATAACTGTGCTTATTATTTTAAAATAAAAACATAAAAGTTGTTTTTTTTATATCAAATAAAGGACTTTATTATGGCTGTGTGTTTATTTACAATACAAATATAGTTTTAGTAATGGATAGGTGTCTATCAGACGCCTTTCCAATACTTAGTCATGGGTTTGATGTCACCGGATAATATAAAGGTGACATCAACCTCACAAATATGAACCCCACTTGCAATCCACAACAGGATAAGTGGGAAGTGAAGGGCAAAGCATCAGAATTGGCACATCTAATAGATAAATAATTTTAAAAAATGGCATGTTCCCTCTATTCTTGATAACCAGCCTTGCTGATGCTGAAAGCTAAGGATTGCAGCCCGCAGCTTTCAGCTTTGCCTGGCTGGTTATTGGAGCGCCTGTCAGGGCTGTGAGGTACTCGGTACCGGGCAGTTCTTAAAGGGGAAGTGTCACGACAACGGTAATGCAGTCCGTGGCCCTGGGTGTCCACTGAAAATGTTGAATAAAGTTTATAGGGGATGATTCAACCATATTTGCCGAATACCTGTGGTATTCGGCAAATAAGGTGTTAGCCCCATGCTGCTTGTAGAGACCGTTGGGGCTGATGATGACGCAGCAGAGTTGTTACATCTCTCCACAGGTAGAGCTAGATCCCGGGGCAACTGTATGTGTAGGTGATGAGATGATGATGGTGGTTGTAGTGCAGGGCAGATGGTATAGCAGAAAAATCTGAGGACACAGTTGGGTTGTAGTTTCCTTTACCTTTACTGGATGTATAGAGGTGCAGACAGGAGCACTGGTTACAGATGACAATGGAGGTCAGAGCAGCTGAAACAACTCAGGATTCACTCAGCCAGGTGGGTTGGGGGCCTCCTTACTGTGCTGCTCTATTTGAGGTCCTTGCTGCCTAAAGCTCTGCTCAGTCCTCTGTTCCTCCCACTGTCTGTCAGAAAACGTTACCCACATGGCAGACAGCCTGAGTAGAGTTGAGCGATACTGCCCGATATCCTAAAATATCGGATCTGATTGGACCGGCCCAATACTCAAAAAGTATCGGGTATCGCCGATCCGATACCGGAAACACAATGCAAGTCAATGGGACAGAAATATCGGAACTAAAAAACACCCTTTCTTTCCTTGTAAACACTAAATATACACACATAGAATACATATATATATATATATATAGATGTCATTGTGACATCTATATATATATATACATATATTTATAGTTCATACACTTCTACATAGTAAAATAGCCTCTGATTCAATTGCCGGGTAATGCCGGCTTTTGTGAAAATACTGAATCACCCGACATGAAATGACACATGGTTTACATAGAGTTAACCATGTCTTTTCATGTAGTTTGATATCTGGTTTTCACAAACAATTACATGAGTGTATGTGTGCAAAATTTCACACATGTAGGGGTTAATTAAAGGTGTAAATTTGTTGTAAAAAAAACGGATTTTTTTTACTGCGAAATTTACACCTTTAATTAACCCCTACATGTGTGAAATTTTGCACACATACACTCATGTAATTGTTAGTGAAAACAATATATCAAACAACATGAAATGACATAGTTAATTCTATGTAAACCATGTGTCATTTCATGTCGGCTTCTGTATTTTCACAAAAGCCGGCAATTGAATTAGCGGCTATTATACTATGTAGAAGTGTATGAACTATAAATATAAATATATATATATATATATATGTTAAATAATGGTACAATTCAATGACATGTATATATATATATATATATATATATATATATATATGAGGTGTAAAATTGTTGAAAAAAAATGCGTGGTCTCCCGCCCTATTTTCTCAACCAGACAGACAAAGCCAGCGAGTGGGGGCAGATAATAATAGCACAGAGAGGGAGAATATTATTTTTGGCCCCCCCCGGCTACTAACATCTGCCCCCAGACACCCCAGAAAAGGCAAATCTATAATTAGATTATAATTTGCCCGTATATTCCATTACACTGTAGCGGTGGCGAATGGGTTAATAAGGGGTTAGAGCCACCTTGCTATTGAAAGGTGAGTTTAAGCCAGGTTAATAATTGAGAGCTGTCAATTAGACAACTATCAATTATTAATCCTATAGTATGAAATAAAAATAAAACACACACACTTTAATTAAAAATCATTTTAATGAAATAAACACACAGTTTTTGACAATATTTTATTTTACTGCCATTCCTTGCGAAGTCCTTGTTCACCTGTAATAAAAATAAAATAATAAAGCAACATTATTCTTACCTATCCGATGTTCAGTCAGGTCCCCCGATGTAATCCTTCTGAAAGGGTTAATGTTTACTGCAGAGACTGCAGCTAATGCTGACAGTCTCACAGTTAACCCCCGACTGAATCATCTCCTCTCCTGGCTGACAGGAGAGGAAGTGGTTAGCATAATTGATTGCTTTCCACTTTCACTTCAGGTCAGCCAGGGACACCCACAGCATCAGTGACGACAGAGGGAATCCCGGTTGACCTGAAGTGAACTGATTAACAAAAATAGGGGATCCCCTCTAAAAAAAAAATGGCGTGGGGTCCCCCCTATTTTTGTTAACCAGCCTGATAAAGCAGACTACTGAGGCCTGAGTGCCAATTGTGGCACTTTACCCGGCTCTTCCCACTTGCCCTGTAGCGGTGGCAAGCGGGGTAATAAGGGGTTAATGTCACCTTTGATTGATCGGTGACAATAAGCCCGGTTAATAATGGAGAGGCGTCAATAAGACACCGATCCATTATTAATCATAGTTTGTAAAATTAAAAAAAAAAACACAGCAAGAAAAAAGTATTTTAATGAAATAAAACACCACACAGTTTTCATTAATTTTATTTCACTCTCATTCCTGCGACGCCATCGTTCTCCTGTAAAAAAACAAAAATAATAAACCAACACAAATACTCCCTGTCCGACGCAGTCCAAAATCACGAGTGTCCCACGACGAGTCCAGCTCTGCTACATCTGGATGACAGGCTGAGCGTGACATCCAAATAGAGCAGAGCTGCTTACCAGTGCTTCGTCCCCGGCGGTGACGTCATCCGGACTGGTTTACGGCCAGCTGTCGAGAGTACAGCTGGCCGAGATTACCCAGTACCCGGCAGTCACTGCAGGTATCACGAGATTCTGCACTTGACCGCCAGGGACAGGGTAATGGCGGCCATCCAGGAGGATGTGACCACCGGGGAAGGGGATCTTCTGCCAGGTAAGTGAGGACTCTGCTGAGTCCTGACACCTTACTGACCCGACCGACACTGACAGTGACAGTTTCGGGAAGTTCCTGTGTCACGTACTTCGTTCTGCGACACAGGAACTCCCATAGACTTTCTCGGAAATCTCCGATTCTGGTATCCGATATGACAAAAATATCGGAACTCAGAATCGGAATTCCGATACAGCAAATATCGGCCGATACCCGATATTTGCAGTATCGAAATGCTCAACACTAAGCTTGAGCCTTTCACAGGTGTCAATCATCGTGTCGTCTCCTGGCTCTAACCTGCTGCTGTGCCTTCAAGTGTGTGATGGGGCCAGAAGACCTGCAATCTTCTGCCCTCCGGATTTAGCTGCTGAGATCGTAGTTCTCTGCAGCCACGGACTCCGGTGTCCAGTTCTAGCGCTGAGCTCTTGTATGAGCGTGGTCACAGCTCCCCTTCCCAAGCTTTCCTATACTTTTCTCTTCATCTCTGACTCAGAATGCACTCCAGTCTGGGGACAAGTTCCTCACTTGTCCTGTCTGCAGCACTGACTTACGAAACCCTAACTAACTTCCTCCTCCTGACCAGAGAGAGCAACTCCCCTGAAGTCGGGTTCAGAGTCCCCCTGCTGGCCTGGAGCAGGAACTGCGTTGCATGCTGTGTATGCCTGGCCAGGGGATCCCTCCTTGCTTCAGACCTGACATCACCCCCTGTGAGGGAGGCAATGCCATTGTGGCAACCGTACTCCTGGGTTGCTACATTATCAAAAGTACAGGGGAACTCATGCCATTTTTTTAAATTATTTATTTAGAGCACAGGTGCAGGCTGATGAGTACTCCCATCAGCCGCACTTGCTCTTGTTTTTAACAGCAGCAGGCATAGGCTGATGCGAGTAGTATGCCCATTAGCCCACGCTAGTGACAGGAGGTAAACTTTTTACCTCCGATCACAGCTGCGAGCTCACGCTGTCATTTGACAGCATGGGGACCGCGGCTCTCTGATTTTATCTTAGATTAAAGATAGTGTTTTTCATGCTGTCATAGAAATGATAGCATGGCAAATACTGGATGTTCAAGTTCCCCATTAAAGTGAATAAGGTCCGGGTTCAGGTGCTGTTCTGGTACTCGAACCAAACTTTTTTTTAACTGTTCGGCCGAACCACCGGTATCCAAACATACAGGGGTTGCCCATCTCTATTTGTGAATTTGTTATGCATATATTTTTCATTAATCTTGAGTCAATTATTTTATACTTTATTTTAGTATTTACCAGGATACAGTTAGTTCGAATTTATAATATTGAATTAGATTTAAAACACCGCAATGTAGAAATTCAGTGTCTCACATGCTGTCTGCTTTCCTTGTTATAAGCATCACCTACGGGTACTCATATCTGATGGAGCATCTTGTAATGATCTGTAAGAAAAGAATGTCATCCACCCTTTAAGTATGCTCTATTTCATGTAGTAAGCATCAAGTAAAAGGTCATTTAGTATGAACCTATGCATTGTTTGGACTTAATTCAATGCCTTACTATGCATGCGAAAATGGATTTCAATGTAATAAAAATACTTCCTAAGAAATAGTAAAAATTAAATTTTTAATTACATCCTTTTTGAATGCAATACATGCTATAAAAAAAGCAAAAAGCATATTTTTATTCTAGATTTTTTTTCAAAAGTTTGTGTAAAGCAATTTAGTGAAATCCTAGTGTGCAATTCTCTTTGAATTAGCATAACTATGAGAGGACATGGCATGATAAATAAAATTTGAAAACACTCTTTTTAGCAATTATGGTTTCCAATTTTACTGAATCGGTGAGTAAAATGTTACTTATCAGCCACATAAAGCTTTTACATAAAATTCATACTCAGTATACTTAATAGGCCTGTCTTTGGAGCAACTATACAATCTTTCACCTGTTCTACCAAATAATTACTGTGCTGGATCCGTTGACAGATATCGCCAGTCCATATAAAGAGTCTATATGGGAACCTCTCTCAGTGCTTCTGTCCTCCTTGTTAGTCAAACTCACTCTGCTAAAATATTTAAAGGGAACCTGTCAGTTGCAGTTTCACTATGCAAGTAAAAACATGTGTCAGTCACAGGTGAAAGGAGAAAACAATGTAATAATCATGTAATAATCATGCTGCACAATGCTCCTTTCCAGTCATCAGGGCTGAGACTAACAGAGCAATCACGATTCACGACTGTTCTCAAATCACTCCCATTGCTCAGTTTACTAAAGTACTGCTCAGTAGAGATGAGCAAATATTTCAAATCTCAGTTCGGATTCCGATTGCCGAATTTGCAATATTCGCTGATTTATTAGTCGAATATTCACCGAACATAGCCGAACGCTATTCAAGTCAATGGGAAGAAAAACAGATGCATGCACAACACCTACTAAAGGCCCCAAAAGCTGTGAAAACACATCAAATGAGGGACAGATACCAGGAAAGTGGCCTCAATTCACCCACAGTGCAAATTGCAGCATGGCACTGCAGAAATCAGCCATGCATGAGGTATCGTGGTCTGGGCCAGTATTTACAGCTTTCAATTGAATATCAAAGTAAGACAAGGTGGATGAGGGATCCGTATAGGCCTACTGTGCTGGGAGCCCTGATACCACATACAACATCTCAACCTGCTTTCTTGCTGAGCCACACTCAGGTGGCACAAAATCAATTTTGTAGACCACCATTGTCATAAAAATCTAAGGATAGAAGTAACATGGGTAGTTGACTTCAATGAAGTGGAGGCCTGAAAGTCTCAAAGGCATACACATTTTCAAAACTTAGTGGCAGACACCAACAAAGTGCCATCAATTTCACTACAGTAGAAATAGTATAATAGAGACCAACAGGTCTTCCACTACACCCAATCCAGCAGATAGACCCCCAACCAGGAGTGTGTTCACATTTCCAAAAATTAAAGGCAGACACTACCAAAGTGGCATAAATTTCACCATAGTAAAAATAGTATAATAGAGACCAACAGGTCTTCCACTACACACAACCCAGCAGATGGACACCAAAACAGGAGTGTCCACATTTCCAAAAATTACTGACAGACATCAACAAAGAAGCATCAATTTCACAAAAGTAGAAATAGTGTAATAAGGACCTACAGGTCTTTGGATTTGTTGTCCTGTGTGCGCTCCATAGCCCAGTCACGTGTCTTCTCACGTGACCGTGACGTCATGCAAGGTCTCGCAGGTCCTCCTGCACCTTGTTGACTCATACTCGAGTAACGCTGCCAGCGTGGTCTGCTACAAGCAGCAGTATACATCAGAGGCGCCTGTCACGGGCCGGGAAGGCGCCTCTACTATCGTTACTTCTTATTTTGGATTATTCGGCACACTTGCCATTTCTACTGGACTATTTCGAGCTACCGCGTGACACCTGTGGAATGTACTTCTAAGAGAGTCATCTATTGTATCGCTTGAGTGCCCTCCGTCTTTTAACTATATGGGGGACCATTGAACTTGACATTCATTCATCAAGGTAATTCAACATTTCATGTGTCTTCTTTTTTGCATTACTACTGCTTCATATAATATACATTATACTTTATTGCAGTTTATATTGTGTTCAGCACACTACTTATGGTCTATGAGCGCAGATTACATACATGTATGTGTTTAATACTATTTTCAAGACTTAGTAGCAGACACCAACAAAGTGCCATCAATTTCACTACAGTAGAAATAGTATAATAGAGACCAACAGGTCTTCCACTACAACCAATCCAGCAGATAGACACCCAACCAGGAGTGTGTTCACATTTCCAAAAATTATAGGCAGACACTACCAAAGTGGCATAAATTTCACCATAGTAAAAATAGTATAATAGAGACCAACAGGTCTTCCACTACACCCAACCCAGCAGATGGACACCCAAACAGGAGTGTTCACATTTCCAAAAATTACTGACAGACACCAACAAAGAAGCATCAATTTCACCATAGTATAAATAGTGTAATAAGGACCCAATCCAACAGACAGACACACAACGAGGTGTTTTTCACATTTACAAAAATGAGCGACTGACACCACATAAGTGGCATCAATTTTACGAGAGTAGAAATAGTATAATAGTGACTGACAGGTCTTCCACTACGCCCAATCCAGCAGATGGACACCCAACCAGGAGTTTTCAAATTTAATAAAATGAGGGCCTGACACCACATAAGTGGCATAAATTTCACGAGAGTAGAAACAGTATAATTGGGACTGACACATCTGCCACTACAGCCAACCCAGCAGAAGTAGACCCACCATACAGTTCACATTTCCACAAATTTGTGTTAACAGCAGCAGCAACAGCAGGCACAGAAGCCACACTAAAGATATCACAGTGTGCAGTTATGCTACTTTAATGTAGCATACTAAAAAATGCAACATCACCTAGTCTGTACAGTCTGTGATTGTGGTGCAAAAGTCCATGACTTGTTCATCTTGATGAAAGTTAGGCAGTCTACACTTTCAGGAGACAGCTGGCTGCGCTTATCCATCAGGATACCACAAGCAGTGCTGAAGACACTTTCTGAGAGAACGCTGGCTGCCGGGTACTATAAAACCTCCAAGGCATTTGAGGCAAGGTCAGGCCACTCATCCAGTTTGGAAGACCAAAATGTGAAAGGGACCAAACCCTCTCTGATGGTACTGATATTTAGCTCTAGATACTCCTGCACCATCCTCTCCAGTCATTCACCACATTTAAGTCTTGGACTATGTTGTGCTAAAAAAAAGTGTCAAAAGGATTCACAGAAATTGCTTCTTCCTCTTACATTACTCCTGCGGATAATTTTTTGGCATTGACGAATTGACATCCCTGAGGTTGGAAGTCTAGAGCTGTGATGTGCCCTGTGTGCTTCACTGGGAAAAGCTCTCTTAAGGTTGTGCAAAAGCGTGTTTCGATACTCCTGAATTCTCGGGTCCCTTTCCAGGGATAGAAGCATCTGGCAAAATTTGGTTTTATAACGTGGATCTAACAGAGTAGCAAACCAGTAGTCAGCACTATTTCTAATTATAACTATATGGGCATCATGCTACAGATAGTGCAGTACTCATATGTCGAGCTCTACCATGAGATCCTAGCCCATGCTGTGTTGGTGGCTGGGTATCACTGATGCTTGTTTACTCCATCCACTCCCGCCAACCATGAACAACAGAGAGGGGAGGATTATCCTCTTCGTCTCCTGTGAGTTGCTCGCCCATCACCTCTTCAATTTGATATAGCTGAAAGCGGGCTCTCAGTCAGCTTGGAGCGGGTAAAGAATAGACATGAGCGAATATGTTTGGAAAATGAACATAAATTTGGCACGAATATGGTACATTCGGATTTGTGATCAGTAACATTTGTCTGAAGGCAATTGTCTATGCTGTGAAGATTCGAGATGTGCAGCATCTGAAACAACGGATACTGGAAGCCTGTGCTAGCATTTCTTCTGGGGTGGTGCTATCAGTGTTTCAAGAGTGGGAGATGAGGGTTGCATTGACAATCCAACACAATGGGCAGCACTTTGAACACATTTTATAAAAGTGGTCATAAACATGAAAATAACTCATGAAAGAATAAAGTTATGGTTAAAACCAAGCACACCATTGTTTTTCTTGTGAAATTCTCCATATGTTTGATGTGTCACATGACCCTTTTCCCATTGGAAAAAATAAAGTTGGATCCAAAATGGCATACTTCAAAATGGCCGCGATGGTCGCCACCCATCTTGAAAAGTTTTCCTCCTCCCATGCATTAATGTGCCACAAACAGGAAGTTGATATCACCAACCATTCCCATTTTATTTAGGTGTATCCATATAAATGGCCCATCCTATATACAGTATGTACACTGCTCAAAAAAATAAAGGGAACACTCATATAACACATCCTACATCTGAATGACTGAAATATTCTCATTGAATACATTGTTCTGTCCAAAGTTGAATGTGCTGACAACAAAATCTCACAAAAATAATCAATGGAAATCAAGTTTATTAACCAATGGAGGCCTGGATTTGCAGTCACTCACAAAATTAAAGTGGAAAGTAATGTTATTAAAACAAGTCAAAATGATGCTCAATAGTGTGTGTGGCCTCCACGTGCCTGTATGAAATCCCTGTGTCTGTATGACCTCTCTACAATGCCTGAGCATGCTCCTGATGAGGCGGCGGATGGTCTCCTGAGGGATCTTCTCCCAGACCTGGACTAAAGCAACCACCAACTCCTTCTGTGGTGCAACGTGACGTTATTGGATGGAGCAAGACATGATGTCCCAGATGTGCTTAATTGGATTCAGGTCTGGGGAACCGGCGGGCCAGTCCATAGCTTCAATGGCTTCATCTTGCAGGAACTTCTGACACACTCCAGTCACATGAGGTCTGGCTTTATCCTGCATTAGGAGGAACTCAGTGCCAACCGAACAAGCATATGGTCTCATAAGGGGTCTGAGGATCTCATCTCAGTACCTAATGGCAGTCAGGCTACCTCTGGAGAGCACATGGAAGGTCGTGCGTGTTAGAACTCTCCTGTTAGGTTTTTTCTATCTTGCTGGTCACATGACCGTTTTTGCCTATTTAATCCTGCTCCGACCTCCTGGCTTTGCTGGACTTCATTGTAATTTCTACTCTTAAGCTAGCCAGATGCTTTGTTACCTTACTCAGTCAGTTTTGCTTGGTCTTCGGACCTCTACGTTCTATGTTGTTTTTTTTTGTCTTTTACTGCTACAACTTCTGTTAGGAGGTGTCCATCTTTCTCCCACTCCCTAGTTCTTGTAGGGATCCCTTCCTCGCATCTATAGGTCTTCGTACAGACTAGCTGAGGACTTTAGCGGGTCTGATCGCAGGATCAGGTTCCCCGTTACATCGTAGGGATCTAGCTTAGTTCTATCGTAGGGACAGATCTCCTTTCTTTCCTTAGTGCTTGTAGCAGAACATAACAGTAAGTCCAGCCCAAAAATATCTCTAAGGAAAGATTTCCAGTTTCCATCATGGTGTCGGTTCAGGACTTGGCTCAACGCCTGCAGGGACTCTCTCTGGAGGTGGCTGAGCTACACCAACAATTGAATAGCTGTTCTGGAGCACATTTCGTGGAGCCAAAGGTACGTTTGCCTGATTTATTTTTTGGTGAACAACAAGATTTTTTTTCTTTTAAAAATGCTTGCTTGTTGTATTTTCATTTGAGACCCAGATCCTCTGGTGATGAATCACAGCGCATAGGGTTCATAATGTCACTTTTGCGCAAAGAACCTCAGGAGTGGGCCTTTTCTCTACAACCTAGTGATCCATGCTTTAGATCAGTGGATAGTTTTTTTCTGCTTTGGGGTTATTGTATGATGATCCTGATCGTGTCTCATCAGCTGAGACAGAATTGAGACATTTTAGGCAGGGATCAGGTAATGTGGAAATATATTGTACTCACTTCCGTTGGTGGTCTACTCAGGTGGGGTGGAACGATTCAGCTTTGAAAAGTTTGTTTCTTGCAGGGCTAGGTGAAAGGGTTAAAGATTTGCTGATTGCTTATCCCACACCTGGTAACTTGCAGGAGGCTATGCAATTAGCTATACGGGTGGATAGGAGACTGCGTGCAAGGGTTAATGAGAGTAAATCCTCTGCCATGTCGGCTCCAAGTCTTGAGAGGGTCTGTACTGACATTGGAGAGCCGATGGAGATTGGAGCGATGGCACCTCGCTCTCAGGAAAAAGACCGAAGGTTTTCTGAAGGTTTGTGCTTATATTGAAGCAAATCTGACCATTTCATTAAGAACTGTGTGCTTCGTATGAACAAAGAAAAAAAAATAGGTCAGTTCCGCCCGTATAGCCTGTTTAAACACTAAGGGCTTCTTTCTTTCTGCCACTACTGCTGCTCAGGAAGAATTAATGGAATTTCGGGTATTTGACGATTGTGGTTCTACTCTGAATGTGATTGATGGGGGATTCTTGGAAAAACCTAAATTAAAACCCAAACTTTTGTCATCCCCTATTGCCGTGGTTTCTGTTGATTGCTCTCCCTTGAAGAATGTTGCTCACAAGGTCTGTGAATTTCCCCTCACTATTAATGGTGTTCACCAAGAGAATTTGGATTTGGTAGTATTGAATAATTTGCCTTCTCCGGTGGTTTTGGGGTTACCCTGGTTAAAATTGCACAATCCTGTACTGGATTGGTCTACCAATGAAATTAAGTCCTGGAGCCCTAAGTGTTATGAAAAGTGTTGTAACGGGCATATTGCTGCTGTGGATAAAGGGGAACTACCTGTACCTATTCAGGATCTTTGGAAATTTTTTTCTGAGAAGGAATTGCAGATTTTGCCTCCCCATAGAGACTATGATTGTACTATTGAATTTGTCCCTGGAGCGACTCTTCCTAAAAGTCATTTGTTTAATCTTACTATTCCTGAGAGAAAGGCTTTGGAGGAATACATACAGACAAGCTTGGCCGCCGGTCACATAGGCCTTCCAAGTCTCCTGTGGCTGTTGAATATTTTTTTGTTAAAAAAAAGTACAGCGGTTTACGTCCTTGTCTGGACTTTCGTGAGATTAATAAAATTACGGTACGCAATCCTTACCCACTGCCATTGATTCCTGATTCCTGATTTGTTTAACCAGTTAGTGGGGGCCAAGTGGTTCTCTAAAATTGATCTTCGGGGGGCATACAATTTTTTGCGCATGAAGGAGGGTGACGAATGGAAGACTGCTTTTAACACTCCTGTGGGTCATTTTGAGAATCTGATTATGCCTTTTGGTCTTACCAATGCTCCTGCATTTTTTCAGAATCTTATTAATGACATCCTTAGACCTTTGATCGGCAAAAATGTGGTTGTGCATTTGGATGACATTTTAATTTATTCGCCGGATCTGGAGTCTCATTGGCGGAGCGTACGTGAGGTATTATAGTTATTAATGGACAATTCGCTTTTTGCTAAGCTAGTGAAATGTGAGTTCGCTGTACAGAGAATTAGTTTTTTGGGCTACATAATCTCCAGGGAAGGTTTTGAGATGGACCCGGTGAAAGTTCAAGCTGTGCAGGAATTGCCTAGGCCTATTGGTTTGAAATCGATACAGAGGTTTTTGGGTTTAGTTAATTATTATAGAAAATTCATTAAAAATTTTCTATTATTGTCAAACCACTGACTGATCTCACCAGGAAAAATGCTAATACAGTTCAGTGGACTACAGAGGCCATTGAAGCTTTTGTGTTTCTAAAGAAGAGGTTCAGCTCTGCTCCCATCCTTATGCAGCCTGATGTGACTAAACCGTTTTTGGTTGAGGTTGATGCTTCTTCTGTGTGGGTCGGCGCGGTGTTGTCTCAGGAAAACAGGGATGGAGTACATCCCTGTGTCTTTTTTTCAAAAAAATTTTCTGAGACTGAACTGAATTACGATATTGGTAATAGGGAATTGTTGGCTATTAAACTCGCATTTGAACACTGGCATCATCTCTTGGAAGGTGCTGAATTTCCCGTTCAGGTTTTCACTGATCATAAAAATCTGATCTATCTTGATGCTGCCAAACGCTTGAATGCCCGTCAGGCTAGGTGGGCACTGTTTTTCTCGCGGTTTAATTTTTCCGTTACTTACATCCCAGGTACTAAGAATGTTAAAGCTGATGCTTTGTCTTGCAGCTTTTCTCCCATGGTCGGTGCTGAGGAGGAGGAGAACATTTTACAAGAAGGGGTTGTGATTGCTGCTTTGGACTCTGTGTTAAAAGATGAGATTCTTAAAGAACAGGAGAATGCCGCATCTAACACGCCCCATGGGAGGTTGTTTGTGCCTGGGACCTTTAGGAGAGATTTGTTTGTTGATTGTCATGAGTCTCGGTTGGCAGGTCATCCTGGAATCTCTGAGACCAAGAGACTTGTGGATCGCAGTTTTTGGTGGCCTGGATGGCAGAAAGAAGTCATTAAATGGGTGCGTCAATGCACTGTGTGTGCTAGATCTAAGTCTTCACATACTCCTGCTGCGGGGTTGCTTTGCCCTCTGGAGGTTCCTAGTGCACCTTGGACACATTTGACTATGGACTTTATTACTGACCTTCCCCCCTCTGAGGGTTTCACTGTCATCTGGGTGGTCGTGGACCGTTTTAGCAAGATGTGTCACTTGGTTCCTTTCATCAAACTGCCCTGCGCTAAGACTCTCGCTAAGGCCTTTGTCAAGGAAATTGTCAGACTACATGGCATTCCTACTGACATTGTTTCTGATAGGGGACCTCAGTTAGTGGCTCGTTTTTGGCACGCCTTTTGTGACAGGTTGGGAGTTCATTTGTCATTTTCGTCCGGATATCATCCTGAGTCTAATGGCCAGACAGAAAGGAAAAACCAGGATGTTGAGCAGTTCTTGCGTTGTTTTGTGGCAGACAATCAAGAGGGGTGGTCTGAGTTTCTGCCACTTGCTGAAATTGCTCTTAACAACCATACATCCTCTTCTGCTGGTTGTTCGCCTTTTTTTGTTGTACTGGAAGACATCCGTCGTTTGGGTCATTCTCCAAATTGGTATCGGCAGTGCCTGAAGAGGAGAATTTTTCCGGTGATTTGGAGAGAGTTTGGACGGATGTGCGTGTTAATCTTCAGGATGCTAACAGAAAATCTAAAAGGTACTTTGATAGGAAACGGCAAGAGGTTTTGTTTGCTATTGGTGACATTATTTGGTTGTCTTCTAAGACTCTGCGGTTGAGGATTCCTTCTAAAAAATTGGGTCCCAAGTTTGTAGGGCCCTTTAAGGTGCTTCAGGTTGTTAACCAATCTGCTGTTAGGTTGGAGGTTCCTACCTCCTGGAAGATTAATCTGGTGTTTAATGTTTCTCTGTTGAAAAGAGCTGATGTGTCAGATGGAAACGCCTCTGCCACTGTTCCCCCGGTGGTGGTGGACGGGGAATATGAAATTTCCCGCATCCTAAATTCTAGACGACATAGAGGGAATTTGCAGTATCTCGTCGCTTGGAAGGGTTTCGGACCCGAGGATAACTCATGGGTGAGGGCGGATGATGTTTCTGCATTCAGACTTGTCACAGCGTTTCATAAGAGATTTCCGGATAAGCCTGGGCCTAGGGGATCCGGAGGATCCTCTTAGAAGGGGGGTACTGTTAGAACTCTCCTGTTAGGTTTTTTCTATCTTGCTGGTCACATGACCGTTTTTGCCTGTTTAATCCTGCTCTGCCCTTCTTGCTTTGCTGGACTTCATTGTAATTTCTACTCTTAAGCTAGCCAGGTGATTTGTTACCTTACTCAGTCAGTTTTGCTTGGTCTCCAGACCTCTACGTTCTATGTTGTTTTTTTTTGTCTTTTACTGCTACAACTTCTGTTAGGAGGTGTCCATCTTTCTCCCAGTCCCTAGTTCTTGTAGGGATTCCTTCCTCGCATCTATAGGTCTTCGTACAGACTAGCTGAGGACTTTAGCGGGTCTGATCACAGGATCAGGTTCCCCGTTACATCGTAGGGATCTAGCTTAGATCTATCGTAGGGACAGATCTCCTTTCTTTCCTTAGTGCTTGTAGCAGAACATAACAGTGCGGCCCTTCAAAGAAATGCCACTCCATACCATTACTGACCCACTGCCAAACCGGTCATGCTGAAGGATGTTGCAGGCAGCAGATCGCTCTCCACGGCGTCTCCAGACTCTGTCACATGTGTCACATGTGCTCAGTGTGAACCTGCTTTCATCTGTGAAGAGCACAGGGTGCCAGTGGCGAATTTGCCAATCCTGATGTTCTGTGGCAAATGCCAAGCAATTTGCACGGTGTTGGGCTGTGTGCACAACCCCCATCTGTGGACGTCCGGCACTCCGACCATCCTCATGGTTTCTAACTGTTTGTGCAGACACATGCACATTTGTGGCTAGCTGGAGGTCATTTTGCAGGGCTCTGGCAGTGCTCCTCCTGTTCCTTCTTGCACAAAGGCGGAGGTAGCAGTCCTGCTGCTGGGTTGTTTCCCTCCTACGGCCCCAACCACGTCTCCTAGTGTACTGGCCTGTCTACTGGTAGCGCCTCCAGCCTCTGGACACTACGCTGACAGACACTGAAAACCTTCTTGCCACAGCATAGCATTGATGTGGCATCCTGGATGAGCTGCACTATCTGAGCCACTTGTGTGGGTTGTAGAGTCCGTTCATGCTGCCACTAGTGTGAAAGCACAACCAACTTTCCAAAATGACCAAAACATCAGCCAGAAAACATTGGAACTGAGATGTGGTCTGTGGTACCCACCTGCAGAACCACTCCTTTATTGACTGTGTCTTGATAATTGCCAATAATTTCCATCTGTTGTCTATTCCATTTGCACAACAGCATGTGAAATTGATTGTCAATCAGTGTTGCTTCCTAAGTGGACAGTTTGAATTCACAGAAGTTTGATTTACTTGGAGTTATATTCTGTTGTTTAAGTGTTCCCTTTATCTTTTTGAGCAGTGTATATACAGTGGGTACAGAAAGTATTCATATGTGCATCACATTATAGCCAGTAGTGTTGAGCGATACGATACTGCAAATATCGGGTATCGGCCGATATTGGCTGTATCGGAATTCCGATTCCGAGTTCCGATATTTTCGTCATATCGGATACCGGAATCGGAATGTCACTGTCACTGTCAGTGTCCGTCGGTCGGGTCTGTCAGGAGTCAGCGGCACTTACCCGGCAGAAGATCTCCGGCGGTCACATCCCGGGCTGCTTAATGGCCGCCATCCTCTTCTCCCCGGCGGTCACATGCAGTATCTCGCGATAACTGCAGTGACTGCTGGGTAATCGCGGCCGTAAAAGCAGTCCGATGACGTCACCGCCGGGGAAGCTGGTAAGCAGCTGTGCTGCGCCGGGATGTCAGACTCTGCCTGTCATTCCGATGTAGCAGAGCTGGATCGTCGTGGGACAATCGTTACTATGGACTGCGTCGGACAGGTGGTATACTGTTGGTTTGTTTTTTTATTTTTTTACAGGAGATCGATGGCGTCGCAGGAATGAGAGAGTAATAAAAAAAATGAAAACTGTGTTGTCTCTTTTATTTCATTAAATACTTTTTTCTTGCTGTGTCTTTTTTTTAAACATTTAATAACTTTGGGATTAATAATGGATCGGTGTCTTATTGACGCCTCTCCATTATTAACCGGGCTTATTGTCACCGTGCAATCAACGGTGACAATAACCCCTTATTACCCCGCTTGCCACCGCTACAGGGCAAGTGGGAAGAACCGGGTAAAGTGCCACAATTGGCACATCTTTTGATGCGCCAAATGTGGGGCTGCTGTAGCCTGGTATTATCAGGCTGTTGAGGGCCAAAATCCATGGGCCTTGACAGTCTTTTAATACCAGGCCGCAGCAGTCTGCATTTTACTTGGCTGGTTAACAAAAATAGGGGGATCCCCACGCCGTTTTTTTTTCAAGGGGATTCCCTATTTTTGTTAACCAGCCAAGCTAAGCAGACTGCTGTGGCCTGGTATTATCAGGCTTGCAAGGTCCATGGATATTGGATCCTTACCAGCCTGAAAAACCAGGCCTCAGCGGTCTGCTTCATCTGGCTGGTTAACAAAAATAGGGGGGACCCCACGCTAATTTTTTTCGAGGGGATCCCCTATTTTTGATAATCAGCCAAGATATGCAGACTGCTGTGGCCTGGTATTATCAGGCTGGCAAGGTCCATGGATCTTGGCTCCTTAACAGCCTGAAAATCCAGGCCTCAGCGGTCTGCTTCATCTGGCTGGTTAACAAAAATAGGGGGGACCCCACGCCATTTTTTTTTCGAAGGGAACCCCTATTTTTGTTAATCAGTTCCCTCTGACGTCACTGATGGTGTCCCTGGCTGACCTGAAGTGAAAGTGGAAAGCAATCAATTAAGCTTTCCACTTCCTCTCCTGTCAGCCAGGAGAGGAACTCATTCATTTGGGGGTTTACTGTGAGGCTGCAGCATTAGCTGCGGTCCCTGCAGTAAACATTAACCCTTTTTGAAGGATTACACCGTGGGACCTGACTGTGCATCGGATTGGTAAGAATAATTTTGCTTTATTATTTTATTTTTATTACAGGAAATGGTTTTAGCAGGTAAATAAAATATGGTCAAAAACTGTGTGATTATTTCATTAAACTTCTTTTTTATTAAAGTGTGTGTGTTTGATTTTTCTTTCATACAATAGGATTAATAATTGATAGTTGTCTAATTGACAGCTCTCAATTATTAACCTGGCTTAAAGTGACCTTTCAATTGCAAGGTCATTTTAACCCCTTATTAACCCATTCGCCACCGCTACAGGGCAATGGGAATAGACGGGCAAAGTGCCAGAAAGGGCAAATCTAATTAGAGATTTGCCCTTTCTGGGGTGTCTGGGGGCAGATGTTAGTAGCCGGGGGGGGGCAAAAATAATGGTCCCTCTCTGGGCTATTATTATCTGCCCCACTCACTGGCTTTGTCTGTCTGGTTGCGAAAATAGGGCGGGAGCCCACGCATTTTTTTTCAGCAATTTTACACCTCATATATATATATATATATACATGTCATTGAGTTTGTGACACATATATATATATATATATATATATATATATATATTTATAGTTCATACACTTCTACATAGTATAATAGCCGCTAATTCAATTGCCGGCTTTTGTGAAAATGCAGAACCCGACATGAAATGACACTTGGTGTACATAGGGTTAACCATGTCCTTTGCTATCTGATTTGCACAAACAATTAAATCAGTCTATGTGTGCAAAATTTCACACCTGTAGGGGTTAATTAAAGGTGTAAATTCGTAGCAAAAAAGTCCGTTTTTTTACAACGAATTTACACCTTTAATTAACCCCTACAGGTGTGAAATTTTGCAAACATAGACTGATTTAATTGTTTGTGCAAATCAGATAGCAAACGACATGAAAAGACATGGTTAACCCTATGTACACCAAGTGTCATTTCATGTCGGGTGCTTCTGTCTTTTCACTGAAGCCGGCTTTACCCGGCAATTGAATCAGAGGATATTTTACTATGTAGAAGTGTATAAACTATACATATATGTATATATATATGTCCACAATGACATGTATATATATATATATATGTATTCTATGTGTGTATATTTAGTGTTTACAAGGAAAGAATGGGGTTTTTTTTAGTTCCGATATTTTGTTCCCATAGACTTACATGGGACTTCCGGTATCGGTATCGGGTATCGCCGATATTTTAATGGTATCGGCGATACCATTCCGATTCCGATACTTAGGGATATCGGAAAGTATCGCTCAACTCTAATAGCCAGTGGTTGCATGGGAAGAGGTAATTTATGCTTTTTGCAGTCCCAATGATCTGGAGAGAGACAGCCATTCACACTTCTAAATATTATTTCATGCCCCCGGAGGAAGCTGGATGTGAAACATACATCAGGATGAGGAGGGACACTGAGGTCTTTCTGTTTCTGAGCTCTACACCATTACCCTGGTAATATGTTTTGGTTACATTTATATGCCTGTATGCCATTATAGCCTTCACTTGGTTAAAGAGAAAATGCACTGTTTGCACTTATATTTCATTTAGGAGGTCACTTGACCAGGTGTTTAGCTATTATGCTATCCCATTATGTATGTGCAACCTAGTCTGATCATAATATATAGGATATTGTAGCACGGCCCAGTTTTCCCCTAGTTAGGGCACTCTTGTTTGTGGTTATAACATTTTTACTTTTCACTTTGATTTTTTTTAACATGTACTGTGGAGTGGGTATGGAAAGTATTCCCTTAAATTTTTCATTCTTTGTTTCATTGCTGCCTTTTAGTAAATTCAAAAAAGTTCATTTTTTTCTCATTAATGTACACTCTGCACCCCATCTGGACTGAAAAAAACAGACATGTAGAAATTTTTGCAAATGTATTAAAACAGAAAAAGAAATATCACATGGTCATATGTATTTTGACCCTTTGCTCAGACACTCATACTTAAGTCACATGCTGTCCATTTTCTTGTGATCCTCCTTGAGATGGTTCTACTCCTTCATTGGAGTCCAGCTGTGTTTAATTAAACTGATAGAACTTGATTTCTAAAGGCACACACCTGTCTTTGTAAGACCTCATAGCTCACAGTGCAAGTCAGACCAAATCAGAATCATGAGGTCAAAGGAACTGGCCAAGGAGCTCAGAGACAGAACTGTGGCAAGGCACAGATCTGGCCAAGGTTACAAAAGAATTTCTGCAGTATTCAAAGTTCCTAAGAGCACAGAGGACTCCATAATTCTTAAATGAAAGAAGTTTTGGACCACCAGAAGTCTTCCTGAGACCTGGCTGTCCAGCCAAATTGAGCAATTGTGGGAGAAGAGCCTTGGAGAGAGAAGTAAAGAAGAACCCAAAGATCACTGTGGCTAAGATCCACAGATGCAGTACGGAGATGGGAGAAAGTTCCACAAAGTCAACTATCACTACAGCCCTCCATCAGTTGGGCCTTTATGGCAGAGTGGCCCAACGGAAGCCTCTCCTCAGGGCCAAACATATGAAAGCTCGCATAGAATTTACTAAAAAACACATGAAGGACTCCCAGATTATGAGAAATAAGATTCTCTGGTCTGATGAGATGAAGATAGAACTTTTTGGTGTTAATTCTAAGCGGTATGTGTGGAGAAAACCAGGCACTGCTCATCACCTGCCCAATACAATCCCAACAGTGAGAGATGGTGGTGGCAGCATCATGCTATGGGGGTGTTTTTCAGCTGCAGGGACAGGATGACTGGTTCCAATTGAAGTAAACATGAATGCGGCCAATTACAGAGATATGCTGGATGAAAATCTCTTTCAGAGTGCTCTGAACCTCAGACTTGGCCGAAAGTTCACCTTCCAACAAGATAATGACCCTAAGCACATTGCTAAAGTAACAAAGGAGTGTCTTCAGAACAACTCTGTGACCATCCTTGACTGGCCCAGCCAGAGCCCTGGCCTAAACCCAATTGAGCATCTCTGGAGAGACCTGAAAATTGCTGTCCACCAACTTTTACCATCCAACCTGATGGAACTGGAGAGGATCTGAAAGGAAGAATGGCAGAGGATCCCCAAATCCAGGTGTGAAAAACTTGTTGCATCATTCCCTAGAAGACTCATGTCTGTACTATCTCAAAAGGGTACTTCTACTCAATACTGAGCAAAGGGTCTGAATATGAGTGTACATTAATGAGAAAAAAATGAACTTTTTTGGATTTACCTAATGGCTGGATTGAAATAAAGAGTGAAAAATTTAATGGGGTCTGAATGATTTCCGCACCCACTGTACATGTTAACAAATCAAGGTGAACAGTAAAAATGTTATAACTACAAACAAGAGTGCCCTAACTAGGGGGGGCACTGGGCAGTGCTACAATATCCTATGTATTATGATCAGACTAGGTTGCACATACATAATGGCAAAGCATAATAGCTAAACAACTGGTCAAGTGACCTCCTAAATGAAATGTAAGTGCAAACAGTGCCTTTACTCATTAACAAATTGAAGGCTATAATGGCATACAGGCATGTAAATGTAACCAAAACATATTACTAGAGTAATGGTGTAGAGCACAGAAACAGGAAGACCTCAGTGTTCCTCCTCACCCCGACTCATGTATCGCATCCAGCTTCTTCCGGGCTCGTGAAATAGTAATTGGAAGTGTGATTGGTTGGCATTCTCCAGATAATTGGGACTGCAAAAAGCATAAATTACCTCTTCCCATGCAACCACTGGTAAGATGTGATGCACATTTATTTTAGCATGAGTGGATCCCAACTCTTGTCTATTCTGCATTCAAAATACAGATTGTAGGCTTTCCTTATCATGGTAGTCAAGTGATAGAAAAGTGATTCCTCTGCATATGAAGCAAAAACTATCCTCTTGGTTAATGCAAAAATGAGGTATATCTGAAAAAACATATACTGTAGAAACATGTGAATATGCTAAGAAATTAAGCTAAGAAATCCTAAAACTGTATACAGTACTTTACTCTAATAGCATTTATAAAAGTAGGTGATGCAACTGTAATTAGGATTATGTAATTGGAATTGAGTTGAGATTTTTTGATTGGTAACTCTAAGTTGATACTGAAGGCTCAATATATTAAATAGATGATGCAATAGACTAGCTACTAACAATGCAATAATGATGACAAAATAATAAAGACGCAATTTTTCTGTAAGCCTACATGAAAGGTGTCATATGTAGAGATGGGTGGACTCCTGGATGTCCAGGTCCAGCGGGTTTGGCCGAACAGTTACAATAAGTTCCGGTTCGGGTACCAGAACAGTATCTGGACCCGAACCTGGACCCAATTCACTTGAATGGTGGGCCCGAACATCCAGTGTTTGCCACTAGAGACGACCAATATTTCAATGTTTGGTTTGAATTACGTTCATCAAATTTGCAATATTCGCAGATTAATTCGCCGAACATTACCAAACGCCATTCACCTCCACCGTAGGCAAAAACAAACGCATGCACAATACCTTAGAATAGCCCTAAATGCTACCAAAACACATCAAAAGAGGGACAGACACCAGGAAAGTGGCCTCAATTCACCCATAGTACAAATTACAGCACAGAATCAGCCAGGCATGAGGTATCAAGGTCTGGGACAGCATTTACAACTTTCATGTAAACGTCACAGTAAGACAAGGTGGATGAGGGATTGGTGTAGGTGCCCTTTGCCGGGAGCCGTGATACCACATGCAACACCTCTACCTGCTTTCATGCTGAGCCACATTCAGGTGGCACAAAAATCAGTTTTTTAGACTACCATTGTCAGAAAAATTTAAGGACAGGAACACGGGTAGTTGAGTACAAGGAAGTGGAGGCCTGACGGTCTCGGAGGCCTATTGCTACAGGCAACACGCATGAAGGAGAGCTAACCAGGAGTGTTCACATTTCCAAAAATTATTGGCAGACACCACAAAAGTGGCATCAATTTCACCACAGTAGAAATAGTATAATAGGGACCGACAGGTCTTTCACTACACCCAATCCAGCAGATAGTCACCCTACAAGGAGTGTTCACATTTAAATAAATGAGGTCCTTACACCACAGAACTGGCATCAGATTCACCACCGTAGAAATAGTATAATAGGGACCAGCAGGTCTTGCACTACACCCAATCCAGCAGATGGACACCCTACCAGGAGTGTTCACACTTCCAAAATTTAATGGCAGACACCACCAAAGTGGCATCAATTTCTCAATTTCACCACAGTAGAAATAGTATAATAGGGACCAACAGGTCTTTCTCTACACTAAATTCAGCAGCTGGAAACTCAACCATGAGTGTTCACAATTTAAAAAATGAGGGCCTGACACCACCGAAGTGGAATAACTGTCATGAGAATAGAAATAGTATAATTGGGACTGACACGTCTTCCACTACAGCTAACACAGCAGATGTAGACCAACCAAGACTGTTCACATTTCCACAAATTTGTGTTAACATCAGCAGCAGCAGGCACAGAAGACACACTAAAGATATCACAGAGTGCAGTTATGTGACATTATTGCATCTCTCTAAAAAATGCAATATCACCTAGTGTGTACAGTCTGCGATTGGGGTGAAAAAGTCCTTGAAGATCCATGAATTGTTCATCTTAATGAAATTTACGAGGTCTACACTTTCAGGGGACAGCCGCATGCGCTTATCTGTCAGGATACCATTAGCCGCGGCGAAGATACCTTCTGATAGAACGCTGGCTGCCGGGCATGATAAAACCTCCAGAGCATGTAAGGTGAGCTCAGGCCACTCCTCTATTTTGGAAGATCAAAAGGTAAAAGGGTCAAAACCCTCCCTGATGGTATTGATAAATAGTTTTAGATACTCCTGCACCATCCTCTCCATTCATTCACCACAAAAAAGACTTGGACTCTGTTGTGCTGGCGCACAAGTTGGTCTAAAAAAAGTGTCAAATGACTCACAGAAATTGCTTCTTCCACTTCCACCACTGCTGCTGCTGAAGATAATGTTTTGGCATTGACGAATTGATGGGCTGGAGGTTGGAAGTCTACAGCTGTAATGCGAACAGTGTGCTTACTGCTGTCTTGGGGAAAAGCCCTCTTAAGGTTGTAGAAAAGCGTTTTTCGATACTCCAGCATTCACGGGTCCCTTTCTAGGGCAGGAATCATGTGGCAAAATTTGGTTTCATAACGTGGATCTAATAATGTTGCAACCCAGTAGTCAGCATTATTCCTAATCATTTCTATACGAGAATCATGTTGCAGATAGTGCAGCAAGATGGCACTCATATGTCGGACTCTACCATGAGGTCCAAGCCCATGCTGAGTTGGTAGCTGGGTAACAATGAGGCTCGTTTCCTTCATCGCCTCCCGCCAACCACGAACAACAGAAAGAAGAGGATTATCCTCTTCATCCAACAGTTGCTCGCCCATCACCTGTTCCTCCTCCATTTGTTCCTCGGATCTTGCACCTTCAATAACAGTTTGTCTGTTATCACTATCCCCCTTCGATCGCAGTAATCCACTTCCCTTGGCACCTTCCTGTGTGTGATGACAGTCTTGAACTTAGAGAAAAAGTTATCTCTTTCTTCCCCAGCCTCTTCTGTTTCCTCCACTTCTTCTGGTACCACCATCTCCTCCTGCAGGCTATTCAAAGTCTGCAACAGCATATAGATGACCGGAATAGTGATGCTCGTGACAGCGTCGTCAGCGCTAACCATGTCAGTAGCCATTTCAAAACTGTGAAGAAGGGTGCAGAGGTCCTTAATCTGTGCCCACTCTGTAAACGTGATATGCGCCACATCCGTACTGCGTTGGCCCAGGCTAAACAACATGACAAACTGAGTCAGGGCTTGTTGCTGCTACCACAGTTGCTGAAACATATGCAGAGTGGAATTCCACCGTGTCAGCACATCGCACATCAACCTGTTAACTGGCATGGACAAAGTCCTTTGTATCAATGAAAGTTGAGGAGCAAAGTGGTGCGAATGGTGGAAATGAGCACACAGCTTACGTGCTTTCTGGAGCAGGTCACCCAGGCCAGGACAGTGGCAGAGAAAACTCTATACCACTAGGTTGAAGACGTGAGCCATGCAAGGCACTTGTGTGAGTTGCCTCGCCGTAGGGCTGCCACCAGATTTATACCGTTATTGGACACGGCCTTCCCTGGTTTCAGGTTCAGCGGAGACACTATTGATCAAATTATTCATGGAGAGTGGTCCACAACTTTTCAGCTGTATGACTGTGATTTCCAAGGCATATCAATTTTAAGTATGCCTGATTGCAGTGAGCCCTGATTGTGCAGTACAGAGGTGGTGGGGGTTTGCTATGCACTGTTGGAACGCGTGTCTCGTAAAGGCAGAGGTTGAGGGCGCAGGTGGAGGCCCTAGAGGAGATAGAGGAGGCAGAAGCAGTGGAGGAAGTGTTAAATGTAAAGGTTTGACCTGCAAGCCTTGGAGATTTCAAGACTTGTGGAGCAGCGCCTGTCCCCACAGCCACCAGAGTCACCCAGTGCCCAGTCAACGAGATGTTACTCCCTTTACCATGCTTACTCGTCCAAGTGTCTGTGGTGAAATGCACCCTGGCAGACAGAGATTTTGTCAAGGAATTGTTGATGTTGTCTGCTACATGCTGGTGTAGCGCAGGCACTGCTGTCTTAGAAAAGTAATGGCGACTGGGTAATTGGTACTGAGGGACTGCGAATGCCATCAGCTTTTGAAAACCATTGGTATATACCAGGCAGAAAGGCAGTATTTCCGTGGCCAACAAATTTGAGATGGTGGAATTCAACCTCTTAACTTTGTCATGCGTAGGAGGAAACAGTCTTTTACGTGACCACAACTGCGGAACCATGGGCTGGCTGCAGTGCTGTGAAAGGGTGAAGTACTTTGAACCGAACAAACTGCTGGACCATGAGAGAGGTGCAGGCGGAGTTGTTACTGTGGATTGAGAAACTTGTCGTGTGATAGTTCTCTTAGATCGGTCAAAAACAGCAGGCGTGTCCGCTTCCATTACAGCTGAAGGCGGCCTCTCAGTCAGCGTGACTTGTTTGGTTAAAGAACCTGAAGTTCTGCGGTCAAAGATCTGTGTCTCAATAGTTAGCACGGTAACAGAGGAGGAGGAAGAAGCAGAAGTTGTGATTGATAGGGCGACTGATGGTTGTTGATGTCTGCTGGTCCGTGTGTTTGCACAGTGGGATTCCCACAGTAAAGCATGTTGATTGCTCATGTGAAGGTTCATACATTTAGTAGTCAAAATGTTGCACTTTTTACCTCGACTCAGTTTTTTTTTGCAAAGTTGGCAGATTACGAGAGTTGGCTCATCCTTTTCAGTGTCAAAAAGTGCCTAGGCTAGGCAACTGTTGCCACCCCTGCAACGTACAGACCAGTGGACGCTGCTGGTCAGAGGCACAATTGTGGCTGAGGATGCATCGCTCGTCGTGGCTGCATCATTATGTGTCTGCGTCGGATGGCTCAATGTAACCTCTAGTCTTTCTCCTCAGATGACCATTGGAGTCACCCTCCTCCTCTTCTTGCCCTGACAGCACAGTACAGTCTGCATGAGCCTTAGATATCTGAGTCTCATCAGGATCACCTCCCCCTGGGGTTAACGTCTGATGACAAGGGTCAGAATGCTGTTTGGACCGTATTTCATCCTGCACCAGATCCAAGCTAAAAAAAATTTGGACATCGGTGCAGATTTCCTACTCTTGACTTTGCCAAGCTTTTGAGTACACTTCTGATGAACATTGCATAAAATTTGTGAAAAGCTCTTCAGACTTTGGTTCCATACAGTCAGTTGAACGGTTGGGTAGATGGGACGCGGGGGAAAAATAAGGGGAATTTTGGTGCCACATCTGTGGACTATACAGGGTCTGATGTTGAGGTGGAGGAAGAGGAGCAGAAAGCACTTGAAGCTGCACTTGCCATCCACTCGAGTACATGCTCTTTCTGGGCATCATCGACAAGGCGTACAGCTGTGCATCTACCAAAGAAAGGTAGTTGTGTAACCTGTCCAGTAACATAAGTTGTCAGTTGTCTGTGCATAGGACGTGACGTTGCTTCTCTAGTGCTTTCATAAACATTACCATCTACAGTCATGGCCAAAAGTTTTGAGAATGACACAAATATTAATTTTTACAAAGTCTACTGCTTCACTTTTTCTAATGGCAATTTGCATATACTCCAGAATGTTATAAAGAGTGATCAGCTTAACAGCAATTACTTGCAAAGTCAATATTTGGCTAGAAAATGAACTTTATCCCCCAAAACACATTTCAACATCATTGCAGCCATGCCTTAAAAGGACCAGCTAACCTCTTTTCAGTGATTGCTCCATTAACACAGGTGTGGGTGTTGATGAGGACATGGCTGGAGATCAATCTGTCATGATTAAGTAAGAATGACACCACTGGACACTTTAAAAGGAGGCTGGTGCTTGGCATCATTGTTTCTCTTCTGTTAACCATGGTTATCTCTAAAGAAATCACGTGCAGTCATCATTGCAATGCACAAAATGGCCTAACAGGGAAGAGTATCGCAGCTAGAAAGATTGCACCTCAGTCAACAATCTATCGCATCATCAAGAACTTCAAGGAGAGAGGTTCCATTGTTGCCAGAAAGGCTTTAGGGCGCCCAAGAAAGACCAGCAAGCGCCAGGACCGTCTCTTAAAAGTGTTTCAGCTGCGGGATCGGGCTACCAGCAGTGCAGAGCTTGCTCAGGAATGGCAGCAGGCAGGTGTGAGTGCCTCTGCACGCACTGTGAGGTGGAGACTCTTGGAGCAAGGCCTGGTCTCAAGGAGGGCAGCAAAGAAGCCACTTCTCTCCAGAAAAAAGATCATGGACAGACTGATATTCTGCAAAAGGTACAGGCAGTGGACTGCTGAGGACTGGGGTAAAGTTATTTTCTCTGATGAATCCCCTTTTCGATTGTTTGGGACATCAGGAAAATGCCTCATTCGGAGAAGACAAGGTGAGCGCTACCACCAGTCTTGTCTCATGCCAACTGTTAAGCATCCTGAAACCATTCATGTGTGGGGTTGCTTCTCAGCCAAGGGAATCGGCTCTCTCACAGTCTTGCCTAAAAACACAGCCATGAATAAAGAATGGTACCAGAATGTCCTCCAAGAGCAACTTCTCCCAACCCTCCAAGAGCAGTTTGGCGAACAACAATGCCTTTTCCAGCATGATGGAGCACCTTGCCATAAAGCAAAGGTGATAACTAAATGGCTCAGGGAACAAAACATAGAGATTTTGGGTCCATGGCCTGGAAACTCCCCAGGTCTTAATCCCATTGAGAACTTGTGGTCAATCATCAAGAGACGGGTGGACAAACAAAAACCTAAAAATTCTGACAAAATGAAAGCATTGATTGTGCAAGAATGGACTGCTATCAGTCAGGATTTGGTCCAGAAGTTGATTGAGAGCATGCCAGGGAGAATTGCAGAGGTCCTGAAGAAGAAGGGTCAACACTGTAAATATTGACTTGCTGCATTAACTCATTCTAACTGTCAATATAAGCTTTTGTTACTCATATGTTTGCAATTATTATATTTCTGTCTGTGATAAAAACATCTGTGAAACACACATAAAAACCAGAGGGCAGCAGATCATGTGAAAATATAATATTTGTGTCATTCTCAAAACTTTTGGCCATGACTGTACACCACGTACACCTTGAACACCAAGCCTTATTCTTCTTCCTCCAAGGCCTCACTTTTCCCTGTTATGTTGCTCAGAAAGTGTGGTAGGAGCACAGTATTAACAAACAAAAATTAGATTTGAAACTCTGCACCACCTCTTCAAACAGCTGAATTTCAGCTACAGTAAATTCAAAGTTGAAATATGGCGTGCTGTAACATGTTAGTCACAGAAAAAAGAGTTGATTCAGTGTGGATTAGGTCTCTATAACACACTAGATGCTACATACTATTTTTAAAGTCAGGTCCCTTACTGTATGACGTTAATAACAGAAGATTTTTTTTTTTCGGACAAAGGATCAGGCTAAAAACTATTTTTAAAGTCAGGTCCCTTACTGTATGAAGTTAATAACAGAAGAATTTGTTTGTGGCCTATGAATCAGGTCTCTATAACACACTAGATGCTACAAACTATTTTTAAAGATAGGTCCCTTACTGCATGACTTTAATAACAGAAGAATCTCTTTTGGACCAAGGATCAGGCCTCTATAACACACTAGATGCTACAAACAATTTTTAAAGTTAGTTCCCTTACTGTATGGCGCTAATAGCAGAAGAATTTCTTTTGGACCAAGGATTCGGCCTCTGTAACACACTAGATGCTACAAACTATTTTTGAAGTCAGGTCTCTTACTGTATGACATTAATAACAGAAGAATTTTTTTTGGACCAAGGATCAGGCTAAAAATTATTTTTAAAGTCAGGTCCCTTACTGTATGAAATTAACCCCATATTGACCCAGCCTATTTTGACCTTAAAGACCTTGAAATTTTTGGCAATTCTGACCAGTGTCCTTTTATGAGGTAATAACTCAGGAACGCTTCAACGGATCCTAGCGATTCTGAGAATGTTTTTTCGAGACATATTGGGCTTCATGTTAGTGGTAAATTTAGGTCGATATGTTTTGCAATTATATGTGAAAAAAATGGAAATTTGGCAAAAAATTTGAAAATTTTGCAATTTTCAAATTTTTAATTTTTATTCTGTTAAACCAGAGAGTTATGTGACACAAAATAGTTAATAAATAACATTTCCCACATGTCTACTTTACATCAGCACAACTTTGGAACCAATTTTTTTTTTTTTGTTAGGAAGTTATAATGGTTAAAAGTTGACCAGCAATTTACAAAACCATTATTTTAGGGACCAACTCACATTTGAAGTCAGTTGAGTGGTCTATATGTCTGAAAATACCCAAAAGTGACACCATTCTAAAAACTGCACCCCTCAAGCTGATCAAAACCACATTCAAGAAGTTTATTAATCCTTCAGGTGCTTCACAGGAGCTAAAGCAACGTGGAAGGAAAAATTAAACACTTAACTTTTTAGTCACAAAAATGATCTTTTGCAAATAATTTTTTTACTTTTACAAGGGTAAAAGGAGAAAATGGACAAATAATGTTGTTTTGCAATTTCTCCGGAGTACACTGATACCCCACATGTGGGGAAAACCACTGTCTGGGTGCCCGGCAGGGCTATGAAGGGAAGGAGCACAGTTTGACTTTTTCAAACCAAAATTGGCTGGAATTGAGATTAGACGCCATGTTGCGGTTGGAGAGCCCCTGATGCGCCTAAGCAGTGGAACTCACCACAAATGACCCAATTTTGCAAATTAGACCCCCTAAGGAACTTATCTAGATCTGTTGTGAGCACTTTGAACCCCCAAGTGTTTCACTAATGTTTATAATACCTGGGTGTGAAAAAAAAATTCCACAAAAATGATTTTTTAGTCCCAATTGTTGATTTTTCCCAAGGAAATTGGACCCCAAAAGTTGCTGTCAAATTTGTCCTGAGTGCGGTGATACCCCATATATGGGGGAGAAATACTGTTTGGGAGCACGGCAGGGCTTGGAAAGGAAGTAAAGATGAATTGGGATTCAGACTTTGATAGGTGTCATGTTCAGTTTGCAGAGCCCCTGATGTGCCTAAACAGTTGAAACTCCCCACAAGTGACCCCATTTTGGAAACTAGATGCCCTAAGGAATTTATCTAGATCTGTGGTGAGCACTTTGAACCCCCAAGTGCTTCACATAAGTTTATAATGCCCGGGCATGAAAATAAAAAATCCTATTTTTTTCACACAAAAATGATCTTTTAGTCACCATTTTTTTATTTTCCCAAGGGTAACAGGAGAAATTGGACCACAAAAGTTGTTGTCCAATTTGTCCTGAGTACGCTGATACCCCATATGTGGGGGGCAACCACTGTTTTGGCGCATGGCAGAGCTCGAAAGGGAAGGAGCGCCATTTGACTTTTTCAAACCAAAATTGGCTGGAATTGCGATTGGACCCATGTCAGGTTTAGAGAGCCCCTGATGTGCCTAAACAGTGGAAACCCCCCACAAGTGACCACATTTTAGAAACTAGACCCCCTAAGGAACTTATCTAGATCTGTTGTGAGCACTTTGAACCCCCAAGTGCTTCACATAAGTTTATAACGTAGAGCCGTAAAATTAAAAAATCATATTTTTTCCACAAAAATGATCTATTCACCCCAATTTTTATTTTCCCAAGGGTAACAAGACCCCAAAAGTTATTGTGCAATTTGTGCTGAGTATGCTGATACCCCATATGTGAGGGTTAACCACAGTTTAGGTGCATGGCAGAGCTTGGAAGTGAATGAGCGTCATTTGACTTTTTCAACGCAGAATTGCTTGGACGCCATGTCACGTTTGGAGAGCCCCTGATGTGCCTAAACAGTGGAAACCTCCCATAAATGACACCATTTTGAAACTAGACCCTCAAGGAACTAATCTAGATGTGTGGTGAGAACTTTGAACCCCAGGTGTTTCACTAAAATTTATAATGCCCGAGTGTGAAAATAAAAAAATCATATTTTTTCAAAAACATGATCTTTTAGTCCCCAATTTTTTATATTTTCAAGGGTAATAGGAGAAATTGGACCCCAAAAGTTGTTACCCAATTTGTCCTGAGTACGCTGATACCCCATGTGTGGGAGAAAACTACTGTGTGAGCACATGTCGGGGCTCGGAAGAGAAGTAGTGACGTTTTGTAATGCAGACTTTGATGGAATGGTCTGCGGGTGTCATGTCGCGTTTGGAGAGCCCCTGTTGCCTAAACAGTGGAAACCCCCCACAAGTTACCCCATTTTGGAAACTAAATCCCGAAAGGATCTTATCTAGATGTGTGCTGAGCACTTTGAAGCCCCAAGTGCTTCACAAAAGTTTATAACGCAAAGTCGTGAAAATGAAAAATTATTTTTTTTTCTCAAAAAATGATTTTTTTAGCCCGCATTTTTTTATTTTCACAAGGGTAACAGGAGAACTTGGACACCAAAAGTTGTTGTCCAGTTTGTCCTGAGAATGTTGGTACCCCATATGTGGGGGGAACCACTGTTTGGGCACATGTCGGGGCACAGAAGGGAAGTAGTGACGTTTTGAAATGCAGACTTTGATGGAATGGTCAGAGGCGTCATGTTACGTTTGCAGAGCCCCTGATGTGCTTAAACAGTGGAAACCCCCACAAGTGACCCCATTTTGGAAACTAAAACCCCAAAGGAACTTATCTAGATGTGTTCTGAGCACTTTGAACCCCCAAGTGCTTCACAGAAGTTTTTAACGTAGAGCCATGAAAATAAAAAATCATTTTTTTTTCTCAAAAAATGATTTTTTTTAGCCCGTATTTTTTTTATTTTCCAAGGGTAACAGGAGAAATTAGACCTCAAAAGTTGTTGTTCAGTTTGTCCTGAGTACTTGGTACCCCATATGTGGGGGGAACCACTGTTTGGGCACACATCGGGGCTCGGAAGGGAAGTAGTGATGTTTTGAAATGCAGATTTTGATGGAATGGTCAGCGGCGTCATGTTACGTTTGCAGAACCCCTGATGTGCCTAAACAGTGGAAAGCCCCCACATGTGACCACATTTTGGAAACTAGACCCCCCAAGGAACTTATCTAGATATGTGGTGAGCACTTTGAACCCCCAAGTGCTTCACAGAAGTTTGTAACGCAGAGCCGTGAAAATAAAAAAAATCATTTTTTTCCACAAAAATAATTTTTAGCCCCCAATTTTTTTATTTTTCCAAGGGTAACAGGAGAAATTAGACTCCCAAAGTTGTAGTGCAATTTTTTCTGAGTACACTGATACCCCATATGTTGGGGTAAACCACTGTTTGGGCACACTTCGGGGCTTGGAAGGGAGGGATCACCGTTTAACTTTTTGAACGCAAAATTGGCTGGTATCAATGGTGGCACCATGTCATGTTTGGAGACCCCCTGATGTGCCTGAACCGTGGAAACCCCTCAATTCTAACTCCAACCCTAACCCCAATACACCCCTAACCCTTATTCCAACCCTAATCCCAACACACCCTTAACACTAATCCAACCCTAACCCCCAACACACCCTAACCCTAAACCAACCAAAACCCTAACCACAAGCATAACACTAATATCAACCCTAACCGCAACACACCACTAACCCTAATCTTAACCGTAATTCTAACCCGAACCCTAATTCTAACCCAAACCCTAGCCCTAACCCTAACCTAACCCTAACCCTAACCTAACTCTAACCATAATTCTAACCCTAATGGAAAAAAAATATATATATATTTCTTTTTTTTATTATTGTTCCCTACCTATGGGTGTGATAAGGGGGTTATTTACTATTTTCTTTATTTTGATCACTGTGATAGGTTCTATCACAGTGATCAAAATGTACTTTCAATAAATGAATGAATCTGCCGGCAGGCAGATTCGGGGGGCGCGCTGCGCATGCGCCCGCCATCTTTGAAGATGGCGGCACCCATGGACCAGGAAGGAGAGACGCCAGGATGAATACGGGGACTCCGGAGGTTCCTGGGGGGGATTGGAGACCTGGGGGTGGATCGGAGGCCGGGGGGCAGGATCGGAAGGTGGGGGAGCGGACTGGAGTGGAGGGGAGCAGATAGTGACGCCGGTGACCGATCGCCGCCATCACTCGGTGTGGGCGATGGTCGGATCTCGGTGTCCAGCCATGGCAGATGCTATTGCAGCATCGACCATGGCTGGATTGTAATATTTCACCAAATTTCAGCGATCGTAGCCATAGGGGGGTTAAGCCACCCCCCTGTGGTGATGCACAAAGGGTCCTGTGCCTGCGGGTCGGGTGACCTTACAGTGACTCAGGTCACCTGACCTTCAGGAATGGGATTTATACCACGACGCCTACATCGGCGTCATGGGTCGGGATGGCACAGGTTTTCATGACGCCGACGTTGGCGTCTTGGGTCGGGAATGCAGAAGAATTTGTTTGTGGCCTATGGATCAGGCCTCTATAACAGACTAGATGCTACAAACTATTTTTAAAGTTACTTCCCTTACTGTATGACGTTAACAACAGAAGAATTTCTTTTGGACCAAGGATTCGGCCTCTGTAACACACTAGATGCTACAAACTATTTTTGAAGTCAGGTCTCTTACTGTATGACTTTAATAACAGAAGAATTTGTTTGTTGCTTCTAGATCTGGCCTCTCTAACACACTAGATAATAAAAATAATAATAATCTTTATTTTATATAGCGCTAACATATTCCGCAGCGCTTTACAGTTTGCACACATTATTGTCGCTGTCCCCAAAGGGGCTCACAATCTATATTCCTTATCTGTATGTTTTTGGAGTGTGGGAGGAAACCGGAGTACCCGGAGGAAACCCACACAAACAAGGGGAGAACATACAAACTCCTTGCAGATGCTGTCCTTGGTCAGATTTGAACCTAGGACTCCAGCGCTGCAAGGCTGCAGTGCTACCACTGAGCCACCGTGCTTTTAAAATCAGGTCCCTTACTGTATGACATTAATTACAGAAGAATTTTTGTGGCCTCTGGATCAGGCCTCTACAGCTTAATTTCAACCCAAACAATTGACAAATTATGATACAGTGGGTTGTCTAACTTTTTGCAACTGAAAAATTTAAATTTTTCTTAATGTGTCTTAGGTCTGCAGAAAAGTTCCTATCACTGCCACAAAATGACAATGTGGGATACAGCAGGCTGTTTCACATTTAGCAACAGAAAAAAAATATAACTTTTTTAATGTGCCTTAGGTCCGCAGACACTTTTATATCACCACAGAACTTAATGACAAGGTGGGATACAGAAGGATGTTTAATATTTTTTCACTAGCTACATGTGAATTAGAATGCTATACTAGTGCATGGATCACAATAGAAGCAGTGGACAAAACGTGCCCTGCTGGCTTTCTTTGTGCACCTCAGTATTGCCAAAATAGAAAAAAGTGCTGGAAGGAAAATTTAACAGTCACATTGGATACTATCTACCTACAGAGTCTGACTGATATAAAACCACCTAGCTAACTAGCTAAAATGTGGAATACAGCAGGCTTTTTCACATTTAGCTACTGAAAAAATATTATTCAGAATGCTATGCTTCTGCATGGAGCACAATAGAAGCAGTGCACAACACACTTGAAGGGCATGTGCCCTGCTGGCTTTGTCTGTGAACCTCAGTAATGCCCCCTCCAAAAAAAAAATTCTGAAAGGTAAATTTTACAGCCACACTGGATACTATCTAGCTACACTATATGACTGATATACAACCGCCTAACTAAACTAGCTGAAATCTTGCTGTTTACAGTGGCAGCATCAGAAGCAGCCTCTCTGCACTGTTACAGTGTCAAAATGGCGCTAAAACAAGATGTCCACTATTTTTATGGAGAGGGACATGTGATTTCAGCAGCCAATGACACAAGTTGTTTAGGACATTGTGAGTGTTTCCTGCAGCCTGATTGGCTAGCCGTAATGTGCACACATCACGGTAGAAAAAAAAATTACTGCTGTGCTATGCTTGCAACAAGAACTCCACGCCTCTGGCTCTAAAAACCCCCTACCCTCATCAAACATGTGCCAAACGCTCATGATACACCACCATTATCGTTGATAAAGTGCTGAAAATATTTTTGTGGCAACGCAAAAAGTTCTTGCATTTTTAACGAATGTTACTGATTTTATAAAATATTGCTCGGGTTTCCGATCACGAATCTGAATGTGCCATACTCGTGCCGAATTTATGTTTGGCGATCATTTTCCAAACAAATTCACTCACCACTATTTGTCACGCTGTCATGTGCATGACAGCACGGCAAACAGCCACAATTCCCACCTCGGTGAGATCTCCGGTACTAGCGCGGTTCTCACCGAGACCACGGCAGTTCAGCCCGGCTGGGAATGGAGCCTCAGTGAATGTAGGTAACCTTGATGACATCACCAATGGTCACTGAAGCTGCACTCGCAGCAGTCCAGTCACTAGTGGTTCTCAGCCTGGACGGTCGCATCTTGGCACCATCCAGGTTGAAAACTGTTTATCCCCAGACATGGATTAAGGCGTGGGACAGAACGACAGACAGATATGGTATATTGTTGTTTTTTTTTTTTGGTTTATTACAGGAGATCGAGGGCTTTGGTGGAATTAGTCGTTAGGTGAGTATAACTGTTTCTTATTTTTAAACAAAATTGGAAAACTGTGTTTTTTATTTCGAATAAAGGACTTTCTGGCTGTGAGTTTATTTGCAACACAACTAAAGGATTAGAGTAGTATAGGACCCCCATTATTCGTCAAACTCAAATCTGACAGGTCGACACGCCCCCTATCATTTAATCCGTCTCCCTGTCAGATTGATCCAGGTCGTCACGTCCCTGGCTGAACTTTGCTCAGTTGTGAAATCTGGTCTGCTGAATTTGTGAATTTCAATCAAAGTGATTTATTTGTGTCTATTGATATTTTATCCACTGGATTAGATTATTCTGTGGAGTATTAGTGTATTAAAGAGGAGAGAAACTTTTAAGAATCCAGTAAATGTATATCTA
>JARQOD010000006.1:302104665-302233076 GCA_033576555.1 Oophaga sylvatica
AAACGAGAGGAAAAGCCCCCGGGGGGGCCCCCTGAAACCCCCAAAAGAATCGGAAAAAAGCAAAAAACACAGCACAAACTCAAAAGAAAAATGTCTTATTTTTACAAAAATCAGACACGCACGCGGGCTACAAAAACGGAAAAAAGGATTCAGACCAAAAAATTATACCGGAACCCTGTAAAAGTGACTCCCTTATATAAGACCAGTCAGTAACCCCTTTTTCCCGTCCTCACAATCTTCACGGGACAGACTACACCGCTTGTAACCCCAAGGAGCCTTGCTAAAAACTATCTCAAACCCATCAAACGGGTAAAATGTAAAAAAAATTTTTGCAACAAAAAATTTTTGTAAAAAAATTTTTAAAAACTACAACTGGGGTAAGTGGATGTTGCATACCACTTCCTCTCGGTTATAAAAAAAGGGGGGACACCAACTTTTGGGGTTTCGGGATTTTTTCCCCAATTGGGTTCGGAAGGATTGGGGGCCTGGTTTTCCCGGGGTACTCGGTCTTAGATGGCGACATAATTGTTATCCGGGTTTCCAAAAGACGCTTGAGTCAGACCTCAAACAGGTCCTCTGCGAATCCACGTACGGATCGGTAGGGGCTTCTCATTAGCGAAGTATGCAAAGCCAGTTTTTTTTTTTGTTCTTTTTCCGCCGTAACATTTTTTCGAAATTTAAACCCAATTCGGGGTCCAGGGGGGGACCTTTCCTTTTCCTTCCTGAAAATGAAACCCGCTCCGCACAGATGGGGAGGTGACTCGACTACTTCTTCATCTTGGATAAAGGGGATGCTGTCTTCTTCTTGGAGGGGGGAGACACCTCTTCTTTGCCCTCATGAAAAAAAAACAAAGGGTAAATCACAAAAAAAAAAGAAATTTTTTCTTCACCATCCCCCAAAACCAGCAAAAGGGGGAAAACGACACTTGTAAAAACAAAATTTTTTTCCCACACTATAACACCCATTACAGCAAAAAATGTGAAAACACATTTGTAAAGGGTGGGCCCAAAAACCGTTGAGCTAGAAAATTATCAGTACTGAAGGGTTAAATTCAGCCTTTTTATCACTTTTCCAATTATTTTTTTAAATTTTTAAGTCCACTTTGGCAAAATTAAAAAAAATGGTTGTAATACAAAGGGTTACTTACAGTATGACGGGGGTGCCCGGCTGGATACCGGTTAGATCCAACAGGTTTCCCCTTTCGGGGTCTTCTTGGTCTTGTAAAAAGCGAACAGCTCAAAGTACCACAGTTTGGGACATAAACATCTTGGGGCCCCGGCTTCCAGTTTGGCAGAATTTATTCTTTGTTTAGCTTTTTTTGTACACAACCCGCAAGATAGATGCAATACTCCGAACCTCGTGGCAAGTGATCCACAGGGCCCCAGACAACTGTGCAAACTCCATGGGAAAAGTCCTCCCGCACCAGGAACAAGGGAAAAAAAAAAAAAAAAATCAAAAACAGAAAAATATTTCTGACAACTCTGACAACCTTTTTTTCTTTCACAATATTTTTTCCTTCGTGAGTTACCATCAATTTTCAATTTTTTTGCCGGTGATCTGTTGTGTTTCGGTGCGGGTTGCAGTAAAAAAGGCAATACACCAGAGCAGTGGGAATCTATAGATTGCAGTACCCTGACTAACCACCACAATAGAGGCACCGTGGAGCGTTCCTAGTGGTCCTGAGCCTCGTCACAGCTGAGAAACTAATACACCTAAGATAGAAATGAAAGCTATCTGCCCGGAGCAGAACCCAAAGATAATAGAAAGCCCCCAAAATTAAGGGGTTAGACAAATGAAATACTGACACAGAAAGAAAATATATGAGCAAACGCTGGGGCCCAAACAACTAAAAGAAAAAGGATAGGAAGGGATTACTGCAATCCCAGAAAAACCCTGAAAGGCACCAACTCTACTAATTTCAAAAACCCTGAGATCCACAACCTCTACCACCTAATTAGTTCTCTGGTGTAACAAAATAAACAGCAACAGAGTTGAGCGTACTTTCCGATATCCAAAGATCGGAATCGAAATGGTATCGCCGAACACTAAAATATCGGCGAACCCGATACGATACCGGAAGTCCCATGTAGTCTATGGGAACAAAAATCGAAATTAAAAAAAACCCATTCTTGCCTTTGTTGGTTAATTGTACATGAAGGAAAACAAGAAAGATAATGAAGAATTATTGGGGAGGTTGAGGAGACTTTAAAAAGGGCATAGTGTTTAACCCAATCAAATGGAATAGCATAAAATTTTTTTTTTTAAAGATTTCGGATTGACGAAGAAATTGACAATGTTAACGTTTTTATATTTTGGCAAATATTATATTACAAACTTCCATGCTCTTCATCTTCACCTTTTTAACTTTTCACACACTTTTCCTTCATAATCTTTGCAGTCATCTTTTTCATCAAATTATTCTTCTCTTCACCTTCTTTATCTTTTCTTAAACTTCTTGCTATTATCTTTGTTAACATTACTATATTTTCTTATTAAAATTATTCTTTTATATTTGCTTATCTTCTT
Source organism: Oophaga sylvatica (assembly GCA_033576555.1). NCBI lineage: Eukaryota > Metazoa > Chordata > Amphibia > Anura > Dendrobatidae > Oophaga > Oophaga sylvatica. Next base: position 302,107,193 of record JARQOD010000006.1, read on the forward strand.
CATAAATTTTATTTGTGCAGAGAATCCTGTAATTGTAATCTGTCAAAGTATGAATTTTATCCTTCCTTTTCTTGCTGTCACAAAAGATTTAAATACAACAGTATTTGTCCGTTTCTTTTTAGCCTGCACAGCAGGCATTTCCGGGGCCCACGGGAGGAACGGACTCACCCCCAACTGCTTAGTCTTCTTCTGCTTAGAATTTAGAGAATATTTTCTCTTCTTTTGGTCTTATACTTCATGTTTTCTGCTTTGAGATCTTCTGCTTATTGTTCTTGGTCTCTTGTTCCGTACTTGTATTTGTACACAATCTTGTACCACTGAGTTACTGGGACCGGTTAAAAGGGGTACCTGTGCTCCAAAGCACACCAGGACAGCAGCGTTGCTGGAACTCGGATACCAGATGGAGGACCTGGCCAAAGGCACGCGGGAACCATTGAGGTACTGGAACCCGGAGGGCGCAAAGGAAAAGAGCCAATGCCAACCGAGGACCAGCTGACATTAGGGACACGGTTATAAGAAGGAGGTACCGGGCTCAAAGCACTACCAAGGACCACAAGTTGCGGAATCGGATACCGAATGGAGGCCCAGGCCAAAGGCATGCGGAAACCATTGCGGTACTGGAACCGGACGGGTGCAGAAGGGAAAAAGAGCCAATCAATAACGGGACCACTGACTGGCTGGAACCCGGAGGGGCACAAAGGAAAAGACCAATGGCAAACCGAGGACCAGCTACGTTATGAACCCCAGAAACACGGAGCAAGTGTTGCTGTGCTAACAGCACCCGGCAACAACTGGCGGTGTTGGAGCCCAGGGTCAAGGGGATGTTTAAATACAATCAAGTAATTTCCTTGTTACCTGCAATTTTAAAGTCTATACTTCAAAACAAAAAAGATAACCTTTACCCCTAAGATGATGATTTCTTTAAACTTAATCTTAAAAAAGAATTGACAAACATAAAACATACATTAACATTTGAACAGCAATGCAAACCACAAATAATTAGTTAAGGAATCTGCTATACGGTTGTACAAAAAGCCATACAAGTAATATTGAATCCAAATATGGAAAAGTAACAGTTTACACCATTTTTATTGTATAACAAGAATGTCTGACTTCAAAACACCTCCATTACAAGTTATCTGGACATATAAAATGTTACATTTGCTGAATAATGCCTAAACAGTTTATACAAAATTTTACAATTTCCATATGTAATTTCATATATGTGGCAATAATCATGTTTAATTAACAAACATAACCTTTAAAAGTGCATAGTGATAGTGAAAATTGCTATTTATGCCTGATGTCACTTGCAACATGACACGGATAGTAAGGTTTATAAATGAGACTGCATAGCCACGGGTGAATGGCGAGTAATACTGTACCTCAATAAAGTGTGCGTCACACTACATAATTTTTTTTTATATGCTTTATAAAAGGGTACGTGGATGTATGTTTTTGCGCCTTTGTTTTGACGCACAGATGCCTTCCTGCTGAGACGCGTTGGGGTTGAACAGTTGTGGCAGGTTCACGAGTCTGAGGTTTCCTTTTTGGAGTGCAATCCGCCCAGTTAGTTCTTCAACCACGCTGGTTGTAGTCGCTGGCGTGTGACTGGCCATCCTTAATTTTCTTAATTGTTGTGCTCCTTTCTATTACAAATAAATAAAATTATTAGGTACGCGCTTCCATCCGTATACAATACATTGGGTTGAAACCTATAAATACACAAGGGCCTTTCAACCTATGAAAAAGTTGTGTGCAGTGTTCAGCATCTCTGCGGAAAACCCATTGGCCTTATAACTTTCAGACTCTTTATCAACTACCAAGTGAAGAAGGGGGGTAAGCACGTGGTCGTGGTTTCTTCGGGAGAGGACGTGGGGATTCTGTGGCTCTGCGGCCCCCAGTGACACAGCATCCACCAGTTTTTCCCGGGCCGTGAGCGTTTCTTTATGCGCACTTTTGTGGAGCTCGGAGTACCCCCCTGCTGCGGGAAGAACAAATTGAAGCCGTTGTTGTTTGGATCTCAGCCAATGCATCGACTTCAATTGTTCCCCACCTCCTTCAGGCCACAGCACTGTTGGGCACCCATCTGTCTCTTCCACCGCCTGGCAAATTGCCCAGGCAGTCAGGAGTTCTGCAGGAGCCAGTGATGCTGTTTGTTCCTAATTATTGGCTTCAAACAGGGCCCAGCCAAGCAGCATTCTTTAATGTGAAGAAGGGGAGTATGCGGATGGAAACAGCGGGTGTCTCTCTGATTAAGAGGCGGGTGAGACTGTGCCGATGGTCAGCACACCGCAGAACGCATCTGTGATATGAGAGACCCAGGGCCGTTTTTGTTGAGCTGGTTGTGGCCAGACCACCCAAAGCAGGTGTTGGAAGAGGGGTAGTGGAGATGATAGGTCCAATACCAACATGGCATGAAGAACGGAAGGTGGTGGGAGCACCAAAGGGAATAATAATAATATGATTTTATTGCGCCATCATATTCCGCAGCGCTTTACAGTTTGCAGTTTCAGAAACAAGTATAAGTAAAAGTTAACAATACAAAATTTAAGCAAATAAGTCCCCCCCTGCTCGTGACGTTCAATGTAAAGGATGGGGAGATACAAAGTTAGGTGTTTATATACAATGGGTGCATTTACAATGATGTTCCAGCCATCTTAAGGGATGGGGATGGAATGTGAAGGGCTAGGACACACACACACTTAACAGAATACAAAATGACTTTGATTAGTGAATTGATAGGCCGCTCTAAAACAAATGTGTTTTGAGGGAGCGCCTGAAACCATGCAAATTGGGATAGTCTAATTTCTTGGGGTCAGCATTCCAGAGGATTGGCGTAGAGCGGGGAAGAGTCTGGGGGTGGGAGGGGGGACTATTAGTGCAGAGGTTGTCGAAAATCGTTTGCGAGCGCGCAGTCGGTTAGGCCGTAGATGAAATGAGGGAGGAGATGTAGGAGGGGTGCTTCACTGGAGAGCTTTGTGGGTGAGAACCATACTTTGGTTGAAGCTGGGAGAGGCCTAGAGAAAGGTTAGTGATAGAAGGAAGTAGGGAAGACATTGCCCCAACGGTACAAAAGGGGGAGGTTAGGCTGCGACTGGTTGCCTTAGCCTCCATTTGGCACCTGTTCGGGCAGTTGTCTTCCAAAAGTCAAAACGTGGTCCCAGGACTTGCAGCGTGGTCCTTTTTTACACACTGACATGATATTTGCTAGGAAATGCAAGTGTGTAATCAAAAAAAAAATAAAATAGTAAAAGTGCAGTCACCTCAATCCACAAATATTGGAAACATGTGCGGACAAGCACGTGTTGGTTACAAAGACACACTGGAGATGTACCAACTACACGACCTCATCTTCAGGTTGTGTTGAAGCCCTCTTCTCGAGCTCACACCAGCTGGTTATGCTTCCTCACAGGATCGCCAGGAAGAACCCGGCCTGTTGTCCAGAGAAAACTGTTATTCCACAAGCAGCAAGTTCCCTTCATCCTCACACTCCAGGCCCAAAACAGCCAGCGGTCACGGGGATGGGATAAAAGACGGATACTCCGCAAACCTGCACGGCCAGGCCGATGCTGGATTGCAAACTCCTGTCCCTTAAATGCGTGATTCAGGCTGGTGGAGACAGACGTTTCCGTAATGAATATCTTGTCAATCCCACAATACAATGGGGCCAAGCCGATTTCTTTCAGCAGGCAACCGTCCCGGTCCAAAAGCAGTTGAGGAAAATTAAACATGCGACTAAAAGCCCTCAGTACAAGGTCCACCTGACCACCGATGCGTGGACCATACCTTGTTATATCTGCACAACCATAAGGAAAGAAGGGAATTCTGTCCTACAAACAACTAAGCTGAATCCCTACATTAACGGGGAACCGATCCTGCGACCAACCCGCTAAAGTCCTCTCTGTGTGAACGAAGACCTATAGTTGCGAGGAGTAATCCCTACAAACTAGGGACTGGGAGAAAAAGGTGGCACCTCCTAACATAAATTTACTGGATAATTAAACAGAAAAATAAATACTTTGGACCAACAATCAAGCAAAACTCACAGATTAAGGACCTAAGCACCCGGCTAGCTAACAGTAATAATACAATGAGCAACAAAGCCAGAAGGGCGGAGCCGACTAAAAGGGAAAAAAGGTCATGTGACCAGCAAACTGAAAAAAAACCTAACAAGAGGGTTCTAACACCCATGGCCCGGGACAAAACCTTTCCCTCCAGCCATTGGGGGTCAATGTTGTGCAGCCGGGTAGATTTGCAGTGGCGCTGTCGTGTTTCTGCCAACCCAAGGATTGCAGGAATCAAGTCTGTACACATTGATTCCTCCTCCTATTCCATTCCTCAAAATCGTGCAGGAGCCGTCACGGTCTACCTCCACATGGACCCGTGAAGTTTACCTGTTGCGACCGAATGACACAGCCGTGTCCAAATGTCAAAGGCCATCCTGAAATTAATTTCCATGGGGAATCTAGCCCACAGCGCAGGAGCTCTGTAATGCCATAAAGCAGGGAGCGACGTGTGGTTTTTGGAGAGAATTCTAAGGCAGGCTTGGTAGTGTGTGACAATGGCCGAAATTGGTGTCAGCTCGGGCCTTGGCAACCTCATCACTACCATGTCTGTCATAGTGCTCAACTTTGGCGGCAGGAGTTTTTTGAGGGACTATCCGGATCTTGATGCACTGCTGCACAAGGTCCGATAGAGTGCGTCTGAGCAGCAGCCAACAGTAATGGAGTATCAGCTGCATCAGGCGCAGTCAACTCGCAATTTGCGGCGTTCACACTTCACCCTACTGAGTGGGCCTCTATAATAAGAATAATAATATTATTTTTTATATAGCGCCATAATATTCCGCAGTGCTTTACAGTTTAACAGTTTCAAAACACGAGTCTTAAGTAACAACGTTAACAATACAATAATTAAAGCAAAATCAGCCGCCCCTGCTGGTGAAAGCTTACAATCTACAATGAGGTGTGGGAGATACAAAGTACAGGTGTTTATATACAATGGTGTTTTTACAATGATGGTCCAGCCATTTTAAGGAAGTGAGGGATGCATGGAGATAGTGAATGGGCTACACACACAGAATTACACATAGAATGACTTTGATTAGTGAATGTGATAGGCCACTGTGAACAAATGTGTTTTGAGGGAGCGCCTGAAACCATCCAAATTGCGGATAGTCCTAATTTCTTGGGGTAGAGCATTCCAGAGGATTGGCGCAGCGCGGGTGAAGTCTTGGAGTTGGGAGTGGGAGGTACGGATTAGTGCAGAGGTTAGTCGAAGGTCGTTTGCAGAGTGCAGCAGTCGGTTAGGCCGATAAATATAAATAAGGGAGGAGATGTAGGGGGGTGCTGCGCTGTGGAGAGCTATGTTGGTGAGAACCAGTAATTAGAATTGGATCCTATAATGAATGGGCAGCCACTGCCAGTGTAATGAGTGGCGAATAACTCTATGAAGGATATCTGCCACGTTTTGCGTGCGTTTGATGAGTCAACGCGGATGGCGAGTGCAGATGATGCACTAGTCAGCCTGACTGTCCCCCTTATCTGCCTGCTTCAAAAAACACTGCAAGCACTAAGGCATGAGGTTTTGGAAGAGGTGGAGGATGAGGAGTCACAAATTCCATCACCTTCTGGACAGTCAGCGCAACGTGGTTCCTCACAAAGGGCTGGAGGACTTTCAAAGTACCATGCTGTATCAACAATTGAACCTCCAGAGTCGCTGTCTATATTTTCATAACCATTACAAACTTTTAATGTATTTACAAAGCACATAATGTACATTTTTTGTCTATCCTTTTGTAATGCTATTGTGTTTCCATAAACTGATGTTACAGAATTATGATACAAAGTTTTTAAATTTTGAGTTTTAAATTTTGTAAATTTATATGTATTTGAAGGACTTTGTGAGGAGGATGAGGAGGAGTCAATGGAGGAGGAAGACATCGCTCCAGAGGGAGGTAGACAATGCTCTAGTCAGTATGTAGACCAAGGGTGGGGTGATGCACAGCAGGCGGAGATGACGCCTCTTGCAGGGGACAACGTTTCTTGGCCAGTTGGGAGTCTGCAGCACATGGTTGATTTCATGCTGCAGTGGCTGAGAAACGACCGCCGCATCGAACACATTCACACCACGTCTGATTATTGGGTGTACACCCTCCTAGACCCTCGCTACCGGGACAACTTACAAAGCCTCATCACACCGTTGAACCGGGAGCGTAAAATGCGGAAGTACCAAGACACACTGGTGCAATCCATAATGTTCTCCATTCCAGCCGAGAGCACTGCTGCTGCTACTGATTTACAAAGCAGCTCTGTGCGTCGAGGCAGTGGAGACAGCTCTGCAACAAGAGGGAGCACAAGCAGCGCCTCTGCACAGGGCAAGAACAGTATGTTCCAAATGTGTCGAAGTTTTGTGGCAGCGCCACCAATGTCTACACCATCCGAGACGGCTCCAGTCAGCAGGAGGCAACATTTCCGTAAGATGGTGACAGACTACATGTCTTGCCCTCTCAGTGTACTCCCAGATGGCTCTTCCCCATTCAAGTTTTGTGTCTCTAAGCTGGATACATGGCCAGAGCTTAGCCAGTATGCATTGGAGGTGCTGGCTTGATCTGCTGGCAGTGTATTATCGGAGCGCGTCTTTACTGCTGCAGGTGGTGTACTAACAGACCGTTGCATGCGACTATCCTACGATAATGTAGAACGGCTTACTTTTCTGAAAATGAACTAGGCATGGATCTCGCCTGAATTTGCCTGTCCGGTTTCAGATTAACTAACTGGTTGACAACGTTTTCCATGTCTCCTGTTATGTTCATCTTTCTACCACCTGAGCTATACTCCCTGGGCTACAACACTGCCAGTTGCTGCTCAGAAGTGTCGTGTCCACAGACCAATACACAAGCTATAGTGATAGTGGGGTTCAGTAACGCCTGCTGTTCCCCTGCTGTGTGTCCGGCAAAAATTACTGCTACCTAGCTACACATGTTTAAAAAAACATGACATGTTAAAGTGGCTAGTGCTACACATAGATATCAGGCTACACCCTTATTTCTAAGCTGTAAACAAGTGAAACGTCAAATTTAAAACCATTCAATGATTAGTGTTGGTAACAAATCTGTAACTAAATAATTGTGACATATTATGGCAGATATCCACATGTCTAACACAAATGCTAACACAAAAGCATACTTATGCTATAGGGTACTGATGGTGAACCTTCTCACTCCATAACTTTGACCAAGCCAACTCACATCATGCCTCAAATGCTGCAATGTTGGAAGTGCATAATGTGGGTTGAACTTTGACAACAGCTGCAGTGCGAAGGTTATCCTTCTGTGTTCTTGGCTTTTAAATAAAAGCATACAAGTAAATATAATAATACATTGTTGATTAAGGGACATGATGTACACCTGTAATATTGTGCAAACAATGGATGTAGGACTATTCCTCTTCAACATTACTTATATTTGTGTCATTTGAAAAAATACATATTTTAGTTAAAAATTAAAAACCCATGTTCAGTAGCTGTGAAAGGCCCGTTTGTGTACTTCTATATTGTTTGCAACCAATGTATTGTATACGGATGGAAGCGCGTCACACTAATAGATTAGATTTATTTTAAATGGAATGTAGCAGAACCAATTGGAGATAAATGAAAAGGATGAGCCACTGAGACACGCTCAGCAGAGTACAAGCAGCAGTGCTTGAACATGTAACTGGAGCGTGATCTGCACTAAAAAAAAGTAAAAAACACAGACTGAAGTGAACACTGAAACACAACTGTCCACAATCTGTGAAAAGCTCCTTTCTGTACTTCTATAGTGTTTGCAACCAATGTATTGTATACGGATGGAAGCGCGTCACACTAATAGATTAGATTTATTTTAAATGGAATGTAGCAGAACCAATTGGAGATAAATGAAAAGGATGAGCCACTGAGACACGCTCAGCAGAGTACAAGCAGCAGTGCTTGAACATGTAACTGGAGCGTGATCTGCACTAAAAAAAGTAAAAAACACAGACTGAAGTGAACACTGAAACACAACTGTCCACAATCTGTGAAAAGCTCCTTTCTGTACTTCTATAGTGTTTGCAACCAATGTATTGTATACGGATGGAAGCGCGTCACACTAATAGATTAGATTTATTTTAAATGGAATGTAGCAGAACCAATTGGAGATAAATGAAAAGGATGAGCCACTGAGACACGCTCAGCAGAGTACAAACAGCAGTGCTTGAACATGTAACTGGAGCGTGATCTGCACTAAAAAAAGTAAAAAACACAGACTGAAGTGAACACTGAAACACAACTGTCCACAATCTGTGAAAAGCTCCTTTCTGTACTTCTATAGTGTTTGCAACCAATGTATTGTATACGGATGGAAGCGCGTCACACTAATAGATTAGATTTATTTTAAATGGAATGTAGCAGAACCAATTGGAGATAAATGAAAAGGATGAGCCACTGAGACACGCTCAGCAGAGTACAAGCAGCAGTGCTTGAACATGTAACTGGAGCGTGATCTGCACTAAAAAAAGTAAAAAACACAGACTGAAGTGAACACTGAAACACAACTGTCCACAATCTGTGAAAAGCTCCTTTCTGTACTTCTATAGTGTTTGCAACCAATGTATTGTATACGGATGGAAGCGCGTCACACTAATAGATTAGATTTATTTTAAATGGAATGTAGCAGAACCAATTGGAGATAAATGAAAAGGATGAGCCACTGAGACACGCTCAGCAGAGTACAAGCAGCAGTGCTTGAACATGTAACTGGAGCGTGATCTGCACTAAAAAAAGTAAAAAACACAGACTGAAGTGAACACTGAAACACAACTGTCCACAATCTGTGAAAAGCTCCTTTCTGTACTTCTATAGTGTTTGCAACCAATGTATTGTATACGGATGGAAGCGCGTCACACTAATAGATTAGATTTATTTTAAATGGAATGTAGCAGAACCAATTGGAGATAAATGAAAAGGATGAGCCACTGAGACACGCTCAGCAGAGTACAAGCAGCAGTGCTTGAACATGTAACTGGAGCGTGATCTGCACTCAAAAAAGTAAAAAACACAGACTGAAGTGAACACTGAAACACAACTGTCCACAATCTGTGAAAAGCTCCTTTCTGTACTTCTATAGTGTTTGCAACCAATGTATTGTATACGGATGGAAGCACGTCACACTAATAGATTTGATTTTTTTCTAATATAATGGAGCTGCACCAATTCCACTAAATAAAATTAAAAAAAAAAAAAAAAAGTGACACGTGCAGATGCCTACAAACAGCGGTGGATGCAGAGCAAACTGCAGCGTCACCTGCACTGTCACACACACACCTTGCACAGAGCTGTTAAAACAACACTGGCAAAATGAAGCTTTACACAGCGGTTGGTAAACTAGCCTGCCTCAAGCACAGTAGTACACAAAATCGCAATATCTAACTGTCCCTCAGAGTCAGCACAGCAGCGTTCTGTCCCTAACTGAGTTCACAGCACAGTGACGCTAAAATGGCTGCGGCGCCTTTTATAGTGCATTCTGACATCATTTCAGCAGCCAATCACAGCCATGCCATTAGTTAAGATGACCGCATCATTACAGGATGTGCCCACACTTCGTAGGATTCCTCATTGGCTGACTAAAATCACATTGCCTCTCAAAGAATTATGGGAACTTCCGATTCCGGTATACGATATGGAAAAAGTATCGAATTAAGTATCGGAATTCCGATAACGCGAATATCGGCCGATACCCGATACTTGCGGTATCGGAATGCTCAACACTAGCAGCCACTGAAAAAACTGTAAAAAGCAAAAGTACAAACATCAGTGGCTGAACAAAACTGAGAGGGCAGAAGCCCCCGGAGGGGACCCTGAAAGACCCCAAAAGAAGTGCAGGACAAAATGCAAAAACACAGCAAAAACTCAAAAGAAGAAAATGTCTTATCTGTTAGCAGGAGATGCAGACACGACACAGCAGGCTACAAGGGAAACTGGAATAAAGGATTCAGACCAGAACAATTCATCACCGGCAACCCTGATGGGAAGGTGACTCCCTTATATAAGACCAGTCAGTAACACCTGATTCCCAGTCCTCACAATCTTCACTGGACAGACTAGCACCGCTTGTAACCACCAGAGGGAGCCTCTGCTCAGAACTCATCTCAAACCCATTCACAACAGGTAACAATGTAAAAGAATATAGACAACAAAAAAACTTTTGTAAAAAATTTTAAAAGCTACAACTGCTGGTAAGATGGATCGTTGCCATTACCACGTTGCCTCTGCGGTGTATAAAAATAAGGGGGAGCACCAACATTTGGGTTTGCAGGATTTATCCCAATTGGGTTCGGCACAGGATTGTTGGGCCATGAGTATTCCGGGTACTGCGGTCTTAGCATGGCGACATAATTGTTATCCAGGTTTCCAAAAGACGCTTGAGTCAGTACCTCAAACATGAGTCTCTCTGCATGAATCCACTGTACAGGATTCAGTGTAGGGAGCTTCTCATTAGCGAAGTATGCAAAGCCAGTTATTTTTGTTTGTTCTTTTTCCGCCGTAAGCACTTTTTTCGCAATTTCAACCAATTCAAGAGTAGCCGAGGTGGGAGCCTTCCTTTTCCTTCCTGAAAATGTAAGCCGGCTCCGCACAGATGAGGATGGTGACTCGACTACTTCTTCATCTTGGATCAACGGCATGCTGTTTTCTTCAGTTGGAGGTGTGGAGACAGCCTCTTCTGTGTCCTGCATGAACAAAAAACAAATGGTAAATCACAAAGAAAAAGAAATTTATCTTCACACTATACCCAAATACAGCAAAAATGGGAAAACGACACTTGTAAAGACAAAGAAATTTATCTTCACACTATAACACCCATATACAGCAAAAATGTGAAAACGACACTTGTAAATGGATAGGCCACAACCGTTAAGCTAGATAAATTATCAGTACATGAAGGGATTAATTCAGCCATTTTATCTACATTTCACAATTATATTTTTAAATTTTAAGTCCACTTTGGCATGTACATTAAAATGTGTTGTAATACAAAGGTACTTACATGTATGACAGGGGTGTCCGGCTGGATCACCGGGTCTAGATCCAACATGGATGTCCCTTGTCTGGGTACTTCTTGGTCCCTTGTGAAAGCGAACAGCTCAAAGTACCACAGTTTGGGGACATAAACATCTTCGGCCCCGGCTCCAGATTTGGTAGAATTTATTACTTTGTTTAGCTCTTTTTTGTACACTGTGCGGAGGGCCTGAATGCGTTTTTTCACCGATGACTCATCCGCTGGTTCATCGGGGTTACGGTTCTTGCAGAGCTCCACCAGGTTTTGGTACGCGTCCTTCTTTTTAAGCCTGTTACAGTAATCAGCCGATTTTATTTTCCACAGGCATGGCATTGAGCGGTACATCTCGATAAACTCCCGCAAAAATTCCTGCTTATCGCCCATCTGTAATAAAAAAAGGATTATGTTAGAATGGCAGAATGGTTAAATAAAATGCTTACATAGCCTACAACATAGAACACAGCTGGGATCATAAAATGGTGGTTGTGGGTGCAGCTGGAGTAAACAATGGCAGAGCTGGGATCATAAAATGGTGGTGGTGGGCGTGCCTGAACAAAACAATGGCAGACCAAAAAAAAAATCATAGATGAACAATTACATTAAAAACAGCAAGGATCACAAAATGGTGGTTGTGGGCGCAGCAGGAGTAAACAATGGCAGATCTGGGATCATAAAATGGTGGTGGTGGGCGTGCCTGAACAAAACAATGGCAGACCAAAAAAAAAATCATAGATGAACAATTGCGTTAAAAACAGCAGGGATCACAAAATGGTGGTTGTGGGCGCAGCAGGAGTAAACAATGGCAGAGCTGGGATCATAAAATGGTGGTGGTGGGCGTGCCTGAACAAAACAATGGCAGACCAAAAAAAAAATCATAGATGAAGAATTACGTTAAAAACAGCAGGGATCACAAAATGGTGGTTGTGGGCGCAGCAGGAGTAAACAATGGCAGAGCTGGGATCATAAAATGGTGGTGGTGGGCGTGCCTGAACAAAACAATGGCAGACCAAAAAAAAAATCATAGATGAACAATTACGTTAAAAACAGCAGGGATCACAAAATGGTGGTTGTGGGCGCAGCAGGAGTAAACAATGGCAGAGCTGGGATCATAAAATGGTGGTGGTGGGCGTGCCTGAACAAAACAATGGCAGACCAAAAAAAAAATCATAGATGAACAATTACGTTAAAAATAGCAGGGATCACAAAATGGTGGTTGTGGGCGCAGCAGGAGTAAACAATGGCAGAGCTGGGATCATAAAATGGTGGTGGTGGGCGTGCCTGAACAAAACAATGGCAGACCAAAAAAAAAATCATAGATGAACAATTACATTAAAAACAACAGGGATCACAAAATGGTGGTTGTGGGCGCAGCAGGAGTAAACAATGGCAGAGCTGGGATCATAAAATGGTGGTGGTGGGCGTGCCGGAACAAAACAATGGCAAAAAAAAAAAATTGATGGACGACAATGGTTAACAAAGAAAGATATCTAAAAATGGGTCTGTAAAATTAAAGAAAAATAAAAATCAAATGTGACAAAAAAATACCTACCTTACAAAACTTGTTTGTGATTCTGAAAAAAATGAAGAAAATAGGGAAACTAAATAGCATCACAAACTGGATCGCAGAGGATATAACGCCACAGACTGGATCGCAGAAAAAAAACAAAACACAACGTCGTAGACTGGAACTCAGCAACCGCAATAGTGGCACAAACTGGATCGCAGTAGCTACAAAGGCTAGCAGGACACACTGGAATGATGCTGAAGATTTGAAAGAACCGCTTCTGCTCGAGAGCAATGGAGAGGAGTGCTGGTATGTCGTCTTTTATGATGCGGTCATCCAATCACAAAGCGGGAGAGCTGTGATAAATATCTATGAGATAAATAGTGACCACCAATCTGTGATGAGGGGCGTGCAAAAGGTTGCGCTCAGTCACGCCTATCGAGGTCGTGATCTTTCACAGTACATGCAGTGTGGCACGTCCAAACGACCGCCAAAGTCGTTGAAGAGATCGCTAACCACTGATGCGTCGTTAATGAGATCGTCCAGTTTGGCAGCTACTAGCGACCTTAAAATGATCACACCAACGATCTCATTACTTTGCGTCATTATCGTGATAGTTAGCGGGATCGTTTAGTGTGGCAGTGCCTTAAGATACAATATTGTTACGCTCCAAGAAGACATCCAGGCCTCTCTTGAACCCCTCGACAGAATTCACCATCACCACCTCCTCAGGCAAGGAATTCAAGATTCTCACTGCCCTAAGAGCAAAGAAACCTCTTCTATGTTGGTAGAAAAACCTTCTCTCCTCCAAGCGCAGAGAATGCCCCCTTGTGACCGTCACCTTCCTTGGTAAAAACAGATCCTCTGAGAGATATTTGTATTGTCCCCTTATATACTTATACATGGTTATTAGATCGCCCCTCAGTCATCTTCTAGACTAAATAATCCTAATTTTACTAATCTCTCTGGGTATTGTAGTTCCCCAATTCCCTTTTATTAATTTTGCTGCCCTCTTTTGTACTAGTTCCATTACATCCTTCTTTGGATCTTGAAAATTAGAGACAATTAGCAAAGTTAACTCTGAGTCAGGCGCATCTCTGGCACTCCCGAGTTCAGGCACAGTTGAACCTAGCAGGCACAGGTTAGAGAACTGCCTATATTATCTAATTGTCTCTATTTCTAAAAGTACCATATATACTCAAGTATAAGTCGACCCAAGTATAAGCCGAGGCACCTAATTTTGCCATGAAAAACTGGGTAAACTTATTGACTTGAGTATAAGCCGGGTATGCATTGTCCCCTCATCCCTATCCTGGTGTGGATGGCTACCCATCCAGTCCTTGTATGCATGGCTCACCCATCGCTCTCCTTGTATACATGGCTCCCCCTGCCATCCTGGTATGCATGGCTCCTTATCCCCTATCCTTGTAGGCATGGCTCCTTATCCCTTATCCTTGTATGCATGGTTCCTATGAAAAAAAACAAAACATCCTACTCAACTTCCTGAATGCCCTCGCTGCATCTCGTTCCGGAGCCAGCAGCTCTTCCTGCCGAGCGATCACATGGCCCCGCTCATTAGGTAATGAATATTCACTCCACGCCTATGGAAGTGGAGAGTCTTGCATATTCATTACCTTAATGAGCGGGGCCACGTAATCATTGGGCTGGAAATGCTGCTGGCGCCGGAACGAACGAGATGCAGCGAGGGCGCTCAGGAAGGTGAAAAGGATGTGTGCTGCAAGCCAACGGCTGTGGTGATCACTGTGCGCTATTACAGAGAAATTAATATACATTTCTTTTTAGCAGCACACAGGATTTAGCCATAGCCGCCGGCTCCTGCCTCTGTGATCTGCTGCTCCACTGCTCTCCCTCCCCCATTGTCTTTCTGGGACAACTGACTCATGCATAAGCCTAGGGGTGTTTTCAGCACAAAAAAAAGTGCTGAAAAACTCGGCTTATGCATGAGTATATACTGTAATCAGTGACTTTAATAGGGATGTATAAAAAGAAAGTACACAAAATCAGATGAAAAAAACAAACATTTGATAACCATAAAGGTAATAAAACAAAAGTAACAAATTTCACAATTACCACCAAATAGCCTCCAGTTTTCAAGCCATAACTAATACTAAATATTAAAATTATGAAAAAAATAATAATTGTAAGGCACTTACATGCTACTGGAGTCATATTCACTCAGATAAAGATGTTAAAAGTTCAGCAGAAGAAACACATTGGCAGAGAGAAAAGCAAGGCTGGTAGATCATATTATAATATCATATCAAAGATTATTATGTGTTTGGGTGCAATGTTCCTACTTATTTCTACAAAATAGCCACAAACTATGCATTATTCATTTAAAAAATGAGCAAAATAAACAATTGTGATGAAAAAATCACAGAAAGTATAAACCTTCAAGGGGGAGAACCTTCAGGTGCAATGAGTCTGAGAGGCAACGGAGGTCAAACCTGCTCTCTGCAAGGACAGAGGTAAAACTGAGTGGGGGGGATTCAAGCAGCACCTAAGGATAGGAAGGTACTTGAAGGGGCGTGATCCCCTGCAGCCTTGGAGAGAAAGGGGAAACAAAAATGTGTGAGCTGTGCCTGTCAGGCCTATTGTGACTGAAGCAGGGGTAGGCATTATATTCATTTTCAGCACCACAATATTAGTTAAGTTCAATTGTTTTAGTCTCTCATTCATTTTGGCTGTAGAGGAGTGATATAACCACATCTATTAAAACAAAATAAAGTGTTTTAAACATGCTGTGAAAATGAGCTACATGTACATACAGTATGTTGTATTATATTCTATTACTCTGTTAACACCTTATACTATGATGTATACACTACAACTCAACAATGGAAATAACAGATTTAAGAATTCTAAATTAAGGATTAAAATTCCCCTATAAATTCCTAAGAAATTGAAGCTCCTCCTGAAAGAAATGAAAAATGAGAGCAAACTAACCTACCATTATTGAACACAGCTTCTTCAATTCCCAGGATGAAATCTATGATACCTCTTCATGAATAAAGATAGAGTAAACTACATTTGTAGCATAATAAGCGACAATAATTAGTGTCATCTATTCACCACTGTTAGAATTTGACTAGAGCAATTTGATTACTTTTATCACATTTTCAACTTCAAGTAAGTTTTTCAGCTTTGTAATCCAGTTAGTGGTGGAGTGTGGAGAATATAACTTATATTCTTAGTATGATTGATGAGTGTGTAGCGGAACATCTGAGACTCTGAGAAGAAAATAAATTGTGGGAAAGAAAATGAGCCTTTTTTACAGAATAAACAGAAATAACTCTAAATCATTTAGCAATCTTAATATGTGCTGAAAATGATAAGATTAAATCTTAATAAATATAAGTTAAGTACTTATTTCCAGTCTGCCAGGATTTCAAATATATGCAAAATAGTTTTATAATCTTATAGTTAGCATTATGCTCATTAGTCTGTGCATAAGTTATGCTTGTGAGCTTCAATTCTGAATCCAAAAATGTATACAAGCAGTGAGGAGGGCTAAATATTCAATCAATCACTATAACCCTCAAAGGCAAATTTGACATAAAGAAAACAAAAAGATCAGATGATATGTGATGGCGCCTCTTAGTAAAGTTGGGATCATCAAAAACAGTCATTATAGTCTAAGCTTCATAATTTCTATAATAACCCTAAAAATATCTAATTTTCTGCTTTATTAACTCATATGTAATAGAAATTACCATATTAATTTAACATTTTCTTTTTGCACTTAGTTTATTTGTATTTATGCCAAGCTATAAAACCCACAGGGATTTTCTGATGATGCCCTTGCTAAATCAAATCACAGTAGCCTTGGCTTCACCTTTAACATGACTGCTAATAGATTTGCAGACAAGTGCACTGATAAAACATCCTTAAACTAATTTTATTGATAGACCAAGAACAATATCGCCATGAAATTAGTGTAGGTGTCAAGTATAAAGATGATCAAATCAATTTGTAGCAACAAATTTCATAAAATTCATAGATCCAAGTGAATTTGAACAATTTGAAATTCGATTTAGTGTGTCAGGGAGTAATTGAAGCTAAACTTACTGTGTTTAGCGATCAGTGACAGTTAGTGTTGAGCGATACGATAATGCAAATATCGGCTATCGGCCGATATTAGCTCTATCGGCCTTTCGATAATTCGTTTCGATATTTTCGTCTTATCGAATACCGGAATCGGATTTGTCACTGTCACTGTCTGTGTCCGTCGGTCGGGTCTGTCACTGTCAGTGTCCGTCGGTCGGGTCTGTCAGGAGTCAGCGGCACTTACCTGGCAGAAGATCTCCGGCGGTCACGGCCTGGACTTTGGGATTAATAATGGATCGGTGTCTTATTGACACCTCTCCATTATTAACCGGGCTTATTGTCACCGTGCAATCAACGGTGACATTAACCCCTTATTACCCCGCTTGCCACCGCTACAGGGCAAGTGGGAAGAGCCGGGTAAAGTGCCACAATTGGCACATCTTTTGATGCGCCAAATGTGGGGCTGCTGTAGCCTGGTATTATCAGGCTGTTGAGGGCCAAAATCCATGGGCCTTGACAGTCTTTAAATACCAGGCCGCAGCAGTCTGCATTTTACTTGGCTGGTTAACAAAAATAGGGGGACCCCTACGCCGTTTTTTTTTCGAGGGGATCCCCTATTTTTGTTAACCAGCCAAGCTAAGCAGACTGCTGTAGCCTGGTATTATCAGGCTGGCAAGGTCCATGGATATTGGATCCTTACCAGCCTGAAAAACCAGGCCTCAGCGGTCTGCTTCATCTGGCTGGTTAACAAAAATAGGGGGGACCCCACGCCAAATTTTTTCGAGGGGATCCCCTATTTTTGTTAATCAGCCAAGATATGCAGACTGCTGTGGCCTGGTATTATCAGGCTGGCAAGGTCCATGGATCTTGGCTCCTTAACAGCCTGAAAATCCAGGCCTCAGCGGTCTGCTTCATCTGGCTGGTTAACAAAAATAGGGGGGACCCCACGCCAATTTTTTTCGAGGGGATCCCCTATTTTTGTTAACCAGTTCCCTCTGACGTCACTGATTGTGTCCCTGGCTGACCTGAAGTGAAAGTGGAAAGCAATCAATTAAGCTTTCCACTTCCTCTCCTGTCAGCCAGGAGAGGAACTCATTCATTTGGGGGTTTACTGTGAGGCTGCAGCATTAGCTGCGGTCCCTGCAGTAAACATTAACCCTTTCTGAAGGATTACACCGTGGGACCTGACTGTACATCGGATTGGTAAGAATAATTTTGCTTTATTATTTTATTTTTATTACAGGAAATGGTTTTAGCAGGAAAATAAAATATGGTCAAAAACTGTGTGATTATTTCATTAAACTTCTTTTTTATTAAAGTGTGTGTGTTTGATTTTTCTTTCATACAATAGGATTAATAATTGATAGTTATCTAATTGACAGCTCTCAATTATTAACCTGGCTTAAAGTGACCTTTCAATTGCAAGGTCATTTTAACCCCTTATTAACCCATTCACCACCGCTACAGGGCAATGGGAATAGACGGGCAAAGTGCCAGAAAGGGCAAATCTAATTAGAGATTTGCCCTTTCTGGGGTGTCTGGGGGCAGTGTTAGTAGCCGGGGGGGGGCAAAAATAATGGTCCCTCTCTGGGCTATTATTATCTGCCCCCACTCACTGGCTTTGTCTGTCTGGTTGCGAAAATAGGGCGGGAGCCCACGCCTTTTTTTTCAGCAATTTTACACCTCATATATATATATACATGTCATTAAATTTGTGACACATATATATATATTTATATTTATAGTTCATACACTTCTACATAGTATAATAGCCGCTAATTCAATTGCCGGCTTTTATGAAAATGCAGAACCCGACATGAAATGACACTTGGTTTACATAGAGTTAACCATGTCTTTTCATGTAGTTTGATATCTGATTTGCACAAACAATTACATGAGTGTAAGTGTGCAAAATTTCACACCTGTAGGGGTTAATTAAAGGTGTAAATTCGTAGCAAAAAAGTCAGTTTTTTTTACAACGAATTTACACCTTTAATTAACCCCTACAGGTGTGAAATTTTGCACACATAGACTGATGTAATTGTTTGTGCAAATCAGATTGCAAACGACATGAAAAGACATGGTTAACCCTATGTACACCAAGTGTCATTTCATGTCGGGTGCTTCTGTCTTTTCACAGAAGCCGGCTTTACCCGGCAATTGAATCAGAGGATATTTTACTATGTAGAAGTGTATAAACTATACATATATGTATATATATATATATGTCACAATGACATGTATATATATATATGTATTCTATGTGTGTATATTTAGTGTTTACAAGGCAAGAATGTTTTTTTTTAATTTCGATATTTTGTTCCCATAGACTTACATTGGACTTCCGCAATCGGAATCGGATATCGACAATATTTAGTGATATCGGCGATACAATTTCGATACGATATTTTTAGATATCGAGCAATATCGCTCAACACTAGTGACAGTAACCACTCCCTGGACTGCTAAGATGACTGGCTGCAAAGAGAATAAAACTTAATTTTCTCCCTGCAGCGCCATCACCAGGAAGTTGGCTGCACATGATTTAATCACTAATTACTGTATCTGCACATTAGCTCTATATCTGCAGGTAAATGGTTTTTCTGGATCCTTTTAAGTCCCCTTCCTTCTAATTTTGCTACTGAGGAAAAATTTTGAAACTCAGGATAGTGTTTCTGAGAAAGTGTGATTCCTGGCTTACTGGGACGGGCCCAGAGCTGAAGGTGTTGCGGTGGTGGAGCTACAGTCCTGCTGTTTGCAGTGGTCCTGTGGTGGTGGTACAGAAGAGAGCCGTGGCCCTGCAGTGGTGGTACAGTGGCGAGGGGCGGCCGCCATTTTTCTTCCGGGGTCCAGTGTCAGCTTCTGGCTTCTCACTCGGCACAGATGCAGATGGAGAAAAGCCAAGATCTCCATCCATGCCTGCCTCTATGCGATGTCTGTAGGAAAATCGCAGTGGATGCGGCGCCAATGGAGCTCTCATCCCAGCCTCAAAGATGTCACTGCTGGTCAATAATGCTTTGCTCGCAGCAGCTTATTCAACAGTGGTTCTCAGCCTGGACAGTCACATCTTGGCACCGTCCACATTGAAAACTGTTTTTCCCCCAGACATGGATTACGGCATGGGACAGAATGACAGACAGTTATGATATATTGTTGTTTTTTATTTTTTGTTTATTACAGGAGAACAAGGGCTTCGGTGGAATAGGTGTTTGGTGAGCATAACTGTGTTTGTTATTTTTAAATAAAAAAGTAAAACTGTGTTTAGTCTTATTTCTAATAAAGGACTTTATTCTGGCTGTGTCTTTATTTACAATACAACTATAGAATCAATAATGGATAGGTGTCTTAAAGACGCCTTTCCATTACGAAGCCGTGGGCTTGATGTCACCTTACAATACAAAGATGTCATTGGAGAAGTATGAACACCACTTGCCACCAATACAGGTCAAGTGGGAAAAGCTGGGCAAAGCACCAGAATTGGTACATCTAATAGATGCGCCTTTTCTGGGCAGCTGTGGGCTGCAATTTTTAGACTAGGGGGCCTATATCAATGGCCCCTTCCCAGCTTGAGAATTCCAGCCCCCAGCTGTGAGCTTTAGCAAGGCTGATTGTCAAAAATAGGGGGGACCCATTCCATTTTTTAAAATTATTTATTTAAATACAGTACAGACCAAAATTTTGGACACACCTTCTCATTCAAAGATTTTTCTGCATTTTCATGACTATGAAAATTGTACATTCACACTGAAGGCATCACAACTATGAATTAACACATGTGGAATTATATACTTAACAAAAAAGTATGAAACAACTGAAAATATGTCATATATTCTAGGTTCTTCAAAGTAGCCACCTTTTGCTTTGATTACTGCTTTGCACACTCTTGGCATTCTCTTGATGAGCTTCAAAAAATAAGGTGTGAGGACCCCTCTATTCTTGATAACCAACCTTGCTAAAGCTGACAGCTGAAGGTTGCAGCTGCCAGCTGTGAGTTTTGCCTGGCTGGTTTTAGAAAATACGGGGGAACCCACGCTGGGTTTTTCATTCATTTACCGGTATTTCGTTATATCTCAGGCAGCGGGTGAGGAATACACCCATCATCCGCTCCTGCTGTTACTGTTATTAGCGGCAGCAGGTGTAGTTTGATGGGAGTAATAGTCCAAAAAGCCCCCACCTGCTGTCATTGTTCTGACTTGAATATAACTCTCATCATTCTCCTCTGCTCGTGCTGATCGCAGGCAGAGCATGTGAGAATGATGAGAGTCATCTTCAGTACCCAGTGCTGGAGAACAGCACTTACTGTAGCGCTTCTTTCCCGGCGCTGATGTGTATCACAAGGATGACATCCATGTGTACTCTTTGTGTGCATGTTTAACCACCCGTGCTGATGGTAAAAAACGGACATGTCTATGTGTGCGGCACACAGGCACAAGATCCGTGGAAACACACTGACATGTGCACACAGGGCCGGCGTCAGCACCCGGCATACCAAGGCAAGGACCGGGGCCCTGAGCAGGTGGGGGGCCCACTCGCCGTCGGGCACCCCGGCGCCCATTAGCGGATGAGATCGGTACCAGCGCCGCCACTGGGCCACCCCCCGCTTGCTCAGGGCCCCGGCAGCAGCTGGCGCAATACTTACCTCTCCCGTGCCTCCGCTGCCGCAGCTCCGGGCTCCAGGGGGCACCTGAAGGGCACCCACGCTTCCTCTCATAGCAGCGCCGCTGAATGACGTCATCATTCAGGGGCCGGCTGTGGCAGAGAGAGCGTGGAAGCCGGACAGGTGAAATGTGAGGTGTATGTGTCTGTGTGTATCAGTGTGTGTGTGTATCAGTGTGTGTGTGTGTATGTAGTGCGGTGGTTTGTGTGTGTTTATGTGAGAGAGTGCTGTGGTGCTGTATGTGTGATGGTGGTGGGGGGAGGCAGTGATGATGATGATGGGGAGGCGATGATGATGGGGAGGCAATGATGATGATGATGGGGAGGCGATGATGATGGGAGGCAATGATGATGATGATGGGGAGACAATGATTATGAGGAGGCAATGATGATGGGGAGGCGATGATGATGATGATGATGATGGGGAGGCAATGTTGATGATTATGGGGAGGCAATGATGATGATGATGGGGAGTCTTTCCACAGCGCCCTTTCCTGAGCCGTAACAGCGCAGAATGCAGCACAGTGCAGAGGAGAGCTCCATATTTTGTATGGAGCATTATATGGGGTCCAATATTCTTTATGGAGCATTATATTTGGCCCATAATACTGTATGGAGGACTATGTGGTGCCCATAATATTGTATGGAGGACTGTACTGTCCAGTCTGTACTGTGCGCTGTGAGGATTTGGCGGTTTCTGAGCTATTGTAGAATTTACAATAGATATCACTCATGTAATGGAAAAAGTGTAGTGTATGGCATTGTACTATACCCATATTTCTCTGCAGTATCTGTGCATCATGAATCATGGTCTGTGTTAAAGGGGCCAACTGAGACTCTTTTGCCCGGGGCCCATAAAAACCTGGAGCCGGCCCTGTGTTCACAGACCCATTAATTTAAATGGATACCATGCATTGACTTTGCATGGTATGCACTAAATTTCCCCAGCTTTGCCAAATTCCTGTGACTGTGTTTTGTGAACTGCATTAACTTTGCATGGTATGCACCAAATTTCCCCATCTTTGCCAAATACCTGTGACTGTGTTTTGTGAACTGCATTAACTTTGCATGGTATGCACCAAATTTCCCCAGCTTTGCCAAATTCCTGTGACTGTGTTTTGTGAACTGCATTAACTTTGCATGGTATGCACCAAATTTCCCCAGCTTTGCCAAATTCCTGTGACTGTGTATTGTGAACT
Organism: Oophaga sylvatica; assembly: GCA_033576555.1. Lineage (NCBI taxonomy): Eukaryota > Metazoa > Chordata > Amphibia > Anura > Dendrobatidae > Oophaga > Oophaga sylvatica. The sequence continues at coordinate 302,129,697 of JARQOD010000006.1, forward strand.
GCATTAACTTTTCATGCTTTCCCACCGCTTGTGACTGTCTATGAAGTGCATATAATCTCTAGCATTTCACTACTTACCATTTTTCTGTTTGTACAATATATCTTCTCCCCCTGTGTCTCTCATGCATACCTGAGTTGCCAGTCCCTTCCTCCTTCTTTTATTAGCTTTGCTTAACTGTGACCATGTGGTCTGGGTAATCACACCCACAACCCCCCTCACAGCTGATTCCTCTCAAGTGCACATATATAGTCTCGGCCATGAGTCTGACCAAGACGTGTCTGACCATCCATCTTTCAACTTCCATCTTTCAAATTACAGATTTCTAATTACTATTCTCTGAATTAGACTAGAATTGGACTGGAATTTGACTGTAAGTTGACAGAATATATAACCACTACCATGTTTCCTTTTCTTTTCACTTTCTCCCCTATACTACTTACTTTCTTCCTATTCCCTGTAATCCCCCCACCTAGTAAGGAAGTAGTCATTTCCCCCCTCCATTCTCCCCAGACATCTCACCTTCTCCTCAGAACTGTTCCTCCACGTACAATCCTTTTTCTCCAGAAACACACGGCCACTAGAGTTGAGCGATACTTTCCGATATCCAAAAGTATCGGAATCGGAATGGTATCGCCGATACCCAAAAAATATCGGCGATACCCGATACCGATACCGGCAGTCCCATGTAAGTCTATGGGAACAAAATATTGAAATTAAAAAAACCCCATTCTTGCCTTGTTGGTTAATTGCACATGAAGGAAAACAAGAAAGAGTAATGTAGAATGTATTGGGGAAGGTTGAGGATGAGGAGACATTAAAGGCATAGATGTTTAACCCAATCAAATGGAATAGCATAAATATTTTTTTTTTTAAAGATGTTCGGATTGACGAAGAAATTGACAATGTTGTTAACGTTTTTTCTATTTTGGCAAATATGTATATTACACAACTTCCATGCTCTTCATCTTCACCTTTTTAACTTTTCACACACTTTCTCCTTCATAATCTTCTGCAGCATCATCTTTTTCATCAAATTATTTTTCATCTTCACCTTCTTTATCTTCTTCTTAAACTTCTTGCTATTCATCTTTGTTAACATTACTCATATTCTTCTTATTAAACTATTATTCTTATTCATATTCTGCTTCATCTTCTTCATCATATTCTTATTTGTGACAGAGAATCCTGTACTTGTAATCTGTCAAAGTATGAATTTTTCATCCTTCCGTTCTTGCTGTCACAAAAGATTTAAATTACAACAGTATTTGTCCGTGTTCAGTTTAGCCTGCAGCAGCAGGCATTTTCCAGGGGCACCACGAGGAGGAACGGACTCACCCCCATACACTGCTTAGTCTTCTTCTGCTTAGAATTTAGAGCATATATTTTGCTCTTCATTTTGGTCTTATACTTCATGTTCTTCTGCTTTTAGATCTTCTGCTTATTGTTCTTGTGTCTCTTGTTCTGTATCTTGTATTTGTAGCACAATCTTGTACCAGCTGATGTTACTGGGACACGGTTACTAAGCAGGAGGTACCTGTGCTCCAAAGCACTACCAAGGACCAGCAGACGTTGCTGGAACTCGGATACCGAGATGGAGGCACCTAGGCCAAAGGCACTGCGGAGAACCAGCTGACGGTACTGGAACCCGGAGGGGCAGCAGAAGGAAAAGAGCCAATGGCACAACCGAGGACCAGCTGACGTTACTGGGACACGGTTACTAAGCAGGAGGTACCTGTGCTCCAAAGCACTACCAAGGACCAGCAGACGTTGCTGGAACTCGGATACCGAGATGGAGGCACCTAGGCCAAAGGCACTGCGGAGAACCAGCTGACGGTACTGGAACCCGGAGGGGCAGCAGAAGGAAAAGAGCCAATGGCACAACCGAGGACCAGCTGACGTTACTGGGACACGGTTACTAAGCAGGAGGTATCTGTGCTCCAAAGCACTACCAAGGACCAGCAGACGTTGCTGGAACTCGGATACCGAGATGGAGGCACCTAGGCCAAAGGCACTGCGGAGAACCAGCTGACGGTACTGGAACCCGGAGGGGCAGCAGAAGGAAAAGAGCCAATGGCACAACCGAGGACCAGCTGACGTTACTGAACCCCAGTAACACAGGAGCAAGTGTTGACTGTGCTAACAGCACTTCCGAGCAACAACTGGCGGTGTTGGAGCCCAGGGTCAAGGAGGATGTTTAAATACTAGATCAAGTAATTTCCTTGTTACCTGTCAATTTTAAATGTCTATACTTCAAACAAGAGAAAGATAACCTTTACTACCATAAGATGATGATTTCATTTAAACTAATATCTAGATAAATAAAGAATTGACAAACATAAACACATACATTAACATGTTGAACAGCAATGCAAACCACAAAATAAATTAGTTAAGGAATCTGCTATACGGTTGTACATAAAAGCATACAAGTACATATCTGAATCCATTAATGATGGATAAGTAACAGTATGTACACCATTTTTATTGTATAGACAATGAATGTCTGACTTCAAAACATCATCAGCATTACAAGTTATCTGTGATATTACTAAAATGTTCCATTTGCTGAATAATGTCACTAAATAGTTTATACAAAATTATACAATTTCCATCATGTAATACTCATAATATGTGGCAATAATCATTTTTATTAACAAACATAACCTTTAAAAAGTGCATAGTGCATAGTGAAAATTGCTATTTATGGCTGACTGTCGACTTGGAAGCATGACAACAGATAGATAAGGTATATATAGATGACACTGCATAGCCACAGATGGTGAATGGCGATGTAATACTGTACCTCAATAAAGTGTGCGTCACTACTACATAATTTTTTTTATATAGCTTTATAAACAGGGTACATGGATGTATGCTTGTGCCTTTGTTTTGACGCACAGACTTCCTTCCTGCTGAGACGCGTTGGGTAGTGAACAGTTGTGTGCAGTGTTCACTGCAGTCTCTGCGGAATAACCACACTTAGACCTTATAACTTTTCAGACTTTCTTTATCAATCTACCAAGATGAAGAAGGCAGGGAGTAAGGCACGTGGTCGTGGAGTTTCTTCAGGGAGAGGACGTGGGGATTCTGTGGCTGCTGCGGCCCCCAGTGACACAGCATCCACCAGTTTTCCCCGTGAGCGTTCCTTTATGCGCACTTTTGTAGGAGCTCGGAGTACCCCCCTGCTGCGGGAAGAACAAATTGAAGCCGTTGTTGTTTGGATGTCAGCCAATGCATCGACTTCAATTGCTTCCACCTCCTCTCAGGACCACAGCACTGTTGGGCAACCATCTGTCTCTTCACCGCCTGGCAAATTGCCCAGGCAGTCAGAGAGTTCTGTACAGGAGCCAGCTGAGTGTCTGCTTCTGTTCTCAGAATCTATTGGCTTGCAAACAGGGGCCCAGCCAAGCAGCATTCTGTAATGTGAATAGGGAGTATGCAGTGATGCGCAACAGCTGTGTCTCTCTGAATCTGAAGAGGCGGGTGAGACAGTGCCGATGGTCAGCACACCGCAGAACGCATCTGATGATGATGAGACCCAGGTGCCAGTTTCTGTTGAGCATGGTGCTGGGCAGACCACCCAACAGCAGGTGTTGGAAGAGGGTAGTGGAGATGATGAGGTCCAAGACCCAACATGGCATGAGGAACAGGAAGGTGGTGGGAGCAGCTCAGAGGAATAATAATAATATTTATTTATATAGCGCCATCATATTCCGCAGCGCTTTACAGTTTAGCAGTTTCAGAACACAAGTCATAAGTAACAACGTTAACAATACAATAATTTAAGCTAAATAAGTCGCCCCTGCTCGTGACAGCTTACAATGTACAATGAGATGGGGGAGATACAAAGTATAGGTGTTTATATACAATGGTGCATTTACAATGATGTTCCAGCCATCTTAAGGGACTGAGGGATGGAGATAGTGAATGGGCTAGAGACACACACACACTTACACAGAATACATAGAATGACTTTGATTAGTGAATGTGATAGGCCGCTCTGAACAAATGTGTTTTGAGGGAGCGCCTGAAACCATGCAAATTGTGGATAGTCCTAATTTTTTGGGGTACAGCATTCCAGAGGATTGGCGTAGAGCGGGAGAAGTCTTGGAGTCGGGAGTGGGAGGTACGTATTATTGCAGAGGTTAGTCGAAAGTCGTTTGCAGAGCGCAGCAGTCGGTTAGGCCGATAGATAGAAATGAGGGAGGAGATGTAGGAGGGGTGCTGCACTGTGGATAGCTTTGTGGCTGAGAACCAGTACTTTGGTTGAAAGCTGGGAGAGGCCTAGAGAAATGGTTAGTGATAGAAGGAAGATAGAGGAAGACATTGCCCCAACGGTACAAACAGGAGGGAGAGTTAGGCTGCAGACTCGGTTGCCTGTAGCCTCCAGTTTGGCACCTGTTCGGAGCAGTTGTCTTCCAAAAGTCAAAACGTGCGCTCCCAGGACTTGCACTGCATGGTCCTTTTTTCACACACTTGCACATGATATTTGCTATGTGAAATGCAAGTGTGTAATCAAAAATTAAAAATAGCTAAAAGTGTCAGTCACCTCAATACCACAAATATGTGGAAACATGTGCGGACAAAGCACGTAGTTGAGTTACAAAGACACACTGGAGATGTAGGCCAACCTACAGCAGCACCTACATCTTCAGGTTGTGTTGAAGCCTCTTCATCGAGCTCACACACAGCTGGTTCTGCTTCCTCACAGGATCGCCATGGAAGAACCTCGGCCACTGTTGTCCAGAGACAAACTGTTATTCCACACACAGCAGCAAGTTCCCTGTCATCCTCACACTCCCAGGCCACAAAACAGCCATCGGTAGCACAGGCATGGGATAAAAGACGGCCATACTCCGCAAACCATGCACGAGCACAGGCTCTGAATGCTGGCATTGCAAAACTCCTGTCCCTTGAAATGCTGTGATTCAGGCTGGTGGAGACAGACAGTTTCCGTAACTGAATATCATTGTCAGTCCCACAATACAATGTGCCAAGCCGATTTCATTTCAGCAGGCAAGCCGTCCCTGGTCTGCAAAAGCATGTTGAGGGAAAAATTAAACATGCGCTACTAAAAGCCCTCAGTAGCAAGGTCCACCTGACCACCGATGCGTGGAGCAGTACCCATTGTTATGATCTGCTACAACCAGTAAGGAAAGAAGGGAATTCTGTCCCTACAATACAACTAAGCTGAATCCCTACGATGTAACGGTGAACCTGATCCTGCGACCAGACCCGCTAAAGTCCTCATCTAGTGTGAACGAAGACCTATAGTTGCGAGGGAGTAATCCCTACAAGATCTAGGGACTGGGAGAAAAGGTGGACACCTCCTAACATAAATTGTAGCATGGATAATTAAACAGAAAAATAAATACTTTGTGATCCTAACATCAAGCAAAACTGACAGATTAAGGCACCTAAGCACCCGGCTAGCTTAACAGTAGATAATACAATGAAGTCAAGCAAAGCCAGAAGGGCGGAGCCAGACTAAATAGGGAAGAAAGGTCATGTGACCAGCAAACTGAAACAAAACCTAACAAGAGGGTTCTAACACCCATGGCCAGGACAATACCTTTCCTCACTGCCCATTGGGTCAATGTTGTGCAGCCGGGTACTGATCTTGCGAGTGGCGCTGTACGTGTTCTGCCAACTCCAAGGATTGCAGGAATCAAGTCTGTACACATTGATTCCTCCTCCTACTCCAGTTCCTCAGAATCATCGCTGCAGGAGCCGTCACGGTCTACCTCCACATGGACCCGTGAACGTTTACCTGTTGCAACCGATATGAGCACAGCCGTGTCCAAATGTCAACAGGCCGTCCTGAAATTAATTTCCATTTGGAATCTTAGCCACACAGCGCAGGAGCTCTGTAATGCCATAAAGCAGGAGAGCGACGTGTGGTTTTTGGAAGAGAATCTACAGGCAGGCTTGGTAGTGTGTGACAATGGCCGAAATCTGGTGTCAGCTCTGGGCCTTGGCAACCTCACTCACATACCATGTCTGTCATATGTGCTCAACTTGGTCGTGCAGAGTTTTTTGAGGGACTATCCGGATCTTGATGCACTGCTGCACAAGGTCCGCCTAGAGTGTGCTCACTTGTGACGTTCCAGCATGGCCAGATCGCTGATTGCAGCTCTGCAACGCAGATTTCACCTTCATGAACATCGCATCATATGTGACGTACCCACCAGGTGGAATTCCTCGTTACATATGTTGGAGCGGTTGTGTGAGCAGCAGCCAACAGTAATGGAGGATCAGCTGCATCAGGCGCAGTCAACTCGCAATTTGCGCCGTTCACACTTCACCACTACTGAGTGGGCCTCTATAATAAGAATAATAATAATATTATTTATTTATATAGCGCCATAATATTCCGCAGTGCTTTACAGTTTAACAGTTTCAAAACACAAGTCATAAGTAACAACGTTAACAATACAATAATTAAAGCAAAATCAGCCGCCCCTGCTGGTGAAAGCTTACAATCTACAATGAGGTGGGGGAGATACAAAGTACAGGTGTTTATATACAATGGTGTTTTTACAATGATGGTCCAGCCATTTTAAGGGAGTGAGGTATGCATGGAGATAGTGAATGGGCTACACACACAGAATTACACATAGAATGACTTTGATTAGTGAATGTGATAGGCCACTGTGAACAAATGTGTTTTGAGGGAGCGCCTGAAACCATCCAAATTGCGGATAGTCCGAATTTCTTGGGGTAGAGCATCCCAGAGGATTGGCGCAGCACGGGAGAAGTCTTGGAGTTGGGAGTGGGAGGTACGGATTAGTGCAGAGGTTAGTCGAAGGTCGTTTGCAGAGTGCAGCAGTCGGTTAGGCCGATAAATATAAATAAGGGAGGAGATGTAGGGGGGTGCTGCGCTGTGGAGAGCTTTGTTGGTGAGAACCAGTAATTAGAATTGGATCCTATAATGAATGGGCAGCCACTGCCAGTGTAATGAGTGCCGAAGGACTCTATGAAGGATATCTGCCACGTTTTGCGTGCGTTTGATGAGTCAACGCGGATGGCGAGTGCAGATGATGCACTAGTCAGCCTGACTGTCCCCCTTATCTGCCTGCTTCAAAAAACACTGCAAGCACTAAGGCATGAGGTTTTGGAAGAGGTGGAGGATGAGGAGTCACAAATTCCATCACCTTCTGGACAGTCAGCGCAACGTGGTTCCTCACAAAGGGCTGGAGGACTTTCAAAGTACCATGCTGTATCAACAATTGAACCTCCAGAGTCGCTGTCTATATTTTCATAACCATTACAAACTTTTAATGTATTTACAAAGCACATAATGTACAGTTTTTGTCTATCCTTTTGTAATGCTATTGTGTTTCCATAAACTGATGTTACAGAATTATGATACAAAGTTTTTAAATTTTGAGTTTTAAATTTTGTAAATTTTTATGTATTTGAAGGACTTTGTGAGGAGGATGAGGAGGAGTCAATGGAGGAGGAAGACATCGCTCCAGAGGGAGGTAGACAATGCTCTAGTCAGTATGTAGACCAAGGGTGGGGTGATGCACAGCAGGCAGAGATGACGCCTCTTGCAGGGGACAACGTTTCTTGGCCAGTTGGGAGTCTGCAGCACATGGTTGATTTCATGCTGCAGTGGCTGAGAAACGACCGCCGCATCGAACACATTCACACCACGTCTGATTATTGGGTGTACACCCTCCTAGACCCTCGCTACCGGGACAACTTACAAAGCCTCATCACACCGTTGAACCGGGAGCGTAAAATGCGGAAGTACCAAGACACACTGGTGCAATCCATAATGTTCTCCATTCCAGCCGAGAGCGCTGCTGCTACTGCTTTACAAAGCAGCTCTGTGCGTCGAGGCAGTGGAGACAGCTCTGCAACAAGAGGGAGCACAAGCAGCGCCTCTGCACAGGGCAAGAACAGTATGTTCCAAATGTGTCGAAGTTTTGTGGCAGCGCCACCAATGTCTACACCATCCGAGACGGCTCCAGTCAGCAGGAGGCAACATTTCCGTAAGATGGTGACAGACTACATGTCTTGCCCTCTCAGTGTACTCCCAGATGGCTCTTCCCCATTCAACTTTTGTGTCTCTAAGCTGGATACATGGCCAGAGCTTAGCCAGTATGCATTGGAGGTGCTGGCTTGCCCTGCTGCCAGTGTATTATCGGAGCGCGTCTTTACTGCTGCAGGTGGTGTACTAACAGACCGTTGCATGCGACTATCCTCCAATAATGTAGAACGGCTTACTTTTCTGAAAATGAACTAGGCATGGATCTCGCCTGAATTTGCCTGTCCGGTTTCAGATTAACTAACTGGTTGGCAACGTTTTCCATGTCTCCTGTTATGTTCATCTTTCTACCACCTGAGCTATACTCCCTGGGCTACAACACTGCCAGTTGCTGCTCAGAAGTGTCGTGTCCACAGCCAATACACAAGCTATAGTGATAGTGGGGTTCAGTAATGCCTGCTGTTCCCCTGCTGCGTGTCTGACAAAAATTAATGCTGCTAACTCCAAATTAAAGTTCAAATTAAAGTTCAAACATCTCATACTAGGCCTCAGGCTACACCCTCCTTGACCCTGGGCTCAGAAGTGTTGGATGCACAGATCAAAACAATCGATGATGTGTTTGTGGGGTTCAGTAACGCCTGCTGTTCCCCTGCTGTGTGTCCGGCAAAAATTACTGCTACCTAGCTACACATGTTGAAAAAAACATGACATGTTAAAGTGGCTAGTGCTACACATAGATATCAGGCTACACCCTTATTTCTAAGCTGTAAACAAGTGAAACGTCAAATTTAAAACCATTCAATGATTAGTGTTGGTAACAAATCTGTAACTAAATAATTGTGACATATTATGGCAGATATCCACATGTCTAACACAAATGCTAACACAAAAGCATACTTATGCTATAGGGTACTGATGGTGAACCTTCTCACTCCATAACTTTGACAAATCCAACTCACATCATGCCTCAAATGCTGCAATGTTGGAAGTGCATAATGTGGGTTGAACTTTGACAACAGCTGCAGTGCGAAGGTTATCCTTCTGTGTTCTTGGCTTTTAAATAAAAGCATACAAGTAAATATAATAATACATTGTTGATTAAGGGACATGATGTACACCTGTAATATTGTGCAAACAATGGATGTAGGACTATTCCTCTTCAACATTACTTATATTTGTGTCATTTGAAAAAATACATATTTTAGTTAAAAATTAAAAACCCATGTTCAGTAGCTGTGAAAGGCCCGTTTGTGTACTTCTATATTGTTTGCAACCAATGTATTGTATACGGATGGAAGCACGTCACTGTAATAGATTTGAATTATTTTAAATAGAATAAAGCAGCACCAATTCGAGAAAAATGTGAAGGATGAGGCAGTGAGACACGCTCAGCAGAGTACAAGCAACAGTGGTTGAAGAAGTAACTGGAGCGGGATCTGCACTACAAAAATGAAAACCTCTGACTACAGTAAACAGTGCACACAACTGTTCAGTAGCTGTGAAAGGCCCGTTTGTGTACTACTATATTGTTTGCAACCAATGTATTGTATACGGATGGAAGCACGTCACTGTAATATATTTGAATTATTTTAAATAGAATAAAGCAGCACCAATTTTAGAAAAATGACAAGGATGAGCCAGTGACAGACACTCAGCAGAGTACACGCAGCGGTGGTTGAAGAAGTAAATGGAGCGTGATCTGCATTTAAAAAAAAAAAAAAAAAAAATACCTCACAGACTGCAGTGAACACTAGTGTTGAGCATTCCGATACTGCAAATATCGGGTATCGGCCGATATTGGCTGTATCGGAATTCCGATTCCGAGTTCCGATATTTTCGTCTTATCGGATACCGGAATCGGGATTGTCACTGTCACTGTCAGTGTCCGTCGGTCGGGTCTGTCAGGAGTCAGCGGCACTTACCTGGCAGAAGATCTCCGGCGGTCACGGCCTGGACTGCTTCATGGCCGCCATCTTCTTTCCCCGGCGGTCACATGCAGTTTCTCGCGATAACTGCAGTGACTGCTGGGTAATCCCGGCCGTAAAGCAGTCAGTCCGATGACGTCACCGCCGGGGAAGCAGGTAATCAGCTGTGCTGCGTCGCGATGACAGGCTCTGCCTGTCATTGCGATGTAGCACAGCTGGATCGTCGTGGGACTGTCGTTATGGACTGCGTCGGACAGGTGGTATACTGTTGGTTTGTTTTTTTTCTTTTTTTACAGGAGATCGATGGCGTCGCAGGAATGAGTGTATAATAAAATTAATGAAAACTGTGTTGTCTCTTTTATTTCATTAAAATACTTTTTTCTTGCTTTGTCTTTTTTTTATACATTTAATAACTTTGGGATTAATAATGGATCGGTGTCTTATTGACGCCTCTCCATTATTAACCGGGCTTATTGTCACCGTGCAATCAACGGTGACATTAACCCCTTATTACCCCGCTTGCCACCGCTACAGGGCAAGTGGGAAGAGCCGGGTAAAGTGCCACAATTGGCACATCTTTTGATGCGCCAAATGTGGGGCTGCTGTAGCCTGGTATTATCAGGCTGTTGAGGGCCAAAATCCATGGGCCTTGACAGTCTTTTAATACCAGGCCGCAGCAGTCTGCATTTTACTTGGCTGGTTAACAAAAATAGGGGGGATCCCCACGCCGTTTTTTTTTCGAGGGATCCCCTATTTTTGTTAACCAGCCAAGCTAAGCAGACTGCTGTGGCCTGGTATTATCAGGCTTGCAAGGTCCATGGATATTGGATCCTTACCAGCCTGAAAAACCAGGCCTCAGCGGTCTGCTTCATCTGGCTGGTTAACAAAAATAGGGGGGACCACACGCCAATTTTTTTCGAGGGGATCCCCTATTTTTGTTAATCAGCCAAGATATGCAGACTGCTGTGGCCTGGTATTATCAGGCTGGCAAGGTCCATGGATCTTGGCTCCTTAACAGCCTGAAAATCCAGGCCTCAGCGGTCTGCTTCATCTGGCTGGTTAACAAAAATAGGGGGGACCCCACGCCAATTTTTTTCGAGGGGATCCCCTATTTTTGTTAATCAGCCAAGATATGCAGACTGCTGTGGCCTGGTATTATCAGGCTGGCAAGGTCCATGGATCTTGGCTCCTTAACAGCCTGAAAATCCAGGCCTCAGCGGTCTGCTTCATCTGGCTGGTTAACAAAAATAGGGGGGACCCCACGCCAATTTTTTTCGAGGGGATCCCCTATTTTTGTTAATCAGCCAAGATATGCAGACTGCTGTGGCCTGGTATTATCAGGCTGGCAAGGTCCATGGATCTTGGCTCCTTAACAGCCTGAAAATCCAGGCCTCAGCGGTCTGCTTCATCTGGCTGGTTAACAAAAATATGGGGGACCCCACGCCAATTTTTTTTCGAGGGGATCCCCTATTTTTGTTAATCAGCCAAGATATGCAGACTGCTGTGGCCTAGTATTATCAGGCTGGCAAGGTCCATGGATCTTGGCTCCTTAACAGCCTGAAAATCCAGGCCTCAGCGGTCTGCTTCATCTGGCTGGTTAACAAAAATAGGGGGGACCCCACGCCATTTTTTTTTCAAAGGGAACCCCTATTTTTGTTAATCAGTTCCCTCTGACGTCACTGATTGTGTCCCTGGCTGACCTGAAGTGAAAGTGGAAAGCAATCAATTAAGCTTTCCACTTAAGGGCCCGTCTCACATAGCGATATCGCTACCGAGATCGCTGCTGAGTCACTAGTTTTGTGACGCAGCAGCGAGCTCACCAGCGATATCGCTGTGTGTGACATTCAGCGACGATCAGCCCCCCTGCCGGGTATCGCTGATCGTCGCTGAAATGTCAGGACCTTTTTTTGATCGCTGGTTTCCCGCTGACAGGCACACATCGCTGCGTGTGACAGGCGGGAGACCAGCGATCCGCTGGTAACCAAGGTACACAGCGGGTTTCCAGGCGCGGGGCTGTGCCTAGAAACCCGCTGTGTACCTTGGATACCAGCGCCCTGATGCAGGGAGCTGGTATCCAAGGTACACAGCGGGTTTCCAAGCGCTGCGCGGTGCCTGGAAACCCGCTGTGTACCTTGGTTACCAGCGGATCGCTGGTCTCCCGCCTGTCACACGCAGCGATGCGTGCCTGTCAGAGGGAAACCAGCGATCAAAAAAAGGTCCTGACATTTCTGCGACGATCAGCGATACCCGGCAGGGGGGCTGATCGTCGCTGAATGTCACACACAGCGATATCGCTGGTGAGCTCGCTGCTGCGTCACAAAACTAGTGACTCAGCAGCGATCTCGGTAGCGATATCGCTATGTGAGACGGGCCCTTAAGCGATGTTACCCGCAGTGTCGCTGTCCCAGATCGCTGCCTGAGCTGCCTGTTTGGCAGCTCAGCAGCGATCATGTAGCGATACACCAGCGATCCTGACAAGTGCATATCGTTGTCGGGATCGCTGGTGTATCGTTATGTGACACCCAGCCTTTACTCTCCTGTCAGGCAGGAGAGGAACTCATTCATTTGGGGTTTACTGTGAGGCTGCAGCATTAGCTGCGGTCCCTGCAGTTAACATTAACCCTTTCTGAAGGATTTCACCGTGGGACCTGACTGTGCATGGGATAGGTAAGAATAATTTTGCTTTTTTATTTTATTTTTATTACAGGAAATGGTTTTAGCAGGTAAATAAAATATGGTCAAAAACTGTGTGATTATTTCATTAAACTTCTTTTTTATTAAAGTGTGTGTGTTTGATTTTTCTTTCATACAATAGGATTAATAATTGATAGTTGTCTAATTGACAGCTCTCAATTATTAACCTGGCTTAAAGTGACCTTTCAATTGCAAGGTCATTTTAACCCCTTATTAACCCATTCGCCACCGCTACAGGGCAATGGGAATAGACGGGCAAAGTGCCAGAAAGGGCAAATCTAATTAGAGATTTGCCCTTTCTGGGGTGTCTGGGGGCAGATGTTAAGTAGCCGGGGGGGGCCAAAAATAATGGTCCCTCTCTGGGCTATTATTATCTGCCCCCACTCACTGGCTTTGTCTGTCTGGTTGCGAAAATAGGGCGGGAGCCCACGCATTTTTTTTCAGCAATTTTACACCTCATATATATATATATATATACATGTCATTGAATTTGTGACACATATATATATATATTTATATTTGTAGTTCATACACTTCTACATTGTATAATAGCCGCTAATTCAATTGCCGGCTTTTGTGAAAATGCAGAACCCGACATGAAATGACACTTGGTGTACATAGGGTTAACCATGTCTTTTCATGTCCTTTGCTATCTAATTTGCACAAACAATTAAATCAGACTATGTGTGCAAAATTTCACACCTGTAGGGTTAATTAAAGGTGTAAATTCGTAGCAAAAAAGTCCGTTTTTTTTACAACGAATTTACACCTTTAATTAACCCCTACAGGTGTGAAATTTTGCACACATAGTCTGATTTAATTGTTTGTGCAAATTAGATAGCAAAGGACATGAAAAGAAATGTTTAACCCTATGTACACCAAGTGTCATTTCATGTCGGGTGACCCGACATGAAATGACACTTGGTGTACATAGGGTTAACCATGTCTTTTCATGTCCTTTGCTATCTAATTTTCACAAACAATTAAATCAGACTATGTGTGCAAAATTTCACACCTGTAGGGGTTAATTAAAGGTGTAAATTCGTAGCAAAAAAGTCCGTTTTTTTTACAACGAATTTACACCTTTAATTAACCCCTACAGGTGTGAAATTTTGCACACATAGTCTGATTTAATTGTTTGTGCAAATCAGATAGCAAACGACATGAAAAGACATGGTTAACCCTATGTACACCAAGTGTCATTTCATGTCGGGTGCTTCTGTCTTTTCACTGAAGCCGGCTTTACCCGGCAATTGAATCAAAGGATATTTTACTATGTAGAAGTGTATAAACTATACATATATGTATATATATATGTCACAATGACATGTATATATATATATATGTATTCTATGTGTGTATATTTAGTGTTTACAAGGAAAGAATGGGGTTTTTTTAGTTGCGATATTTTGTTCCCATAGACTTACATGGGACTTCCGGTATCGGTATCGGGTATCGCCGATTTTTTAGTGATATCGGCGATACCATTCCGATTCCGATACTTTAGGATATCGGAAAGTATCGCTCAACTCTAGTGAACACTGAAACACAACTATTCACAATCTGTGAAAGGCTACTCCTTTGTCTACTTCTATAGTGTTTGCAACCAATGTATTGTATACGGATGGAAGCGCGTCACACTAATAGATTATATTTATTTTAAATGGAATGGAGCAGAACCAATTGGAGATAAATGAAAAGGATGAGCCACTGAGACACGCTCAGCAGAGTACAAGCAGCAGTGCTTGAACAAGTAACTGGAGCGTGATATGCACTCAAAAAAAAAAAAACACAGACTGCAGTGAACACTGAAACACAACTGTCCACAATCTGGGAAAGGCTACTCCTTTGTCTACTTCTATAGTGTTTGCAACCAATGTATTGTATACGGATGGAAGCGCGTCACACTAATAGATTAGATTTTAAATGGAATGGAGCAGAACCAATTGGAGATAAATGAAAAGGATGAGCCACTGAGACACGCTCAGCAGAGTACAAGCAGCAGTGCTTGAACAAGTAACTGGAGCGTGATATGCACTCAAAAAAAAAAAAACACAGACTGCAGTGAACACTGAAACACAACTGTCCACAATCTGGGAAAGGCTACTCCTTTGTCTACTTCTATAGTGTTTGCAACCAATGTATTGTATACGGATGGAAGCGCGTCACACTAATAGATTAGATTTTAAATGGAATGGAGCAGAACCAATTGGAGAAAAATGAAAAGGATGAGGCACTGAGACACGCTCAGCAGAGTACAAGCAGCAGTGCTTGAACAAGTAACTGGAGCGTGATATGCACTCAAAAAATAAAAAACACAGACTGAAGTGAACACTGAAACACAACTGTCCACAATCTGGGAAAGGCTACTCCTTTGTCTACTTCTATAGTGTTTGCAACCAATGTATTGTATACGGATGGAAGCGCGTCACACTAATAGATTAGATTTTAAATGGAATGGAGCAGAACCAATTGGAGATAAATGAAAAGGATGAGCCACTGAGACACGCTCAGCAGAGTACAAGCAGCAGTGCTTGAACAAGTAACTGGAGCGTGATATGCACTCAAAAAAAAAAAAACACAGACTGCAGTGAACACTGAAACACAACTGTCCACAATCTGGGAAAGGCTACTCCTTTGTCTACTTCTATAGTGTTTGCAACCAATGTATTGTATACGGATGGAAGCGCGTCACACTAATAGATTAGATTTTAAATGGAATGGAGCAGAACCAATTGGAGAAAAATGAAAAGGATGAGGCACTGAGACACGCTCAGCAGAGTACAAGCAGCAGTGCTTGAACAAGTAACTGGAGCGTGATATGCACTCAAAAAATAAAAAACACAGACTGAAGTGAACACTGAAACACAACTGTCCACAATCTGGGAAAGGCTACTCCTTTGTCTACTTCTATAGTGTTTGCAACCAATGTATTGGATACGGATGGAAGCGCATCACACTATAATTTCTATTGAATGGAGCAGCTAGAATTACACTAAAGAAAAAAAAAAAGAGTCTGTGAGTGACACGTGCAGATGCCTACAGACAGCGTTGGATGCAGAGCAAACTGCAGCGTCACCTGCACTCACACACACCTTGCAGAGCTGTTAAAACAACACTGCAGGCAAAAGGAAGCTTTACACAGCGGTTGGTGATAGCCTGCCTACAGCACAGTACACTAAATCGCAATCTCTAACTGTCCCTCAGAGTCAGCAGAGCAGCGTTCTGTCCCTATCTGAATTCACAGCACAGTGACGCTAAAATGGCGGCGGCGCCTTTTATGGTGCATTCTGACATCATTTCAGCAGCCAATCACAGCCATGCCATTAGTTAAGATGACCGCAGCATTACAGGATGTGCCCACACTTCGTAGGATTCCTCATTGGCTGACTAAAATCACATTGCCTCTCAAAGAATTATGGGAACTTCCGATTCCGGTATACGATATTGAAAAAGTATCGGAATTAAGTATCGGAATTCCGATAACGCGAATATCGGCCGATACCCGAACTTGCGGTATCGGAATGCTCAACACTAACGGCCACACCACGTCTTATCCTGTTCCCACCTTCTAACGCTCTGTCTGTTACTCCTCACTGCTGTTGACATATCCCCAAATCCTGGCCTTCCTCAACACATCCCCACACTCACTTCTATCACCCTGCCACGATCCTCTACACGTCTTCGCAACCATGATAACCTCATACCCATTCACTCAGCCCCCACTCCTCCGGCCCCCCTACCTGGAGCACTATGGAACGCACGCTCTGTCTGCAATAAACTGTCATTTATTGGTGATGAAAAGGTCCACGACCTCTTCATCACCAATAAACTCTCCTTCTTTGGCATCACCGAAACCTGGCTCACACCCTCTGACTCAGCCTCACCAGCTGCACTCTCATACAGTGGATTCCACCTATCTCACACCCCCCGTCCCAGCAAAAAACGTGGTGGAGGAGTTGGATTGCTCCTATCTGATACCTGCTCCTTTACCCAAATTCCACTACCCCCTCCGCTAGTATTCCCTCATTTGAGGTGTATTCCGTCCGCATCTACTCCCCCTCCAACCTCCCGCTGGCTGTCATCTACCGCCCCCCTGAACTTGCTATCTCCACCTTTCTCGATCACTTCACCACCTGGCTGCTCCATTTCCTCTCTATTGACATCCCCACTATCATCATGGGTGACTTCAACATCCCCATTGATGCTTCCACCCCAACGGCCTCTAAACTTTTACTGCTCACTACCTCCTTTGGCTTCACTCAATGGTCCTCTTCGGCCACTCACAAAGATGATTACATGCTCGACCTTATCTTCACCCGCCTCTGTTCCCTTACTAATCTCACTAACTCACCCCTTCCCCTGTCTGACCACAACCTACTGACGTTCTCTTCTCTCTCCTCTTCTAGTGCACAACCCCCACTCCACAAACTCACTCACCCTCGCAGAAATCTCAAACACCTCAATTTACAAATGCTCTCTGTGTCTCTCCTCCCTCTTACAGACATATCTTCAATTCATGACACA
Organism: Oophaga sylvatica; assembly: GCA_033576555.1. Taxonomy (NCBI): domain Eukaryota; kingdom Metazoa; phylum Chordata; class Amphibia; order Anura; family Dendrobatidae; genus Oophaga; species Oophaga sylvatica. The sequence goes on from JARQOD010000006.1 coordinate 302,146,839, forward strand.
GATTCTGCTGCCACCTTTTATAACACTACAATAACAGCAGCACTTGATTCGGCCGCCCCCCTCACACATAGCAAAACTTGTACAATCAACAGGCAGCCCTGGCTGACCAGCCTCACCAAAGAACTGAGACGGGCTTCCAGGGTTGCTGAGCGGAGATGGAAAAAATCCCGCTCTGCTGAGCACCTAACCGCATAGAAGCAGTCCCTCACCAGCTTCAAGTCCACGCTCACTGCTGCAAAGCAAACTTAATTCTCATCTCTCATATCCTCCCTGTCTCACAACCCTAAACAGCTCTTCAACACTTTCAATTCTCTACTCTGTCCCCCAGCACATCCTCCTTCTCCTCTCATTTCTGCTGAAGACTTTGCCTCTTTCTTTAAGCAGAAGATCGATACGATCAGAGAAAGCTTTGGCCCACAGCCCCCATTGCCCCTCTTAGGTGCTCAACCCTCTTCCCCCAAAACCAACTTCTCCACCTTGACAGAAGATCAGCTTTCCACCCTCCTATCAAGATCACACCTTACCACTTGCATGCTTGACCCGCTCCCATCCCACCTCATCCCTAGCCTCACCACTGTCTTCACCCCTACTCTAACACACCTCTTCAACCTCTCACTTACAAATGGTGTCTTCCTTTCATCCTTCAAACATGCCTTGATCACACCCATTCTCAAAAAGACCTCCCTTGACCCATCCTCTGTGTCTAGCTATCGCCCGTGTCTCTTCTCCCTTATGCCTCAAAACTACTGGAACAGCATGTCCATCTTGAACTGTCCTCCCACCTCTCCTCCTGCTCCCTCTTTGACCACTTACAATCAGGGTTCCGACTGCATCACTCAACTGAAACTGCCCTAACTAAAGTCACCAACGACCTACTAACCGCCAAGAGCAAGCGACACTACTCTGTCCTCCTTCTCCTGGACCTGTCTTCTGCCTTCGACACTGTGGACCATTCCCTCCTGCTTCTCTCATCTCTTGGCGTCACAGGATTGGCACAATCATGGATCTCATCATATCTAACAAACCGAACATTCAGTGTCTCCCTCTCCCACACCTCCTCCTCACCTCGCCCCTTGTCTGTCGGCGTTCCCAAAGGCTCAGTTCTAGGACCCCTAATCTTCTCCATCTACACCCTCGGCCTGGGACAGCTCATAGAATCCCATGGTTTGCAGTATCATCTTTACGCCGACGACACGCAGATCTACCTATCTGGACCTGACATCACCTCCTTACTGACCAAAATCCCACAATGTCTGTCTGCTATTTCTGCTTTCTTCTCTGCTCGCTTTCTAAAACTGAACATGGACAAAACAGAATTCATCAAATTTCCCCCATCTCACTCTACCCCCCCACCAGACCTGTCCATCAACGTCAATGGCTGCTCGCTTTCCCCAGTCCCGCATGCTCGGTGCCTCGGAGTGATCCTCGACTCTGCCCTCTCTTTCAAGCCACATGTCCAAACCCTTGCCTCCTCCTGCCGTCTCAAACTCAAAAATATTTCCCGGATCCGTGCATTCCTTGACCATGAAACTACAAAAACACTAGTGCATGCCCTCATCATCTCCTGCCTCGACTACTGCAACCTCCTACTCTCTGGCGTTCCCTCTAGCACTCTGGCACCACTCCAATCCATCCTACTCTCTGCTGCCCGACTAATACACCTGTCTCCCCGTTATTCCCCAGCCTCTCCTTTCTGCCAAGCCCTTCACTGGCTTCCTATCGTCCAGAGGCTCCAGTTCAAAACCCTAACCATGACCTACAAAGCCATCCACAATCTGTCTCCTCCATACATCTGTGACATGGTCTCCTGGTACATACCCACACGCAACATTCGATCCTCTCAAGATCTCCTCCTCTACTCCCCTCTTATCTCTTCTTCCCACAACTGCATACAAATCTTCTCCCGTGCCTCTCCCATACTCTGGAACTCTCTACCCCAACACATCAGACTCGCGCCTACCATGGAAACCTTCAAAAAAAACCTGAAGACCCACCTCTTCTGACAAGCCTACAACCTGCAGTGATCATCAGTCTACTGAACCACTGCACGACCAGCTCTACCCTTTCCTAGTGTATCCTCACCCATCCCTGTAGACTGTGAGCCCTCGCGGGCAGGGTCCTCTCTCCTTCTGTACTTGTGTGTTCCTTGTCTAGCACGTTTATTGTACCTGTCTATATTTTCCCTTTTCATATGTAAAGCGCCATGGAATAAATGGCGCTATATAGATGTGTAATAATAAATAATAATAATAATAATAATAAATTTAGCAATTAGGTTGTGGATTGCTTTGTATGTCATGGTTAGGGTTTTGAACTGAACCCTCTGGGCAATAGGAAGCCAGTGAAGGGCCTGGCATAGGGGGGAGGCTGGGGAATAGCGGGGAGACAGGTGGATTAGTCGGGCAGCAGAGTGTAGGATGGCCTGGAGTGGTGCCAGAGTGCTAGAGGGGAGGCCAGACAGTAGGAGGTTGCAGTAGTCGAGGCGGGAGATGATAAGGGCGTGCACTAGTGTTTTTGTGGTTTCATGGTTGAGGAATGAGCGGATCCGGGAAATATTTTTGATTCTGAGGCGGCAGGAGGTGGCGAGGGCTTGGATATGTGGTTTGAAAGAGAGGGCAGAGTTGAGGATCACCCCAAGGCACCGAGCATGTGGGACTGGGGAAAGCGAGCAGCCATTAACATAGATGGATAGGTCTGGTGGAGGGGAAGAATGAGGTGGGGGAAAGATGATGAATTCTGTTTTGTCCATGTTCAGTTTGAGAAAGCGAGCAGAAAAGAAGGCTAAGATAGCAGACAGACACTGTGGGATTTTGGTCAGTAGGGAGGTGAGGTCAGGTCCAGATAGGTAGATCTGCGTGTCATCGGCATAGAGGTGATACTGCAAACCATGGGATTCTATGAACTGTCCCAGGCCTAAGGTGTAGATGGAGAAGAGTAGGGGTCCTAGGACTGAGCCTTGAGGAACACCAACAGACAGGTGAGGTGTGGAGGTGATGTGTGAGAGGTAAAGAGGGAACAGGAGGAGCGGTGGGAGGACAGTTCGAGATATACATGCTGTTCCAGTAGTTTTGAGGCGTAGGGTTGAAGAGATATCAGGCGATAGTTAGACACAGAGGATGGGTCGAGGGAAGACTTTTTGAGGATGGGAGTGATTGAGGCATGTTTGAAGGATGAAGGAAAGACACCATTTGTAAGTGAAAGGTTGAAGAGGTGTGTGAGAGTAGGGATGAATACTGTTGCAAAGTTAGGGATGAGGTGGGACGGGAGTGGTTCAAGCGCGCAAGTGGTGAGGTGTGATCTTGACAGGAGAGTGGAGAGCTGATCTTCTGTCATGGTGGTGAAGCTGGTTTTGGAAGAACAGGGCTGAGTGGCTAAGAGGGGCATTGGTGGCTGCGGGCCAAAGCTTTCTCTGATCGTATCAATCTTTTGCTTAAAGAAGGAGGCGAAGTCTTCAGCAGAAATGAGAGGAGAGGGAGGAGGTGCTGGGGGACGGAGTAGAGAATTGAAAGTGTTGAAGAGCTGTTTAGGGTTGTGAGACAGCGAGGATATGAGAGATGCGAAGTAAGTTTGTTTTGCGGCAGAGGGTGTGGACTTGAAGCTGCTTGTATGCGTTGAGGTGCTCGGTAGAATGGGTTCTCTTCCATCTCCGCTCGGCAGCCCTGGAAGCCCGTCTCAGTTCTTTGGTCAGGCCGGTCAGCCAGGGCTTCCTGTTGATTGTACGAGTTTTGCTCTGCGTGGGGGGGGGCGGCCGAATCAAGTGTGGCTTTTATTGTGATGTTATAAAATGTGGCAGCAGCATCTATGTCATTAAGTGAGGCTATGTTTGTAAGAGGGAGGAGGGACTCAGAGAGCGATTGTAAATTGAGGTGTTTGAGATTTCTGCTAGGGTGGGTGAGTTTGTGGAGTGGGGGATGCGTACTAACAGAGAAGAGGGAAGAGAATGTCAGTACGTTGTGGTCAGACAGGGGGAGTGATGAGTTAGTGAGATTAGTGAGGGAACAGAGGCGGGTGAAGATAAGGTCCAGCGTGTTACCATCTTTGTGAGTGGCCGCAGAGGACCATTGAGTGAAGCCGAGTGTTATGAATGTTTTAGAAATGAATTCTGAGCAGAAGCTCCCTCTGGTGGTTGCAAACAGTACTGAATCATTCAATGAGGATTGGCAATCAGGGATCACAGATTGGCTGGATATAAGGGAGGTTTCCCCCCATCATGGTTGCCGGTGATGAATTTTCTTGTCTCAACGTTGTTTCCTGGTTCACTTGGAAGCTTGCTGAGTCTTGCCTCTTCTCCTGCTCTCAGATAAGATATTTTCTGTTTTTTTTTTTTGTGCTTGCCATTTGTATATTTCTCTCCATTTCTGTGAGGTTGGCCAGGTTCCCCTCCCCGGGGGGCTTGTCTCCTCTCGGTTCCTCTGGAGCCATTGTTGTTTGTTCATTTGCCTTTTCCAGTTTTTTTTTCTGTGGCTGTGGCTTAGTTTTGTTACACCAGAGAACTAATTTAGGTGGTAGAGGTCGTGTGATCTCAGGTGTTTTTGCAATTAGTGTCGTTGTTTTTTTTAGGATTATTTTGGATTGCAGTAAGTATCCTTCCTATCCTTTTCTGTCTAAGTCAGATTGGGCCCCAGCGTTTGCTCATACTATTTTCTGTCAGTGTCTGTATTTCCTCTTGTCTGACCGCCATTACATGTTTGGGGGCTTCCTATGTTCTTTGGGGATCTGCTCCAGGCAGATAGCTTTCCTCTTTCTATCTTTAGGTGTAGTTAGCCTCTCAGGCTGTGACGAGGCATCTAGGTCCAACGTAGGAACGCTCCACGGCTGCCTTTAGTTGTGGTGGTTAGTCAGGGTACTGCAATCCAATAGATTCAAACCTCTCTGGTGTATTGCCGTTTTTGCCTGCTCTCCTCAGCTACCAAAACACAACAGTATCACCGGCCAAACTGAAAATTGTATGGTACTCACAGAAGGGAAAAATAGTGTGGAAAAAAAAAAAAGTTGTCAGAGTTGTCAGAGATTTTTTTTTTTCTGTTTGTTGCATTTTTTTTCCCTCTTTTTCTCTGGGTGCTGAGAAGGATTTTTTTTCTCTCTATGGAGTTTGCACAGTTGTCTGGCCGTGTGGATCAGCTGGCCACTGAAGTTCGGAGTATTGCTACCTATCTTGCAGGGTTGCCGGTTGTGGAACCTAGGATCCCCATGCCAGATTTGTTTTTAGGGGATCGAGCTAAATTTCTAAATTTCAAAAATAACTGTAAGTTGTTTTTTGCCTTAAAACCTAAGTCCTCAGGGAACGCAGCACAGCAGGTTCAAATTGTCATCTCTTTCCTGTGCGGCGATCCTCAGGATTGGGCTTTTTCTCTGACACCTGGGGATCCTGTTTTGAGTAATGTTGATGCATTTTTTCTGGCTCTGGGGTTATTGTACGATGAACCTAATGTCACTGATCAAGCTGAAAAAACCTTGTTGGCATTAAATCAGGGGCTTGAGGACGCTGAGTTGTACTGTCAGAAATTCCGAAAGTGGGCAGTTCTGACAAAATGGAATGATGATGCTTTGGCAGCTCTTTTTCGGAAGGGTCTGTCAGAGAATGTAAAAAAAGTTATGGTGGGTTTCCCTGCTCCCTCTGGTCTCAATGATTCTATGTCATTGGCGATTCAAATTGACAGACGTTTACGTGAGCGTAGAGGTATGCGTGGAATGGTGTTGCCTTGTGAACCAGCTTCTGAACCCATGCAGTGTGATAGAGTGGCTTCTGGGGCACAGCGTCATGAGTTTCGAAAACGCAATGGGTTATGTTTCTACTGTGGTGATGCCTCTCATGCTACAGTTATATGAAAAAGTTTGGGCACCCCTATTAATCTTAAGCTTAATGTTTTATAAAAATTGGTGTTTTTGCAACAGCTATTTCAGTTTGATATATCTAATAACTATTGGACACAGTATTGTTTCTGCCTTGAAATGAGGTTTATTGTACTAGCAGAACATGTGCAATCTGCATTCAAACAAAATTTGACAGGTGCATAAGTATGGCCACCCTTATCATTTTCTTGTTATAAATACTCCTACCTACTTTTTACTGACTTACTAAAGCAATTTTTTTGGTTTTGTAACCTCATTGAGCTTTGAACTTCATAGCCAGGTGTATGCAATCATGAGAAAAGCTACTTAAAGTGGCCACTTGCAAATTGTTCTCCTGTTTGAATCTCCTCTGAAGAGTGGCATCATGGGCTCCTCAAAACAACTGTCATATGATCTGAAAACAAAGATTATTCAACATAGTTGTTCAGGGGAAGGATACAAAAAGCTGTCTCAGAGATTTAACCTGTCAGTTTCCACTGTGAGGAACATAGTAAGGAAATGGAAGAACACAGGGACAGTCCTTGTTAAGGCCAGAAGTGGCAGGCCAAGAAAAACATCAGAAAGGCAGAGAAGAAGAATGGTGAGATCAGTCATTGACAATCCTCAGACCACCTCCAGAGAGCTGCAGCATCAACTTGCTGCAGATGGTGTCACTGTGCATCGGTCAACTATACAACATCACTTTGCACAAGGAGAAGCTGTATGGGAGAGTGATGCAAAAGAAGCCATTTCTGCAAGCACGCCACAGAGTCGGCTGAGGTATGCAAAAGCACATTTGGAGAAGCCAATTTCTTTTTGGAAGAAGGTCCTGTGGACTGATGAAACCAAGATTGCGTTGTTTGGTCATACAAAAAGGCGTTATGCATGGCGTCAAAAAAACACAGCATTCCAAGAAAAACACTTGCTACCCACAGTAAAATTTGGTGGAGGTTCCATCATGCTTTGGGGCTGTGTGGACAATGCCGGCACCAGGAATCTTGTTAAAGTTGAGGGACGAATGGATTCCATTCAGTATCAGCAGATTCTTGACAATAATGTTCAAGAATCAGTGACAAAGTTGAAGTTACGCAGGGGATGGATCTTTCAGCAAGACAATGATCCAAAACACCGCTCCAAATCTACTCACGCATTCATGCAGAGGAACAATTACAATGTTCTGGAATGGCCATCCCAGTCCCCAGACCTGAATATCATTGAACATCTGTGGGATCATTTGAAGAGGGCTGTCTATGCTCGGCGACCATCAAACTTAACTGAACTGGAATTGTTTTGTAAAGAGGAATGGTCAAAAATACCTTCATCCAGGATCCAGGAACTCATTAAAAGCTACAGGAAGTGACTAGAGCTGTTATTTTTGCAAAAGGAGGATCTACTAAATATTTATGTCACTTTTCTGGTGAGGTGCCCATACTTATGCACCTGTCAAATTTTGTGTGGATGCAGATTGCACATTTTCTGTTAGTACAATTAACCTCATTTCAAGGCAGAAACATTACTGTGTCCAATAGTTATTAGATATATCAAACTGAAATAGCTGTTGCAAAAACACCAATTTTTATAAAACATTAAGCTTAAGATTAATAGGGGTGCCCAAACTTTTTCATATAACTGTATTTCAGTCTGCCCTAAGCGGGGAAGACGTTTTGCACGCTCAGTTGTCTTGGGTAGTGTTCAGACTAAATTTCTGTTGACTGTTACCCTGATTTGCTCCCTGTCCACATTTTCTGCTCAGGCTTTTATTGATTCGGGAGCAGCTATTAACCTGATGGATTTTGATTTTGCTAAACGTTGTGGGTTTCCCTTGATACCCCTACAAAGTCTATTCCCCTACTGGGGATTGATTCTACCCCTTTGGCTGAGAATAAACCCCAGTTCTCTACTCAGGTGATAATGAGGGTTGAACCTCATCATCAGGAGAGTTGCAAATTTTTGGTGCTGTATAATCTGCATGACATTATTGTACTAGGTTTCCCTTGGTTGCAGTCTCATAATCCTGTTTGGATTGGAAATCTGTGCCTGTAACCAGTTGGGGCTGCCAATGTGTTAATGCCAACACTCCTATTTTTTCTGCCTCTCCCCAGGCTCAAGATGTGCCTGACTTTTTGACTGATTTTTCTGAAGTGTTTAGCGAAAGTAAATCTGCATCCTTGCCCCCCCATAGGAGCTATGACTGCGCTATTGAATTAGTGCCTGGTAGTAAATTCCCTAAAGGTCGCCTTTTTAACTTGTCTGTACCTGAACATGACGCTATGCGGTCTTATATCAAGGAGTCATTGGAGAAGGGTCATATCAGACCATCCTCTTCACCCTTGGGTGCCGGTTTTTTCTTTGAGGCCAAAAAGGATGGTTCATTAAGGCCGTGTATTGATTATCGTCTCTTGAACAATATCACTGTGAAATATCAATATCCGTTACCCTTGATTTCTGACCTGTTTTCCAGGGTGAAAAGTGCTACTTGGTTTACCAAGCTTGACCTCAGGGGGGCGTATAACCTTATTCGCATTAAGCACGGGGATGAATGGAAGACGGCGTTTAATACGCCAGAGGGGCATTTTGAGTACCTAGTGATGCCCTTTGGGCTCACTAATGCTCCTTCCATCTTCCAGTCCTTCATGAATGACATTTTCAGGGATTTTGTGGATAAATTTCTGATTGTTTATTTGGATGATATCTTGATTTTTTCATGACTGCGACTCCAGCAAAACTGTTCGGGCGTGTTCCAGATTTTGAGAGAGAATGCTCTGTATGTGAAGGGATCAAAGTGTCTTTTTGGTGTACAGAGGATCTCATTTCTGGGATTCATTTTTACTCCATCTTTATTGAAATTAACCCGGTCAAGGTTCAGGCCATCTGTGATTGGGTCCAACCTACTTCATTAAAGGCTCTTCAGAGATTCTTGGGTTTTGCCAATTTTTATCGTAAATTTATTGGTAATTTCTCTGTTATTGTTAAACCATTGACTGATTTGACCAAAAATGGTTCTGATGTGGTGAATTGGCCTCCAGAGGCAGTCTCTGCGTTTCAGGAGCTTAAGCGGAGATTCACTTCTGCTCCTGTTCTACGGCAGCCTGATGTTTCTCTGCCATTTCAGGTGGAGGTTGATGCCTCTGAAATTGGGGCAGGTGCCGTTTTGTCCCAAAGAGATCCGGAGACCTCTAAAAGTAACCCTTGTGCTTTTTTCTCTCGAAAATTTTCTCCAACTGAACGTAATTATGACGTTGGTAATCGGGAGTTATTGGCCATGAAGTGGGCTTTTGAAGAGTGGAGACATTGGCTGGAGGGAGCCAAACATCAGGTGGTGGTCCTCACGGACCATAAGAATCTGGTTTATCTGGAATCAGCCAAGCGACTTAATCCTAGACAGGCCAGGTGGGCCTTGTTTTTCACACGTATTAATTTTGTGGTTTCCTTTCTTCCTGGCACTAAGAATATTAAGGCGGATGCCCTCTCGAGGAGTTTCCTTGCGGACTCTCCTGACTTATCTGATCCTGCTGTTATTTTGAAAGTGGGTGTAGTTCTTTCCGCCATCTCGCCCAAGTTGAGACTGGCTCTTGAGGGGTGTCAGGAGGATAAACCCGAGCGCTGCCCTGTTGGGAAATTGTTTGTCCCAGACCAGTGGAAGAAGAGTGTGATGTCTGAGATTCATTGTTCCGCGTTGGCCGGTCATCCCGGAATTTTTGGTACCAGAGACTTGGTGAGTCGGTCTTTTTGGTGGCCTACTTTGTCTTGTGACGTCAGGGAGTTTGTGCAGTCCTGTGGGACTTGCTCTCGCTCCAAGCCTTGCTCTCGCTCTAGTGGTTTGTTGATGCCATTGCCTGTGTCCAAGAAACCATGTACCCATATCTCTATGGATTTTATTTCCGACCTACCTGTTTCTCAGAGAATGACCGTTATCTGGGTGATTTGTGATAGGTTTTCCAAGATGATACATCTTGTGCCATTACCTAAGTTGCCTTCCTCCTCCGAATTGGTGCCTTAGTTCCTTCAGCACGTGGTTCGGTTACACGGCATTCCTGAGAACATTGTGTCTGACAGAGGAGTCCAGTTTGTTTCCAGATTTTGGAGGACTTTTTGTTCTAAACTTGGTGTTCAATTGTCTTTCTCCTCTGCTTTTCATTCTCAGACCAATGGACAAACTGAGAGAACAAACCAGACATTGGAGACTTATCTGAGATGTTTTGTGTCTGCTGATCAAGATGACTGGGTCTCTTTTTTGCCTTTGGCTGAGTTTGCTCTTAATAATAGGGCAAGCTCTGCCACTTTGATGTCTCCATTTTTCTGCAATTTTGGGTTTCACCCTCGATTTTCTTCGGGACAGACGGAGGCTTCTGTCTGTCCGGGTGTTGACTCTGTTGTGGAGCGTATGCAGCAGATTTGGGACCAGGTAGTGGAGAGGTTGTCCCTCTCTCAGGAGAAGGCCCAGCGGTTTGCCAACAGGCATAGGACTGATGGTCCTCGGTTTAAAGTGGGGGACTTGGTCTGGTTGTCCTCAAGAAATATCCCTATGAGAGTTGCATCTCCTAAGTTTAAGCCTAGGTTTATTGGACCTTATAAGATCATGGAGATTCTTAATCCTGTTTCCTTTCGTTTACTTCTTCCAGGGACATTTAAGATCCATAACGTTTTCCACAAGTCCTTATTGAAGAGGTTTGTCGAGCCAGTGGTTCCTATGGCTGCGCCCCCTGACCCTGTTTTGGTTGAGGGCAATCTGGAGTATGTGGTTGAGAAAATATTGGATTCTCGTTTTTCTAGACGGAAACTCCAGTATTTGGTTAAGTGGAGAGGTTATGGTCAGGAGGACAATTCTTGGGTGTTTGCTTCGGACATCCATGCTAGGAGACTGATCCGTGCGTATCACAGAGCTCATCCTGACCGACCTGGTTGCACAAATGAGGGTTCGGTGACCCCTCCTCAAGGGGGGTTCTGTTATGAATGTTTTAGAAATGAATTCTGAGCAGAAGCTCCCTCTGGTGGTTGCAAACAGTACTGAACCATTCAATGAGGATTGGCAATCAGGGATCACAGATTGGCTGGATATAAGGGAGGTTTCCCCCATCATGGTTGCCTGTGATCAATTGTTCTTGTCTCAACGTTGTTTCCTGGTTCACTTGGAAGCTTGCTGAGTCTTGCCTCTTCTCCTGCTCTCAGATAAGATATTTTCTGTTTTTTGTTTTTGTGCTTGCCATTTGTATATTTCTCTGCATTTCTGTGAGGTTCGCCAGGTTCCCCTCCCCGGGGGGCTTGGTCTCCTCTCGGATCCTCTGGAGCCATTGTTGTTTGTTCATTTGCCTTTTCCAGTTTTTTTTTCTGTGGCTGCGGCTTAGTTTTGTTACACCAGAGAACTAATTTAGGTGGTAGAGGTCGTGTGATCTCAGGTGTTTTTGCAATTAGTAGCGTTGTTTTTTTTTAGGGTTTTTTTGGATTGCAGTAAGTATCCTTCCTATCCTTTTCTGTCTAAGTCAGATTGGGCCCCAGCGTTTGCTCATACTATTTTCTGTCTGTGTCTGTATTTCCTCTTGTCTACCCGCCATTACATGTTTGGGGGCTTCCTATATTCTTTGGGGATCTGCTCCGGGGCAGATAGCTTTCCTCTTTCTATCTTTAGGTGTAGTTAGCCTCTCAGGCTGTGACGAGGCGTCTAGGACCAACGTAGGAACGCTCCACGGCTGCCTTTAGTTGTGGTGGTTAGTCAGGGTACTGCAATCCAGTAGATTCCAACCTCTCTGGTGTATTGCCGTTTTTGCCTGCTCTCCTCAGCTACCAAAACACAACAGCCGAGGGAAGCCGTGAGCAATAGAAGTTTAGAGGCAGCCGGGGTGGAAGTGTCAATGGGGATGTTGAAATCGCCCATGATGATGGTGGGGATGTCAGCAGAGAGGAAATGGAGTAGCCAGGTGGTGAAGTGGTCGAGAAAGGTGGAGATGGCTAGTTCCAGGGGCTGTAGATGACAGCCAGTTGGAGGTTGGAAGGGGAATAGATGCGGACGGAGTGCACCTCGAACGAGGGAATAGCAGCCGAGGGTGGAAGTTGAATAGGGTAAAGGAGCAGGTATCAGACAGGAGTAAGCCAACTCCTCCTCCACGTTTGTTGCTGGGGCGTGGGGTGTGAGAGAGATGGAATCCGCCATAGGAAGGTGCAGCTGGAGAGGCTGAATCAGAGGGGGTGAGCCAGGTTTCAGTGATGCCAAGGAAGGAGAGTTTGTTGGTGATAAAGAGGTCATGGATAAATGACAGTTTATTGCAGACGGAGCGTGCGATCCATAGTGCTCCAGGTAGGGGGACCGGGGAGGGGTGTGTGGATGTATAGGTATGAGGTTGTCATGGTTGCAGAAACGTGTGGAGGATCGTGGCAGGGTGTTAGAAATTAGTGTGGGGATGAGTTGAGGAGGGCCAGGATTTGTGGATACATCGCCAGCGATGAGGAGTAGCAGACAGAGCGTTAGAAGGTGGGAGCAGGATAAGACATGATGTGGCCGTGTGTGTCTTGGTAAGAAGGATTGTATGTGGAGGAACAGTTCTGAGGAGGAGGTGAGATGGGTGGGGAGAATGGAGGGGGAAATGACTAATTCCTTACTAGGTGGGGGATTACAGGGATAGGAAGAAAGAAAGGAGGATGGGGTGTAAGGAAAAGAAACTGAAACACAGTGGTTTTAAATTATGTTACCTTGCAGCCAAATTCCAGTCAAATTCTAGTCTAATTCACAGTAGTGTAATTAGAAATCTGTAATTTGAAATATGGGATTTGAAATATATGAAGCAGACTACGTCTGGAGCAGACCCATGCCACTGAATATATGTGCAGCTAAAGGCAATCAGGTGAGATTGGAAAGCCTTTGTTATGCTATAGCCAGAAACCTTCATGTATTCAAACAACCAATAGCATAGAAGCTTGATTGTATGTAAATTAACTAATTACCCCTTTCTGTATGCAGCTATAAGACCATGTATTAAAAATAAACCATCAGAATTGATGGAATGTTATTCTGTCACTTTGTGTGTACAGTTTTCATGTCTTTGAGCACTCAAAATAGTTAGTCTGATTGGGAATGGCGGCAGCACACACAAGGATAGATTTATCCTAACCAAATTTCCTTAACATCCCCATAACAGAGCATCATCCACAGATAATATTTTTGTATTTTATTAAAGATTTTTGCACACTATTTTGCTCAAAATATTTTTTTTCTTATTTTCCTCTCTAAAATCTAGGGGCGTTTTATAATCAGGTGCATCTTATAAAGCGAAAAATACGGTAATAGTTTTTTATTAGGAAGCTAGAAGGAAAAATGTTTACTTTTTATTTTACTTTAGACACAATTTTTTTTATTTTCACAAGGGTAACAGGAGAAAATGGACAGTAAAATGTGTTGTCCAATTTCTCCTGAGCACGCTAATACCCCATATGTGGGGTAAAACTACGATTTGGGCACACAGTAAGGCTCAGGACGGAATGAGCACCATTTGAGTATTTGAATGCAAAATTTGCTGGAATCATTTGCAGACATCATGTCATGTTTGGAAAGCCCCTGATGTGCCTAAGCAGTAGAAACCCTCCACAAGTGACCCAATTTTGGAAACTAAATCCCTCAAGGAAGTTATCTAGATGTGCTCCACAGAATTTTATAGCGTTGAGCCGTGAAAATAAAAAAATCCTTTTTTTTCCACAAAAATGTTCTTTAAGCCCACAAATATTGTTTTTTCACAAGGGTAAAAGGAGAAAATGAATCACCAAATATTATTGTGCAATTTGTATATGCAGCTACCCCCCATGTGGGTGAAAACTATTGTTTGGGTATATCTGGGTTCAGAAAAGTTGGAGTGACGTTTTGGGATTCAGATTTTAATGGAATGTTCTGTTGGTGTCATGTCACGTTTGGAAAGTCCATGATGTACCTAAACAGTGAAAAGCCCCACAAATGACCCCATTTTGGAAACTATGCCCCTCAAGGAATTTATGTAGATGTGTGGTAAGCACATTGAATCCACAGGTGCTTCACAGAATTTTACAATGTTGGTCAGTGAAAATGAATGAAATGTTGTTTCAGCCCCACATTTTTACATTTTCAAAAGGATATCAGGGGAAAATGGACCTCAAAATTTGTTGCACAATTTCTCCTGAGGACACTGATAGCCCATATTTGGTCAAAAACTACTATTGAGGCACAGTGCAAAGCTGAGAAGGGAAGAAGCGCCATAGTTGAGTTCAGATTTTGCTGGACTGGTTTGAGCTTGCCATGTCACATTGGAAAAGCCCCTAAGGTGCCAGAACAGCAGAACCCCTCATAATTGACTCCCGTTTAAAAACTGCATATCTCAGTGAAATATTTAGACTTGAGAGTCCTCAGTGGTTGATACCTTTTAATGGCTAACTGAAAAGATGGTAACAAATTGCAAGCTTTCGAGACTACTCAGGTCTCTTCATCAGGCATAGACTAATACAACATCTGAAGAATCACATATTTATACACAAAATAGCACAGAAAAAATGCAATAGGTAGGACAAGTGACATGAAGCAGAACTGTCATTATGGCAGAGGGATTAACATAAATATGACTAGTTCATAGATAAGGAGTGAAGGTTTTATTACCCTCTGATTGGGGTCTGGTATTGTGTTGTGATGACCCTATCACAACACAATACCAGACCCCAATCAGAGGGTAATAAAACCTTCACTCCTTATCTATGAACTAGTCATATTTATGTTAATCCCTCTGCCATAATGACAGTTCTGCTTCATGTCACTTGTCCTACCTATTGCATTTTTTCTGTGCTATTTTGTGTATAAATATGTGATTCTTCAGATGTTGTATTAGTCTATGCCTGATGAAGAGACCTGAGTAGTCTCGAAAGCTTGCAATTTGTTACCATCTTTTCAGTTAGCCATTAAAAGGTATCAACCACTGAGGACTCTCAAGTCTAAATATTTTTCTATCTACTGGCTAACACGGTACGAAGATACACATCTTTCCTATATCTCAGTGAATTAATCTAGGGGTGTGGTGATAATATTTACACCACAGATGTGTCACAGAATTTAACCATTGGGCAGTGAAGAAAAAATAATTGCATATTTACCACCAAAATTTTGTCTTGGTCCAAAGTTTACATTTTCACATTGGGGAATGGGTAAAAATGGCACCAAAATTTGTCCCACAATTTCTGCTGAATTTAGAAATACCTCATATGTGGCTGTACAGTACTGCTTTGCCACATGACGAGACTAGGGAGGGATGGAGTGCTAGTTTCCTCTTGGAGCCGAGATTTTCCTAAAATAGTTTGTAGACTCCATATACAGAGCCCCTAAGTGCTAGAAGAGCAGAATCCCCCTCAAGTGACCCCATTTTGGAAATTACATCCCTTTTGGGATTTTATCTACAGGCGTAGTGACAATTTTGACTTCATGAGTATTTTACAAAAACAAGCAGTATTGGATGTTGCTGAGTGAAAATTGCAAACTGCCATTGTAATGTCAAGTAAATTGTAGTCACCAGTACATTGTAGTGCCCAGCTCATGCTTCTGGAGATATGCAATGGTAAATTAGGTGTCATCGCTACAGAAATGCCAAACATGTGGATGATAAATATGGTTTAGTCACACTGTGGGGCTCAGATGGGAAGGACTATTTGAATACGGGAGTGCATAATTTGCTAAAAAAAAACTGGGGGGGGTAAGGATTTATAGCGTTTTTCCAGAACCTTTGTACTAACAGTGATGTGGAAGCCCCCTATATTTCTTTTAACAGAAGACATACTTGATGGGGACTTGCATTTTTGCAGAATGAGTTAAAACTTTTATTGAGGACATTTTAAATAACAATCGGGAAGGGAATCAAGATCTATGGGTATATCCTGTGCTCCATGCTGAGCACTTATATCGAGGTTTCCATCTAAATTTCTGTATGATATAATTCAGATGAAACCCTCCTTGTGAAGTGTGTCAATGATTGCCTTCTGGACATCTATCAAGTCAGCTGTCTTCCCCATAATTGTGGAACCTACTGAAACAGACTAAGGGACCCTTTTAAATGATTAGGAAGCCCTTGCTGGTGTTTTTTGTTAATTATTCTAATTTACTGAGATAATGACTTTTGGGTTTTCATTGGCTGTCAGCCATAATCATCAACATTAACATTAACAGAAATAAAAACTGTTTGTTATAACTCTATATAATATATGAGTTTCACTTTTTATATTGAAGAACTGAAATACCGTATATACTCGTGTATAAGCAGAGATTTTCAGCACCTTTTTTGGTGCTGAAAATGCCCCCTCGGCTTAACACAAGGCATAGGGCAGAAACCAGCGGGGGAGGGGATGCCGCGGCAGGAGCCGGTGGCTGGGACATCATACTCACCCCTCCCCGTGCCATCGCTGAACGTCCCTGCAATCCTGCGTTCTCCCTGGCTTCCTGCAGCTCTCCAGCGCTGAGCGGTGACGTAATACCCGCTCATTAAGGTCATGTAATATGGACGCGACGCCACTCCCATAGGCGTGGCGTCCATATTCATGGCCTTAATGAGCGGTATTACGTCACCGCTCAGCGCTGGAGAGCTGCAGGAAGCCGGGGAGAACGCAGGATTGCAGGGATGTTCAGCGATGGCACGGGGAGGGGTGAGTATGATGGAGGAGAGGACAAGGAGCACAGAGCAGGACGGGGGGGAGAACGGTGGACGGGGGAAGCATGGAGGACGGGGGGAGAACAGAGGACGGGGAAGCATGGAGCAGGACGGGGGGGAGAACGGTGGACGGGGGAAGCATGGAGGAGGATGGGGGGAGAACGGAGGACGGGGGAAGCATGGAGGAGGACAGGGGGAGAACGGAGGATGGGGGAAGCATGGAGCAGGACGGGGGGAGAACGGTGGATGGGGAAGCATGGAGGATGATGGGGGGAGAACGGAGGACGGGGGAAGCATGGAGGAGGACAATGAGCACAGAGCAGGACGGGGGGAGGATGGAGGGCACAGATGAACATGGAGCAGGATGGGGGGGCCACAGGAAGACGGAGAAGGAATGTGGGAGCACAGCGAGGACAGAGCAGAAGGGGGGAGTACAGAGGAGAATGGGGAGCACAGAGCTGGATGGGGGAGCAAGGAGCAGGATGGGGGCAGCACAGAGCAGGAGGGCAGTTTATACACCCGGCTTATACACGAGTCAATAAGTTTTCCCAGTTTTTTTGTGGCAAAATTAGGGGTCGGCTTATACACGGGTCGGCTTATACACGAGTATATACGGTTAATTAACTTTTTGATGATATTCTAATTTTGTAAGAAACACCTGTATATAGAAGTTCAAATCACCCTCCTTTTGCCTCATTCAAAATAAAGCAAAAATAAATAAAAAATACACATATTTGGTATCACTGCTTTCAGAAACACCTTATTAAAATACAAAAATAATGAATCCGATCTGTAAACGACGTAACAAGGTAAACGTAACATTGTAAAAAGCAAAACAAAAATCAATTGTTTTTTTAACACCTTTCTGACATTAGACGTAATAATCCGTCCATGTGCCCTGAGTAGTGTTGAGCGATACGATACCGCAAGTATCGGGTATCGGCCGATATTAGCTCTATCGGACTTTCGATACTTAGTTCCGATATTTTCGTCTTATCGGATACCGGAATCGGATTTGTCACTGTCACTGTCAGTGTCCGTCGGTCGGGTCTGTCAGGAGTCAGCGGCACTTACCTGGCAGAAGATCTCCGGCGGTCACGGGCTGGACTGCTTGATGGCCGCCATCATCTTTCCCCGGCGGTCACATGCAGTTTCTCGCGATAACTGCAGTGACTGCTGGGTAATCCCGGCCGTAAAGCAGTCAGTCCGATGACGTCACCGCCGGGGAAGCAGGTAATCAGCTGTGCTGCGTCGAGATGACAGGCTCTGCCTGTCATTGCGATGTAGCAGAGCTGGATCGTCGTGGGACTGTCGTTACTATGGACTGCGTCGGACAGGTGGTATACTGTTGGTTTGTTTTTTTTCTTTTTTTACAGGAGATCGATGGCGTCGCAGGAATGAGTGTATAATAAAATTTATGAAAACTGTGTTGTCTCTTTTATTTCATTAAAATACTTTTTTCTTGCTGTGTCTTTTTTTATACATTTAAAAACTTTGGGATTAATAATGGATCGGTGTCTTATTGACACCTCTCCATTATTAACCGGGCTTATTGTCACCGTGCAATCAACGGTGACATTAACCCCTTATTACCCCACTTGCCACCTCTACAGGGCAGTGGGAAGAGCCGGGTAAAGTGCCACAATTGGCACATCTTTTGATGCACCAAATGTGGGGCTGCTGTAGCCTGGTATTATCAGGCTGTTGAGGGCCAAAATCCATGGGCCTTGACAGTCTTTTAATACCAGGCCGCAGCAGTCTGTATTTTACTTGGCTGGTTAACAAAAATAGGGGGACCCTTACGCCGTTTTTTTTTCGAGGGGATCCCCTATTTTTGTTAACCAGCCAAGCTAAGCAGACTGCTGTGGCCTGGTATTATCAGGCTGGCAAGGTCCATGGATATTGGATCCTTACCAGCCTGAAAAACCAGGCCTCAGCAGTCTGCTTCATCTGGCTGGTTAACAAAAATAGGGGGGACCCCACGCAAATTTTTTTTCGAGGGGATCCCCTATTTTTGTTAACCAGCCAAGATATGCAGACTGCTGTGGCCTGGTATTATCAGGCTGGCAAGCAGGGTCGGACTGAGGCACCGGGACACCGGAGAAACCTACGGTGGGCCCCATCTCCTGCGTGGTGGGCCCTGATTTGAAAGGATAGGTCGCGGGGCAGAAGGGGCGGTGGCCCCGGGGCCCGCACTCTGAGGGGGCCCACCCGGAGCTACGATACAGTTACATTCTGCGGCAGAGCAGGGAGAATCGCTCTCCCTGCTCTGCCGCCCGGAAGCTATGGGGCCTGAACAGGCGTTGGGGGGGCCCGGTGCCAGCAGTGGGCCCCCCACCCATTATCGGAGGGTCAGCTGTATCGGCATCCAGCCGATAAAGCTGACCGCATGGAGAGAGAAGGAGCGAGCGCTCCTTCTCTCCCATAATCCCCCTCTCAGCGTATGACAGCGGGCGCAATAACATCACCTGCCGGCGCCCGCTGTCAGACGCTGAGAGGGAGAACAGTGAGCAGCACAGGAGCCGGGAGGTGAGTTTTTTTTTTAATTTTTTTTTTAATGGGGGTGCAGTCGAGTCCTGGCTGGAGAAGTCGTCATGTCGGTGTGGGCCAGATGGAAAAAACATGAAAAGTGAACAATTCCATTAGAAAGAACATCAGCGGTAAGTCATTATCTGTACCTGTGCTGTAATCTATTATATGTTCTGTAGGACTGGTATTATTTAACACAGACCATATGGCGGTAATATCAATATTGGTCTTTTTATATATAGATTATTTTGGCCAACAGTGCGGTCATTTGCTGAGGTTCTCTGATGATGGGCCCACTCAGAAGTTTTGCCCCCACTAAACCAAAACCCTAGCTACACCTATGGCTCTCTCTCTAGTCTTTCTTTCTCGCTCTCTGTTCTTTCCTTCTCGCTCTCTGTTCTTTTTTCTCTCTGTTCTTTCTTTCTCTCTTTTCTTTCTTTCCTCTCTTTCTCTGTTTGTTCTTTCTCTCTCGCTGCTCTTTCTTTCTTTTCCTCAGTACCAGCCACTGTGCCCTCATTACCAGTCAGTGTGATCAGCAGTGCTAAATGGTTACGCTTGGGGCGAGCATATGGGTGTGATTAGCTGTGAAATGGGTGTTGTCGGGGCGTGGCCTAAAATTTTCAGCGGCGCGCAACAGGCGCCGCAGCCTTTAATCCTCTTTCCTGTCTTCCAAATTTGGGAGGTATGCTGTATGACCTCCCTACAACTTCTGGCCATGCTCCTGATGAGCGCGACGGATGGTCTCGTGAGGGATCTCCTCCCACACCTGGACTAAAGCATCCACCAACTCCTGCACAGTCTGTGGTGCAACGTGGCATGGCCTAAAATTTTCTGCAGCATGCACAGCGTGCCACAGCCTTTGTCCCTCTTTCCCTTATTCAAAGGTTGGGAAGTATGATGTTGGGCCGCAAGAATATATTTTCTCTGGTGGGCCCAAGGTACTCCAGTCCGACGCTGCTGGCAAGGTCCATGTATGTTGGCTCCTTAACAGCCTTAAATACCATGCCTCAGCAGCAGGGGCGTACATATAAATCATGGTGCCCCATAGCAAAAGTCTGAATGTTCCCCACCCCCCCAAAAAAAAAACCCAGAGGCATTGTAAATGTAAAGTGCCAGCACAGTGAGGGAAGTTGAGTCGCACAGAGACAGGGGTTTTGGGGGTACTCGGCACCGATCACGTCGATTTCTATGGGGGATGTCACGAGTAGCACAGCTCGGTCCGTGACCTGGGCGATCACTGGAATGTGGGATATTTCCAGGGGATGATAGAATGTTCGTGTAGTTTGTCGTGACGCCACCTGTAGTACCTGGTCAGGGTGTCCAGCGCTGCTGTGCAGGTCCTCTGGAAGGGATGGTGTAGTGCAGGTAGGTGAAAAGTCTTCTACAGGTAACACGCTATCCTTCCAGGGCAGATAGATGTGAGATAGAGCAATGGTGCAAAGTGATGTAGCAGAGTGGACTATGCGACGTAGTAAGAAAGCAGGAAACACTTCAAGTTAAACGTTGCATAATAAAATTTTCAATAATAACATTACAAAAGTGCAAATGGCTTATATTATGTGACATGTTTTGTTACTGTTCATACCCTTGATATGTGTTATACATGTGTGTTAATAAATACATATTCAACAAAAGTGCAAATAGCATTAGTGCCGAAGTTCGTGGAGACTTCTTAGGACTACCCCCACCGGGGTAACTTCACAGTGTCCTTTACTTGTGCTTGTGGAGGACCCGCTCCAAACCTCCAACTGTGGTCTTGGGTGGGCTGCAAGACTTTCCTTGAGCAGACCTCACTTTCGGCCACACCAAACGGGTTTTTAGTTTCTGAGTTAGTTGAAAATAGTGCACAGTAAAGTTTTTTGTAAAACCAAGATGGAGCACCGAAGTGCCAACTATTTACAGAAAAGTTTGTGAGCCAGTACAGTTCATGGCTTCAAAGTTCAACATTTTCATTACAGTGAAACACCATTACCCAACCTGGGTATATTAAGGCAACAATAAACTTGTTCTTCTGAACATTCACCCGTCCGGGTACATCAAACCATTAACCACTGTATATTAAGCAACAAGAACTTCTTTTTTGAACATTCACCCGTTTCAGGTACATCAATAATTTACTATTTACAATCACAGAGTACCCTGTCCGGTTATTTAGACTTCTGTGGCTGCTTACAGGTACCACCCGGTACTGTTCTGGAGCTTGCCAATCATCATCCGTGACAGAGGGTCCCCGACCCGATGACCTCGTGTGGCCTTACAGTGACGCGGACCCGCTATCTGTGTCTGTGTGCCACCTCTTTCATCTCCCTGCCGGGTCTGGGACCTTGTCCCGGACTGAACGAACCCAGGGGGGCTAACAGGCCGGTAGGGCCAGCTATCATTTCATGACCTAGCTGGGGCTGCTGAGGAGACCACTGAGGAGGGTGGGAATTTACGGCGTGGTGGGCACTTGTGCAAGCCTGTTGGGAGGCTGAGGCTCTAGGCTTCAGTTTCTGACACTGAAGGGTCGCACCTGTAATTAGGGCTACCTCCATTGTAACCCATGTCGTAAGTCCCAGTCTCTGCAAGTAACTCCCCGGGTGTCCTTCTGGAGGTGAGCCTCCACGTCCCGCCGGGTTACAAAAACTTCTAAATAAAGTTCAGGCTCCTGGATGAAGCCCCAACCACCTTTTAACTTAAAGTTCCATACTGCACCCATACGCCGCGGCTCCCTCACCGTACTTTTATCCTTTCTCATACGTGCCTTCTCTGCCAGGTCCTTCTCCAGGTGACGTTGCCGAAGCTTTTGGGATTCTCGCTGCTCCCTTTGTCGCTCTGCTTCCCGCTCCCGACGTCTCCACTCTTCCTCCTGACGCCGGTTGTAATTCTCCTCCACCAGCAGCTCCATGTCTCCACCATCAAACGCTAGCTTACGATGTCTGGATTGCGGCAGCTCTCCTGGCGCCCGCCAGTCCTGGCGGCGCTCACCTGTGGCGGAAGCAGCCGGCTCTGGAACAGATGACGGTCGGGGCTCCGGTACAGGCAGGTAGAGCTCTGGTGCCTGCGCGGCCTCCTCCATGAGGACGGGTGTCGCTTCTTCTGCCTCAGCGACGGGGGCAGACACGGGATCTGGGGTGCTGGTGCGGCGTTTTCTGCAGGAACGGGTGCCTCCACTGTGATACTGGCAACCGGTTCAGATTGCAAGGGCTGGGATGCCAACACGGCCTCCTGTACTGGAACGGGTGCCTCCACTGAGATACTGGCAACCGGTTCAGATTGCAAGGGCTGGGATGCCCGCACGGCCTCCTGTACTGGAACGGGTGCCTCCACTGAGATACTGGCAAACGGTTCAGATTGCAAGGGCTGGGATGCCCGCACGGCCTCCTCTACTGGAACGGTGCCTCACCTTCCGGTACAGACACTTCAGGGGGTAAGAGGGATTGGCGCCGCTCCAATTGTAGTTTTAGGGCCCGCCAGCTCGCTTTCATCCTGGCGACCTCCTCCCGGTGCCGGGCCAGGTCTCTCAGGGTATCCTCCGCTTCTTCCAGCGTAGGAGGGTTTCGAGACCGGGTGCCAAACGGTGGCTCCGTGGCGATCGGGTCGCTTCCGTGGGGGGAGAGCTCTGACTCCTCCATCCCTTCCCACTTC
Organism: Oophaga sylvatica; assembly: GCA_033576555.1. Classification (NCBI taxonomy): domain Eukaryota; kingdom Metazoa; phylum Chordata; class Amphibia; order Anura; family Dendrobatidae; genus Oophaga; species Oophaga sylvatica. Next base: position 302,169,464 of record JARQOD010000006.1, read on the forward strand.
TGCTCATGTCCATTCGCCATCTCTGCCAAGTCACATGTGTCATTAGCATCAGGAGAGGCGCCATCTTTTATAGGGAGGCGGGACCTTCGCGTTCATTTCCGCCCACTGAGGAGGATGAGGAGGCGGAACTCCAGAGCTGTGGGGCACGATCTTACATTGCAGTAACATTTAGAGTGTACGGACATCGTTTTCGCGCCACGGAGTGAGTGTACGCCCACGAGAGCACGCCCTTATTCTTCACCTGTGCCTCGTGGCGCAGATATGATGGAAAAATGGCAAATACAGTCTATGATGATTTTTGCAATTCTCAAGCAAAAAAACGGTTCAATTAAGGCACACAGGACTCGCTTATAGCGAGCTTCTGAATCCTGTTCGTGACGCCAAAGTTGAGTCGCACAGAGCCACAGGTTTTGGGGGTACTCGGCACCAAGCCCGTCGACTTCTATGGGGGATGTGACGGGTAGCACAGCTATGTCCATGCCCTGGTCGCTCATTGGAATGTGGGATATTTCCAGGGGATGATAGAATGTTTGTGTAGTTTGTCGTGATGCCACCTGTAGTACCTGGTCAGGGTGACCAGCGCTGCTGTGCAGGTCCTCTGGCAGGGATGGTGTAGTGCAGTTAGGTGATAAGTCTTGTACAGGTAAGACGGTATCCTTCCAGGGCAGATAGATGTGAGATAGAGCAATGGTGCAGAGTGATGTAGCAGAGTGGAGTATGCGACGTAGTAAGAAAGCAGGAAAGGAAACAATTCTTACTACAAAGACATGCAGCATAAGGCTGCCTCAACCCCTCCCATCCAACTAGCTACACCCTGTTCTAACCAGCCTGAGCTAGACCATCCCATTGGGTCCGCCTACCCTCAGCTGGCATAGTGTACTGTTGAATGCAGTGGTTGGAGTCAATGGGGTGTTTCCTCCTTACCTGAGAGTAAGTTGTCACACCGCTGGGTGCGATGCAACATCTCTGTGGCGACTGGACCCTCGGGTGCTTCTGTCTTTTCACAAATGCCGGCTTTACCTGGCAATTGAATCAGAGACTATTTTACTATGTAGAAGTGAATAAACTATAAATATATGTATATATATATATGTCACAATGACATGTATATATATATATATTGTGAGACAGTGAGAGTGTATGTATTGAATGGGGTGTACATTTCACCTAGGTATAAGGGAAATGTGTGGCGTTGTGGACCTAGTGGTAGAGAGGGGTCACTACACCTTACATTCATTGCACACTTGCAGCTCAAACCTGTGGCCACTCAGGTGATAATTAGGAAACCAGAAGTAGGTGTCTGGGAAACACACTCTGAGAACTAGCTTAGCCTGGACACAGAAAGGTGTCCTGGCACAAGAAGCAGTCTCCAGGAGTGGGAGATCGTTTAGTCTGGACACAGGAAGGTGTCCCGGCCCAAGAAGCGTCTCCAGGAGTTTGAGCTATAGAACTAGCTTAGCCTGGACACAGGAAGGTGTCCTGGCACAAGAAGCAGTATCCAAGAGTGGGAGATCGTTTAGTCTGGACACAGGAAGGTGTCCCGGCACAAGAAGCGTCTCCAGGAGTTTGAGCTATCTCAGTCGGGGTGCAGGAAGTACCCCGGACACAGGAGTAGTCTCAGTGAGAATCCGTGCGAATAGCGGCTGAATAGGAGTGGATCTCTCTCAAGTCTGGACGCTGAAGGAGCCTTCAGACACAAGGAGGAGTATCTGGGAAACTCCATACTGGTAACATATATCATATGTGTTGTTTTGGGCACAGACTGGTAGAGTCTGGACCCGGAGAGACAGGGAAATCGATCTGTGTGTAGTTAGTGGCTAGACAAGCCTAGGTTTTCTGTTTATGCTTTGTTTTTATCTGTTTGCTGTGGACTTTAATAAAGCTGGTTGCGGCCAGTTTTACACCAGAACTGCTGTCTGAATGAACTGTTTTCGTGCCATTCTGTCTACCCAGACAGCGATCCTAGAGCTATATCCCCTGGAAATGTTACAATTGGTGGAGAATGCTGGGGCAGCGCAGTGGCTGATACAGTTGGTGCTGGAGTGTGCGTGCGGCACAGTAGCGAGAGACAGCAATAAAGGTGAAGTCTGTTGAAATAGCAGCAGAAAAAAAAAAAAAGTGTGTCAGCAGAAACGTCTGATTGGAGCAGTCTTGGAGAGACAGTGGCCCTGATAGGGTCTGCAGAGAGAAAATGTATGCACAGCAAAGCTGAACTTGTTGTGAAAATGACTGTGGAATGTGCAGCAGCAAAAGAAAAGTCTGTGGAGCAGTCTTAAAGAGACAGCAGCCCTAAAAGACTTTGCAAAGGAAAAAAAAAAAAAGTGTCTGCACAGCAGAGCTGAATTTTTCTATGGAAAAGACTGTAGAGTGTGTATGTCTTGAGTGAAGACTGCCGTTGTTAAGACAGAGAAGTCTGACAGCATGGACGACGAGTGTGGATACAAGCATCTTGCTGTGACTCAGTGGGGTCACGAAGGCATCTTGCTGTGACTCGGTGGGGGTTACGAAGATTGTCGTCGCACTCAAATCCAGTTTTGCTGTGGCTCGGCGGGGCCACGAAGATTTTTTCAAGGGAAAGCGGTGAAGTTCTGGTGTGAACAGTGCTCCGCGATGGCTGTGAACGGAGCAGCGAATGGGTCTGACAAGTCGGACCGCATATTTGAGAAATGTCTACTGGACATGCAACTGGACATGGTGCGGGAGCTATGGGCACCGTATGGAATGGCGGCAGTGGACCATTCTATGGACTCTCCGGGGGTGCCAGTGTTGTCACAGAATGCCCGGGGAGGTGGTAAGAGATGTTGTGAACTGAGTCCTAAGACTACTGCTGATTTTTTGTGTAAAACTTACCCTGCCGGTGTGGTTGTTAAAAAGGGGGCGGAGTCTAAAAAAGGGGCGGATTTTCACAAGAGTGTAGAGTGTGGAAAACTGAAAATTGTTACTGGTGGTGGGTTGGTACCTCCTAAAAATGACAATGTGACCGTTGATAACGGGGTAGCTCCAGTAGAAGGGGGTGACGTCAAAGTGGGAGGTGACCTGTTAGTCCACAACACCATGGGGAGTGACACAGACCCCGTAGCTGACTGGGACACTATGAAAGTAAAAAGTGAGTTCAGTCAGGAGAGGCTAGACGAGGGAAGAGAGTCCTCCTCTCGTCGTAGACGGCGCAAGGGCCACAAAAAGGTTCTTCCGGTAGTACTCGCTGAAAATGAAAATGAAGAGAATGTAGTACTGTCTGCCTATGCTTCAAGTGTGGATTCTCCTTTAGAGGTAGAAAAGGATTGGGCCAGTCATGGCCAAGAGCTGGAACCTATTCGGCTGCAGTATCAGAGTGACATGCTGCAATTATGTGAAAACCTGGAGGACGTGTCCTCAGACCAGCGAGATCTAAAAGGAAGCAACGAGGAAGTTATCCTGTGGCAGAATATGTTCTTTGCCATTAAAGAGGACCGCCGCAAAATCAAGGAAGAGGTTTTGCAGTTGAAGCGCAAGAAGGAGTGTGGTGAACACAGTAGGGAACTGCAACAGATGAAGAGAGATTATGCGGATCTTCTCAGGGTCAAAGAAAAACTAGAAGAGGAGAAGATGGATGCAGAGCAAATGTGCCAGGTGGTTGAGACCACTCTGCAGGACACCCGTGATGAAAATAGTGATCTGCGCAGAAAGACCCTAGGTCTGGAAGCTCAGGTGAAGGAGCTACAGATGTCCTGTGATACTCTCCAGAAGGTGGAGAAGTGCCTTAAGGAAAAGCTCAGCCAAATGGAAGCTGAGCGGGAAAAGATGGAGGAGTCCATCAGAGAAGCTACCGGCCAGGGCCAGGAGTTGGCCACTGGAGATGAGAGGTGTAAAGCAGATACTTCCACGAGTGCTGTGAGTTCGGATGATTCGGTGGATGTCGGAGCCGAGATCAAGGAGCTCAAGGAGTGGTTACAAGCCAATTGGACGCAAGAGAAGCTTCAGAGACGGGAAGCTGAGAGGCGAATGGCGGAACTAGAGGAAGAAGTTCTCGGGCTTAAAAGTCGCCTGATACAGTGTCACTCGGTGAACAAGGCCTCCTTGGAGAAAGAAAAGGGCAAACACGTTGCACTCGCTCCCTTTGGCCAGGAGAAGATAGACCTGAGGAGAGCTAAGAGTGTGGTAACGGAAGATAAATGTGAAATGGAAATGGTCAGGACGGAAATTCACGAATTTGTAGCTGTGAGTCAGCTCAGAAGAAGCGTAAAGGGGGAAGAAGCTGAAAGTCAGTTGTCCCTGATCCCTGAGCTGATTGATCGTCTGGAAACCACTGGTGAGACCGAAATGTGTCGGTACAAGTGCCTCGTAGATGTACCCGAGGACTTGAGAGAAGAATGCACCCGTGAGTCTGTGCATGAAGCGTTTAGGAAGGCCGTGGGAGCCTGTAAGGTGTACTCGACCTCAGGAGCTAAACAGCTGGTGGTCTTGTCCACGACTGAAGTTACAGTGAAGAGGGTGGCAATCCTAAGTGACATGCACTGGCGATGTATTCGCACAAAGCGGTTTCTCCGGTTGAAGACAGAACAAACCGTTAGACAACTAAAGCTTATGAGAAAAGCTCACAGTCTGCAGGTAAGAGGTCATCCGGGTGCCTCATGTTCTGGTGAGAAAGCTGATTGGGAGAAATGGCCGAGCCATGCAGATAATGGTGAAGAAGTCTGGTGTGGTGAAAGTAAGCAGTCCACGTGATCGTCGGGACTGGATACCAGATGAAGACGGCATGGTGTCATTCTACGCTATAGGAAAGGAAGAAAGTCTTGAATATGTGCGCATGCTGGTGGCGTACCGTGTGACCTACCTGCGAGAGGTAGAACAATTGAATCTCGCTAGACAGCGAGTAGATAGACAGCATCATCTGAGCAGCAGAAGATGGCAGCCGTCTAAGAATAGTGAGACCCGACAGAGAAAGGGCCCCCTAAATAACAGAACAGCTACGGCTGAAGTTAGGGACCTTACAAGATGTCCTGAGGGTAGTGGGTGTGGGTTTAGAGGTAGTGAGACCTCCAGTAACTCAGGTTTGAGAGGCCCATACAGACGACCCGATAGAGTACAGGACAGTACGGAGTCTAACCGGACCTTAGATACCCAGGCAAGACCTGACAAGGTTACGATTGACCACTGGGAGCGAAGGGGAGACCTGACAAGGTTACGACCCAGAAATGTGACTGGACGAAGTCTGTGATAATGACAGACGGTAGGTCCCTAAGGAATGAGCGAATGTCATTGACTAATATTACGGGGCTGAACAGAGCAAGGGACAAGTACATGGTCTCTGTGTGAACTGTGGGTTGAGGTGATTGGATATATTATGTGTTCAACCCCACAAGCCTAAACTTATGTGATGATCATGATAATGATGATGATGATAATGATGATGATGATCATAATGATGATGATAATGATGATGATGATCATAATGATGATGATAATGATGGTGATGCTAATCATAATAGTGATGATACTGATAATGGTGATGACCGTGATAAAAATGAAATTCCTTTGCAGGTGATGTTGGGAGAAGAGGAGAGGTTTCCTCATGCTGCCATGAACAATAACCTATTGTATAGGGACACTGAAGTCCAGGGAGAGGTCGTGAGACAGCTCCTGGTACCTGACCTATATAGAAGTATAGTGCTGATGCAGGGTCCGGAGTTCACTGTCTCTTTTGGATTGTTGACCAGCCCTCCGGTCTGGATGACCAGCCCTCCGGTCTGGAGAAGAGGGGGGGGATATGTGAGACAGTGAGAGCGTATGTATTGAATGGGGTGTACATTTCACCTAGGTATAAGGGAAATGTGTGGCGTTGTGGACCTAGTGATAGAGAGGGGTCACTACACCTTACATTCATTGCACACTTGCAGCTCAAACCTGTGGCCACTCAGGTGATAATTAGGAAACCAGAAGTAGGTGTCTGGGAAACACATTCTGAGAACTAGCTTAGCCTGGACACAGAAAGGTGTCCTGGCACAAGAAGCAGTCTCCAGGAGTGGGAGATCGTTTAGTCTGGACACAGGAAGGTGTCCCGGCCCAAGAAGCGTCTCCAGGAGTTTGAGCTATAGAACTAGCTTAGCCTGGACACAGGAAGGTGTCCCGGCACAAGAAGCAGTATCCAAGAGTGGGAGATCGTTTAGTCTGGACACAGGAAGGTGTCCCGGCACAAGAAGCGTCTCCAGGAGTTTGAGCTATCTCAGTCGGGGTGCAGGAAGTACCCCGGACACAGGAGTAGTCTCAGTGAGAATCCGTGCGAATAGCGGCTAAATAGGAGTGGATCTCTCTCAAGTCTGGACGCTGAAGGAGCCTTCAGACACAAGGAGGAGTATCTGGGAAACTCCATACTGGTAACATATATCATATGTGTTGTTTTGGGCACAGACTGGTAGAGTCTGGACCCGGAGAGACAGGGAAATCGATCTGTGTGTAGTTAGTGGCTAGACAAGCCTAGGTTTTCTGTTTATGCTTTGTTTTTATCTGTTTGCTGTGGACTTTAATAAAGCTGGTTGCGGCCAGTTTTACACCAGAACTGCTGTCTGAATGAACTGTTTTCGTGCCATTCTGTCTACCCAGACAGCGATCCTAGAGCTATATCCCCTGGAAATGTTACAATATATATATATGTATTCTAAGTGTGTATATTTTGTGTTTACAAGGAAAGAAAGTGTTTTTTTAGTTGCAATATTTTGTTCCCATAGACTTACATGGGACTTCCGGTATCGGAATCGGATATCGCCGATATTTAGTGATATCGGCGATACCATTCCGATCCGATATTTTTAGATATCGAGCAGTATCGCTCAACACTAGCCCTGAGCCTATTTGACCAGGGATGGATTATTACATCATTTTTTTAATACGACACTGCAACCGAAATTGCAGTGATTGCATTAAAATTCCTGCACCATCTTACCTCTGGGTAGATGGTGTCATCATCCTGGGTGGTGTCGCCACCCTCCTGCAACCACAATCGCTGTGATTGGCTGTTCAATTCTAAACAGTCAGACACAGTATTTCTCAGTGTTTCAGGCAAATTGCATGAAACACTGATGTCCCAGCTTATGTTCGGTGCTCCGAGAGCACCGATCATTGGCTGCTGCCTGGCAATGCCAGGCATGGCCTGGCCCCACTCTGCTTGGAGCGATCGACAATGACATCGATCGTGCCAATCACAGGGCGCAGCCATGGTGAGACTGCGCTGTGACCTGGCTGTACCTTGCCTGTTGTGAATGGGTTTGAGATGAGTTCTGAGCAGAGGCTCCCTCTGGTGGTTACAAGCGGTACTAGTGAGGATTGTGAGGACTGGGAATCAGGTGTTACTGATTGGTCTTATATAAGGGAGTCATTTTCCCATCAGGGTTGCCGGTGATCAATTGTTCTGGTCTGAATCCTTCTTTCCAGTTTCCCTTGTAGCCTGCTGTGTCGTGTCTGCATCTCCTGCTATCAGATAAGACAATTTCTTATTTTGTGTTTTTGCTATATTTTTGCATTTGTTCCTGCACTTCTGTGGGGGCCTTCTGGGTCCCCTCCGGGGGCTTTTGCCCTCTCAGTTTAGTCCAGCCACTGTGTTTTGTACTTTTGCTTTTTTCAGTTTTTTCAGTGGCTGCTGTTTTTTTTTACACCAGAGAACTAATTTAGGTGGTAGAGGTCGTGTGATCTCAGGTGATTTTGAAATTAGTAGAGTTGGTGTTTTTCAGGGTTTTCTGGGATTGCAGTAAGTATCATTCCTGTCCTTTTCTATTTAGATAGTTTGGGCCCCAGCGTTTGCTCATACTATTTTCTTTCTGTGTCAGTATTTCCTCTTGTCTAACCGCCATTACATGTTTGGGGGCTTTCTATTATCTTTGGGGTTCTGCTACGGGGCAGATAGCTTTCCTATTTCTATCTTTAGGTGTAGTTAGTTTCTCAGGCTGTGACGAGGCGTCTAGGACCAACGTAGGAACGCTCCACGGCTGCCTCTAGTTGCGGTGGTTAGTCAGGGTACTGCAATCTCATAGATTCCAACTGCTCTGGTGTATTTCCTTTTTTGCCTGCACTCCTCAGCTACCGTAACATAACACTTGCCTGTGACCTGACTAGGATCAGAGCTATAATAGCACTGATCTTAGGCTGGTTCCTTGCAATGCCAGTGTCACCAGCGCCAGCTCCGATTAGTGCTATCAATTTAATCATCGATCGCACCAATGACAGGGCACAGAAGCGGTGTGACCACTCTGTGACTTGTCTGTATGTCCTCACAGTAGCTGAGAATTAGTGCAGAATGGTCACACTCTAGGATCGTCGCTGTTCTGGGCATTGTGGTGTCACAGAAGCCTGTGACAGTACAATCCCTCACTGCTGAAGAAAGAACAAAGAACAAAGAACAGAAGAAGGAAGACAGAAGAGAGATAACTGTGTTTTAATCCCTGATCCCTGCCCTATCTCTCTCCTCTCCTCATCCACCCCAATCACCCTCTTCCCCCTTTTTTTACCCAACTCTGTTCCGCTTTGTGCCATCTCTGTGCGCACATCCAACAGCCACCAAGGTTTTAATAAAGACGTAGTTCACTCATCAGAGCTCATGCCTGCTGTTTTACACACTTTTCTTTTTCATTACCCTTAGCACCACCTCCATGCGCACATCCAGCCAAGCTATGATTAGTGACACAGTTCACTCATCCATGCTCGTACCTGCTGTTTTACACACTTTTCTTTTCCACCCCCTTGGCAACATCTCTGTGCTCACATCCAGCAGCTGCCAAGCATTGATTAGTTACACAGTTCACTCATAAGCATTCGTGTCCACTGTTTTACACTTTTCTTTTCACTGACTTTTTTTCTCCCCGATTTTTTCTTTTCAAAGAAAAATGTTTACACCAAGCAAATGCTCACGCACGCAACTAACTAAAGTACTGACACAATCACAACATACATAAAAAAATGCCATCCCACTCATCCCAAATACTTTATTCAGTGGAAGAGGCATATGCTTTCCCTGCCTCTGAAACTGATAATGAGGGAGAGGATCCCACCTTTCTTTATTTTTCAGACTTGTCCTCCTCAGCCTCCTTTTCTTCCTCCTCAGGTGCTGCTACACAGCCACAAAGACGTTCCAGGACAGAAGGTGAAGCAGTGCCCCCATTTCAGAAGATGAACCAGCGCCCAACATTACTGACCCCGTCTGGACTTTGCCCCCCAAAAATTATGAGATACTGATTCCTAATTTTGTGGCACAATCAGGAATCAAGTTTGACACCATCAGCCTCACAGAACTAGACTTTTTCAATGTAATTTTCTCTGAGGATTTTGTTAACCTCATGGTGGGACAAACTAATTTATATGCTCATCAATTTTTGTCACAAAACCACGATTCATCATTTTCTAACAGGGCTGCTGTAGATGCAGTTGAAATGATGCAGTTTTGGGGCCTGGTCCTTCACATGGGAATCCAGAAGAAGCCAGAAATTTCGGCAATATTTTTAGTGTTGATATTTTATACAACACTCCAGTGTTACGAATGGTCATGGCCTGAACATCCACAAATTTCTGCATTATAATGATAATGCACGGTGTTCTTCCTGAGATGACCCCAACTTTGACCCTCTATCCAAAGTTCAGTCAGTTATCGAACACTTCAACAAAAAGTTTGCTGAAGTGTATGTGACCTCAAAGGGACATCTGCGTGGGTGAGTCCCTAATTCATTTCAAGGGGAGACTCAAATTCCATCATTACCTGTCCAGTAAGAGAGCCAGGTACAGAATTGAACTCTATAAGCTGTGTGAGAGTACCTCAGGGTGCACCCACAGGTTTAGAGTTTATGAAGGGAAGGACACCTGGATTGTAACCACTAAATGCCCCCCTGTCCTGGGAGTGAGTGGGAAAATTGTATGGGATTTGTTGCACCCACTGCTGAATAAAGGTTGTCACCTCTAAGCTGAATGCTTTCCTGCTTTCACGATGTGCAGGCCAGACCGCTACATCATAACTTCAGTTCCAGGAGGTAGTGATCAAGGCCTTAATCTTTGGAGATAAGGAAGGAGTGGGACCCAGACTTCCGGAAATGAAGGTGCTTGTATCATACCAGGTCAACATTTCCAGGGGAGGTCTCGCAAAGTGGAAAAAGAGGTAAGCCGCAAAAGAAGTGCCGAGTGTGTTACAGAAGGGGAATACGCAAGGACACCATTTATCAATGTGACACCTACCCCAATAAACCTGGCCTGTGTATGAAAGAATACTTCAGACAGTACCACACAACCATGGACTACTAAATTCATTTCTGACTTAACCTACTGACGTATGACAACCTGACAAACACTACACAACTGACGCATGACCACCTGACAAACAATAAACAACTGACGTATGCCATTACATTTTAAAATTCACATAATAGGGAAATAGTAGATTAGTTCCAAAAAAGGGGAACTTGTTGGGCATTGCCACTATTTAGGCACATCTAGATAAGTTCTTAAGTGGTCTAGTTTCCATAATGGGCTCACTTATAGGTGGTTTCTACGGTTTAGGCACAGCAGGGGCTCTGCAAAAGCGACATGATGCCCGCAGACCATGCCATCAAAGTCTGTATTTCAAAATGTCACAATTTCCCTTCCGAACTCAGACATGTGCCCAAAAAATTGTTTTCTCCCACATGTGGGGCATCAGCGTACTCAGGACAAGTTGCATAGCAACTTTTGGGTCCAATTTCTCTGGTTACCCTTGGGAAAATAAAAAATTTGGAGCAAAAAGATCATTTTTGTGGAAAAAATATCATTTTTTATTTTAACGGCTCTACGTTATAAACTTTAGTGAAACACTTGGAGATTCAAAGTGCTCCCAACACATCTAGCTAAGCTCCTTGGGGGGGTCTAGTTTCCAAAATGGGGTCACTTGTGGGGGCTTCCACTGTTTAGGCACATCAGGGACTTTTCAAACGCAACATGGCATCCGATTTCAAGTCCAGTCAATTCTGCGCTGAAAAAGTCAAACGGCGCTCCTTCCATTCCGAGCTCTGCCATGCACCCAAACAGTGGTTTCCCCCATATATGGGGTATCAGCATACTCAGGACAAATTTCTCAACAACCCTTGCGTACCAATTTCTCTGGTTATCCTTAGGAATTAAAAAAAAAATGGGGGCAAAAAGATAATTTTTATGAAAAAAATAGGATTTTTTATTTTCACGGATCTACTTTATAAACTTTAATGAAACACTTGGGGGTTCAAAGTACTCACCAGACATCTAGATAAGTTCCTTGGGGGGTCTAGTTTCCAAAGTGGGGTCACTTGTGGGGGTTTCCACTGTTTAGGCACATCAAGGGCCAATTTTGCATTGAAAAAGTCAAACAGCACTCCTTCCCTTCCAAGCTTTGCCATGCGCCCAAACAGTGATTTACCCCTACAAATGGGGTATAAGCGTACTCAGGACAAATTGCACAACAACTTTTGTGGTCCAATTTCTCCAGGTACCCTTGGGAAAATAAAAAATTGTTTTTAGGCACATCAGGGGCCCCACAAATGCGACACAGCGTCCGATCTCAATTCTAGCCAATTTTGCATTGTAAAAGTCAAAGGGCGCTGCTTTATTCTGAGCTTTGCTGTGTGGCTAATAAATGGTTTTTCCCCATATACTAAGTATTGACATGTTCAGGAGAAATTGCATTACAAATTTTGTGGTACATTTTTTCCTGTTACACTTGTGAAAATAAAAAAAAATTGTCTAAATTTACATTTTGGTTAAAAAAGTTAAATTCACATTCCATTAATTCCTGTGAAGTACCTGAAGAGTTAATAAACTTCTTGAATGTGGTTTTAATCAGTTTGAGGGGCACAGTTTTTAGAATGGTGTCACTTTGGGGTATTTTCTGCCATATAGATCCCTCAAATTGACTTCAAATGTGAGGTGGTCCCTAAAAAAATGGTTTTGTAAATTTTGTTGTCAAAATTAGAAATTACTGGTCATTTTTTAACCTTTATAACTTCCTAATGAAAAAAAAATAGTTTCAAAAGTTGTGCCAATGTAAAGTAAACACGTGGGAAATGTTATTTATGAACTATTTTGTGTTACATATTTCTCTGATTTAAGGGCATAAAAATTCAAAGTTTGAAAATTGCAAAACTTTCAACATTTTCACAAAATTTCTGTTTTTTGCACAAATAAATGCAAGTTGTATAGAAGAAATTTTACACTGTTGTGAAGTACAAAATGTCATAAAAAAAACAGTCTCAGAATCACCAGTATCCATTGAAGCATTCCAGAGTTATTACCTTATAAAGGGACCTTGGTCAGAATTGTAAAAACTGGCTCAGTCATTAACGTGCAAACCACCATCGGGGTAAAGGGGTTAAAATGTAAGGCTGTGTTTCTACGCTCAGGAAACACAGCGCTTTGGACAGAGCGGAAAGTCATCTCCTCCCAAAGCCCCGCCCCCTTTTGAACGCGCAGTCATTCCGGATGTGTTCATAGAACACATCCAGAACACATGCGGAATGACCGCAGGGCTACATAGCCCTGTGTTATTTCCCTTGCGGCGACTCAGCGTCGCCGCAAGGGAATAGGACATGCTGCGGTCTAAAAAGATGCGCCGAATGTCCGGAAATGTAGGTCTTCCGCCTGCGTGTTTGTAAGCATAGTAGAGACGGGATTTCTTGAAATCCCCTCCACTATGCTGTAACATCTGGACGCTGCGTGTTTGACGCTGCGCCAATGCACAGCGTCAAACACGCAGCTAATCCGGACTGTTTCCTGAATGTGGAAACATACCTTAGGCTATGGAGTCTCATTCTGATGGTCCATAGATTTGCATTGTTAAAGTTACTTCCATATTGAAAACTGGCACTTTTTTAATAGAGAAAATAAATTAAAATAATTAATACATAAAGATCTAATATTAGTTAATTCATGAGTCTGAAATATTTTGAGGAAGGCTTCAAACGAGGAGCTGAAATGCTTCATGCAGCTGTGTGAATAAAATCAATTATTTTCTCTTATTTACATAGGAGTGCTGCTTTAAGTCTATTTTTTTCTGCATTTGGAGGCTTCTTGGCTGGTTGCTTTCGAAAGACTTGCTCTCGCAAAATTAGAACTGTGCTGCTATTTTTCCTTGTTATTATTTGCTAAAGGAGTTGTCAGTGAGTATTTTATACTTTTCCAATGAGCCAAAGAACTAACAGGCAGATAGTTGCTAACTACCCACCTGTTGTGCCCATGGGACGATCTCTGGTCATAGACCACTCCTGCTGGTGACCGCTCCACTGATGTCACACAAACAGACCACTGGTTTATCTTCCGCTCTGCTCTGTTGACTTGGTGTGGCTGCTAACGTCAACTGATTAAAGAAACAGAAGACCAGGCTATAAGGCACTTCCGTTCAGATGCATTGAGGATCAAGAGGTATGGATGAACTGAAATTTTAAAAGCCTACCAAAAGGTTGCTAGATAACAAATGACAAATTAAAAAAACATAATAAAACATACACAGAATGCATTTCGGCTTTCTAGCCTTCATCAGGTGTGAGATAAACCCTATGAAAGCTAGACAGATTAAACATGTTGTGCTTGTTTTATTAGGTTGTCATATGTTATCTAGCAACCTTTTGCTAAGTTTTTAAAATTACAAATTTCAAACCATCCATACCTCTCGACCCAAGATGCATCTGAGTGGAAGTGACTTATAGCCTGGTCTTCTGTTTCTTTGCTCTATTCCTCACGTTGAAACCATTACCATGAATTATCCACTGCAATCATTATGGCAGCAAACCACCATCAGGGATCCATATTGGAGACAGGTTCCTTACAGAGTTTTGCCTGCTTGCACAACTTCATGATTTAAGTTTAATTGCTGACATTCCACTTTGATGCTACACTTTTAATATTACACTTAGATAGCACTCCCATTTTTCCCCTCTTTCTTCCCAGGACTTTTCAATGTCGTGCTGATTGACAGCCGGCTCCTCTCTGTCAAACTGTGGGAAGACAGTTGTCATTCAGCATAACATCGGCAGTCATACCTCATCAACAGAGCAGCCCAAAATAAGAAAAGCTGCTCTATTGACAAGGGACAGCTACATCGCCTGCAGGAGCAGTCTGTGACCTTTCTAATCCGTGCTGCTCAGACTAGGCATGTAGTTGGCAACCACCTTCCTTTTTAAACCCACAGTAAAATCCTCTTTAAATATTTCACAGCTGTTCCTTATTTTATGAAAAAAAAAAAAACGCTAAATTTGGCAAAAAGCATTTTACATATAGCAATTCCAACTGCTTTGGACAAAGTAAGATTCTTCTTGATCCCTATTTTATTCTGACTGTGATTTATTATCTGACCTAATATTGTATGTCATGTAGTCATGCAACGCTATAGATGCTACTACACCTAAAAATCTGACATTATCACTTGATTGTAGTGCTTTGCTCTTAAGAGCTTCTTACGTTAGGAAGCCTAAAGGGAATAAAGTTGATTTATTCCAAGAAGCCACCATGCCTGAGAGTCGTTCAAGCCTGTCTACTATATCAAGAATAAATGTTCTCTTTCTATGTCCAATAAGTGTAATAATATATTATCTGCATATAATGAGATTTTGTCCACTTTCCCATCATGCATAAATCCCTCAGTCATTGGAGAAGTATGAACCCAATATGCAAATGCTCCACCATGCAAAAAAGAAGAGTAGAGTATGTGCTAATAATAAAAAAGCATCTGTCAGTATTCCATTAACAACTGTTCTTGAGTAAAAGTCATCCTAAAGCAGTTTGATACATTTAACAAACAAATCCCTAAATCCATATTTGTTTAAAATTACCGAAACAAAGGATCAGTCCACCCTATCAAATGCTATAATTGCATTTAGGGACATGATGGGATAGCCTTTCATCCTCCTGTACTGCTGAATATTGTAAAAAGTTTTTCAACACTACACTCAGGATATATTTGATGGACAAAACCTGCTTGATTCTCATGTATGAGGCCTATAATCACCATTGTTAATTTTGCTGCCAAACTTTCGCTATCAATTTGACGTCACAGTGTAACGAGATATGTGGATAACAATTCATGTTTTCTCCTTTTTTCTACAAAAAAGTGAAAACTGTTGCAGACATTTGAGTATTTTTTTTATCTGCCTTTGTAGCATCCATTAATTTGAGTAACACAGTCTCTTCAAATTTTAAAATAAGCCTCAAAGGGCAGACCATGCCTAACTGGAGCTTTACACGTAGCTGTGTTATGTAAGGTGGATCTCAACTCATCCATTGTATTAGGAGAATCCAAGAACTTCCATTTACTTTGAAACAGAGTTGGGAATTCAAATTCCACTAAAAATCTACGTATCTACCTCATCCTCTGAGTGAGAAATAGAAGTATACACATTTTTATAAATTAAAAAAAAAATGTTCCATTATATTGACATTTGTACATGAATCACCCTGATCACCCTGATGTACATGAATCACCCTCACGCTCTAAAATACCTAAAATAACAAACGGAACAGATGCACATCTTCCTTGGGTCTGTTGTGACCACGCACCACAATTGTGGGTTACCAGAGCAATAGGGTACTCAGAGCCGAGCCCATGGAAGTCTATGGGGTTGTCACAGGTAGCGCTGGCTCGGTCTGTGGCCCTGGCGGTCAGGCGTATGTTGGGGGTATATTTACAGGGGATAGGTATATATACAGTTCGTGACGCCACCTGTAGTTCTCTGATCACTAAGACCAGCGCTGCTGTAGATCTCTGAGGGGATGGTGTGGCAGCTAGATGTCGGGTCCCCTACAGGTGGGACTGGTCCCTCAAAGTCTATGGAATTAATGATGTCGGGTGCAGATAAATAAATCAGTCTCACACCATCCAGCGTCTTTCCATACCTTTTACTTGTCAGATGATAAGGCAGGTCCCAGGGAGGCTGTTGGGGTGGAGGATGTGCTTCGAGATAACAGCTGAACAGGTTGGGGGCCTCCTTTACTTTCAATATTATGATGAGTCCAACTAGCATAGAGCTAAGTTCACTCCGAGTTCTCCAGCTAACTCCTTAGCTGTACTGCCCGGTCAGTTTTGTGGTCGGAGCCTTCCTTTGAGAGAGCTGGGTTCCTACCGTTGTCCTGCAGTGACTCAAGGTTCCCACTCTCCCTGACCCCTGTTACGTACCGACACTCCAAGGGCTGCTTTCTGCGACCTAAGGTCCAGTAAGACTCTGTTTTTCTATCACTATGCCTAAAGCTATAGTGACACTTCGGTCCCCAGTGACCGGTGAAATCGTGCAGGATAGTCCAATCCTTAAGGCACTGCTATCACTTCTTCCACTGTGCCCTTCGCCCTGTTCGCGCTTGTAGCATAAGCACTCCACACTTCCTAAGGTAATGCAAGTCAGTCCCTTCTTGCTTCTTCCTTGGAGCTCGCTACAGATTCTCAGTATTCTTCTAGTTCAGGAGCACGTCGACTGAACTTCACTGTCCTTGGGACAGGCGACTGAAGTTTCTGCTGCTAACTCTTCCTCCCTCCTGCACAGACTGCACACAGGTGGGATGACTCACTCAGGAGCCACCCGGGCTAGACTCTCTGACTGGCTAGATCTCACTAGGTCTTATAACCTATGGGTGTGTCTAAGTGTGTGATGGAGTGAATGTTTATTGAGCATTAAACTGTTACCTCTCCGCACATCCTCCAGGGTACTGCGTGTGCCTTCACACCAGGGCTACACAGGTCCATAGCTGGCTTTCCACCACTTCTCGGGTCTCATTCTTTTCTCTACTATTGTGATGTCATGTCAACAGCATACATCACTGCTGTAGCCAATCATTGAGATCAGATGCTGTGATGAGGTAGATTACATGACCTGCTGAGCTAATTGATTGGCAAAAACTCTTGTGTGTAGTTGATGTGACCTCACCTCTGAAGCAAAGATACAGTTATGCAATCAGCATCAAAGAGGCAAAACTGGACTAGGGGAGGCTGAACACCTTCACTTTTTGTTAATTTAAGTATTTTATAACATTTGGGGTAAAATTACCTGGAAGTGGAATACTCCCTTTATGTTTCAACTTAATGTTTGTTACATCTGTGTGTGTACAATATGTGTAGAGTCAGACATATCTAAAAATTATAGTGTTCTCTTGTTTAAACATAAAGAACATTTTGTTACTTATCCTTAAACATTAAAAACCTCTTAATGCAATTTCTCTGTAAAATACATACCACACTTAATAAAATTGCATATTTAAATATCAGCTCTTTAGCGCAGATTGATAATCTTGAAAACAGATTTGAGTGTAAAAAGTACAAAAGTGCATTTCCAATTTGGCAGACTTATAATGGTCACATTAAGATAATTTTTTAGTTCATCTTTTTGTAGCTCTTCCAATATCAGCTATTAGCAGCAGGAGGATGTTGATGCCTTTGAAGACAAAATCTCTTCATTTGTAGTAGCAGAAGGACCAAACTGTCCAAAATGGAAATATCTGACCCATGAATGATAAGTACTGTATATCAGTTCCAGAAAATAAAACAAAATGTTTTAGTTATTGCAGTGGTAAACTATATTTAATTTTATGAAAAAATGGATGGAAAATAAAAAACTAATGAAAACGTTGATGCCTAACCTAAAATATAGATTTTCTATATATGCAAATGCATGCATATTTGTAGAAGGTTTGATAAAAGAAATTGTAAAACATTAATAAAACATTTAAAGAGACATTATTACTGTTGGTATAATTGTATGTTGCATGCTATTTTTCTTTTTTTATATCAATTACTATTATTGCGCTATGTAACATTCCAACATTTTTAGACTAGACATGCTTTATTCCTTATCATTTTTTGGGGGGGCTAAAAACCTCTAGGCACGTTTCACTCATCTCACACTGCAGGATTTTTTTTATATCATCGGCAGTTTAGAAAATAATATACAATTGTATGAAAAAGTGTTTGCCCCCTTCTTGATTTCCTATTTTTTTGCATGTTTATCACACTTATATGTTTGACATCACCAAACAAATTTAAATATAAACCAAAGATAACACGAGTATACACAAAATGCAGTTTTTAACACCTTTCCGACCTTTGACATATCCATACGTCCAGTTCACCTGCCATTTACCAACCTTGGCGATGTTGTGCCCACAGACGCTGTGTGCCAGGAGCAGTCCTGCACCGCATCCAGCACTTTAATCCCCTAAATGAAGCATTTCTGGAGCAGGCAGAGGGCAGAATGCTCTTCTCCCCTTGGATTGGAGACCCCGCAACGTCAACGCGGGATCCCGATCATTGTCATGGTGACCCGATGTCATCATGACAACATCCAGGTCACCAGAGCTAGCAAAGTTGCTTGAACATGCTCAGAGAATGATAAAGCATTTTTTTCTGTCAGTGCAGACACACATATACACACACATAACTTTCTGTCCTTCAACAAATAAACCACCAACAAAAAACATATAGATACAGCTGGATTTATAAGTGATTGAAATGTTGTGTATACACAACTTAATTAGTTATTATAACCTTATTTAAATAGTTGTATCTGCCTTGGATAAAACCCTATTGCACTGTCTTTTTCCTCCTAGTTTTTTTCTGTTACTACAAAAAACAAACTGTCATACAGCTCCATCAGCAGAAAAATTGTGTAAAATCACCAAAGCATAAAACAACTATATAAAAGTGATATCACTGTAATCGTACTAAGCAGAAGAATAAAGATGCCGTATCAATTTTACCACACGTGGAATGACTAAATTGCTGGTTTTTGTTCATTCTGCCTCCCAAAGATCGGAACAGAAAATGATCAAAAAATTTCATGTGCTCAAAAATGGTACCAACAAAAACGTTAACTCGTCCTGCAAAAAACAAGCCATAACATGAGTCTGTTGGCTGAAATATCGAAAAATTATAGCTCCCAAAATATGGGGATGCAAAAACTAGTTTTTACAAAAAGAACATCTTTTAGTGTGTGACAGCAGCCCAACATAAAAAAAGATAAAAATCTGGTTTCCCTGTAATCACACTGACCCAAAGAATAAATTTGCCTAATCACTTATACCTCACGAGGAACGGCATAAAAAATAAACCAATCCTTCACCTGTTGTTAATTTTTTTCATTCTGCCTCCCAAAGACTGCAGTATGGCTTGGTCCACATTTATCCGGTGCTTTGAGCTGAGCGCTTACACCGGGGATTCCATATAATTCTCTTAAATACGTGATTCAGATGGAACCCCCAATGGAAGATTCCCTATAAGGAGGCAGCTAGAGGCACTGTGAAAGCTGTTTGGCCTATGATCTGATGGTGTCCGTCTTTTTAGGCATGCATTAAAGTGCAGTCGGCCACAGTTTTGTGCACTTCTGAAAAGAAGGACACCACTGAACTTAGGCTAGACTGAGTCCAAAGTAAATCTGCTACCTCATTATAATATAGGAAAGATGTGTATCTTCGTACCGTGTTAGCCAGTAGATAGAAAAATATTTAGACTTGAGAGTCCTCAGTGGTTGATACCTTTTAATGGCTAACTGAAAAGATGGTAACAAATTGCAAGCTTTCGAGACTACTCCGGTCTCTTCATCAGGCAAAGACTAAAACAAAAACTGAAGAATCACATATATATATATATACACAAGAGGACACAGGAATAGTGCAATAGGTAAGACAAGTGACGTGAAGCAGAACTGTCATTATGGCAGAGGAATGAACATAAATATTGGAACAGATCATAGATAAGGAGAGAGTTTTATTACCCTCTGATTGGGGTCTGGTGTTGTGTTTTGATGCCCCTAGAAGGTCAGAGACGCAGATTCCTTAATTGATATAGAATGACATGAATCCATGTGACACGTTCATTCCAGCACTAAGAGTGTCAAAGGTCATCATAAGTTTGTATTCCCAAACCTTTCTATCTTTCTCAGATTTGAAGTTAGATTTTAATACCAGTAATTCCATATCCATTATGCTATGACCGGGCATGCAAAAGTGTTTTGCCACAGGTAAATCCATTCTTTTTTCTCTTATCGTGTGGCGATGAGAATTCATCCTTGTTCTCAGTTTTTGCCCGGTCTCCCCCACATACAGACCCCCAGTTGGACATTTAGTACATATAATTAGGTACACCACATTAGATGTGATGCAGCTGAAAGTACCTGGGATCTTGTAGTCCTGATGGGAGTTGGGTATCTTTATCTTGTCCATGGTCATTATAGATGCACATGTTTTACACTTCTTCTGTTTGCAAGGAAAGGTTCCTGCAGCTGTTGGGGAGGACAGGGAGCTTCTGACAATGATGCTTCTTAGATTTGGGGGCTGCCTAAAACATAGTAGTGGGGGTCTGGAAATATGGATTGTAATCGGGCATCTTTTTGTAGTAAAGGTTGTAGTTTCCGTGCAGCTCCCCTTAGCATCTCCAGATTTGGATTGTAGGTGACCACTAGAGGCACCCGGTTATTTTCTTCTTTAGTTTTGTAATGTAGCAGGTGATTCCTTGATATTCTGGTGGCTCTTGTAATTTGGTTTTCAATTGTTCTTGGATGGTAGCCCTGGTTCAAAAAAGTCTTTCTGAGGCGACCAAGGTGTTCATCTCTATCCATGGGGTTGGAACATATACGGTTGTATCTGATGGCTTGGCTGTAGACTATAGAGTTTTTTATGTGTTTTGGATGGAAACTGTCCCATTTAAGGTATGTTGGACGGTCGATTGGCTTCTGATACAGGGATGTCTCTATTTCATTGTTCTTTAGCTTAATGGTGGTGTCTAAAAAGTTAATTTCAGTGCTGGAGTAGTTGAGTGTTAAGTTGATGGTTGGATGAAATTGGTTGAACTGTTCATGGAACGTCTTTAGCTAGATAGAAAGGTTTGGGAATACAAACTTATGATGACCTTTGACACTCTTAGTGCTGGAATGAACGTGTCACATGGATTCATGTCATTCTATATCAATTAAGGAATCTGCGTCTCTGACCTTCTAGGGGCATCAAAACACAACACCAGACCCCAATCAGAGGGTAATAAAACTCTCTCCTTATCTATGATCTGTTCCAATATTTATGTTCATTCCTCTGCCATAATGACAGTTCTGCTTCACGTCACTTGTCTTACCTATTGCACTATTCCTGTGTCCTCTTGTGTATATATATATTATATGTGATTCTTCAGTTTTTGTTTTAGTCTTTGCCTGATGAAGAGATCGGAGTAGTCTCGAAAGCTTGCAATTTGTTACCATCTTTTCAGTTAGCCATTAAAAGGTATCAACCACTGAGGACTCTCAAGTCTAAATATTTTTCTACCTCATTATAGTAACTGGATCCCTCGGGGGTTTCATCTGAATTATGTAACTCACAGATTTAGGCTGTGGTCACACTTAACGTATGAAAAATAGGTCCGAGTCTCCCTGCCGAGAGTCACAGGAGTGTAATGCGAGTACAATCCAATTTCTCTCACCTAGCATCTGATTTACAACCGAATACAGTGCGATTGCTATCTGATTGCAATTTTAACATGAGCTTTTACATACAGCAATTCTCTGTCATTTACACATCGTTTTCATTCTTCAAAGCCTATACACATTATATATATATCTATACATATAGATATATATATATATAAATATATCTATATATATAATAGATTAAAAGCCGGCAAATCATCTGCCACGTACAGATGACAAGTTAGAATAGAATAGATAGAATAGATATATACTGTACACATAGAATAGTTGTATATATATATGTCAGTGACACACACACACATATATGTATTTATATTGCACAGAGAGATAAATAGAAGAAAAGCTGGTAATACACATGCTGTGTTCTGTAAAATCACTGCAGGAGCCGACAGGATAGAAGAGATAGATTACGTACAGTAACTACAAATAGAATAGGTAGATATATAGACGTTAATGACAAACACAGTTAGTACAGTGTGTGTGCAAAATATTGTACATGTATTTAATTAATAAAATATTATTTTTCAGAAAAAAATGGCGTGGCTCCCGCTCAATTTTTTTAACCAGCAGAGGGAAAGCCGATGACTGAGGGCAGATGTTTATAGTCTGGGAAGGGGGTAACACCCATGGAGCTTCCCAGGCTATTAATATCATTTATTTTATTTTCACATAGGTAACAGGAGAAATTGCACTATACAAGTTTATGTGTATACATTGCGGCTAGCCAATCAGGGCTCAGGAAACACCCCAATGTCCTGACACAACAGGTTGTGTCATTGGCTGCTGAAATCACATGTCCCTCTCCATATAAATAGCAGATATCATGTTTTAGTGCCATTTTGACACTGTAACAGCACAGAGAGGCTGCTCCTGACTCTGGCACTGTTCGCAGCAAGATAAGGCCAGCAGGGCACATGTCCTACAAGTGTGTTGTGCACTGCTTCTATTGTGCTCGATGTACGAGTATAACATTCTAATTAATATTTTTTCACTAGCTAAATGTGAAAAAGCCTGCTTTATCCCATATTTTAGCTAGTCTGCTAGGTGGTTGTATATCAGTCAGATAGTGTAGCTTGCTAGTGTCCAGTGTGGTTGTTAAATTTACCTTCCAGCAATTTTTTTTTTGGGTGACAACTTCTATTTAAAGCTTCTCCTTCAATATGGAAGTGCCTGAGCTATGTTGTTAGTTTGCCTTGCATACTTGCTAGTTGTCAGGTTCCCCAGGTCCGCCTGTCTATTTGTCTACCCTGAACCCATCTGTTCTTTCCTGTCTGTGCCCATCTGCTCATACCTGTCTTTGCTCTTCTGTCCTTCAGCCAGTCCAGATCGCACCTGCCAGCGCCCATCTGTCTAACACCCGGTACAACACTTTTTTGATGTCTGCCACTATTTTTTGTAAATGTGTAGAATCCTGGTTTGGTCTCCTTCATGCATTTTGCTTGTAGCAGTAGGACTCCAAGACCAAATTTGGCCTCCACTTCCTTGACTCTGTGTTACTATCCTTAGATTTTTCTGACAATAGTAGTCTTCCAAATTTATATCAAATTTGTGCCACCTGAGTGTGGCTGAGTATGAAAGCAGGTTGAGTTGTTGCATGTGGTATCAGGGCTCCCAGCACAGGAGGCCTACACTGATCCCTCACCCACCTTGTCTTACTGTGATGTTCAATTGAAAGCTGTAAATGCTGTCACAGACCTCAATACTTCATGCCTGGCTGATTGCTGCAGTGCCATGCAACAATTTGTACTGTGGGTGAATTGAGGCCACTTTCCTGGTGTCTGACGCTCATTTGATATGTTTTGGCAGCATTTGGAGTCATTATAAAGTGTTGTGCATGCGTTTGGTTTTGTCTTCCATTGACCTGAATGACGTTTGGTAATGTTCGGCGAATATTTGACAAATTAATCAGCAACTATTGCAAATTCGGCAATCAGAATCCGAACCAAACATTGAAATATTTGCTCATCTCTACTTATAACTTCCTAAGAAAAAAGTTGTTTCAAGAATTGATGTAAATTAGACATGTGGAAAATGTTATTTATTAACAATTTTGTGTGACATATCTCTCTGATTTAAGGGCATAAGAGTTCAAAGTTTGAAATGTTACCACTATCATGAAGTACAATATTTCATGAAAAAATATAGTCAGAATCAGTGGGATCCGTTGAAGTGTTTCAGAGTTAATACCTCATAAATTGACAGTAATCAGAATTGTAAAAATTGGCCTGGTTATTAGCGTGCAAACCACCTTGGAGAGTAAAGGGGTTAAATGATGGTCTTTATTATTAAATAAATCCAACCAACAGGTCCCAGTGTGAAAAAATGATTGCCCCTAAACCTAATAACTGTTTGGGTCACCCTTAGCAGCAACAACTGCAATAAAGCGTTTGCAATAACTGGAAATTAGTCTTTTACAACGCTCTGGTGGAATTTTGGCCCACTTATCTTTGCAAACTTGTTGTAATTCAGCCACATTGGAGGGTTTCTGAGCATGAACCGCATTTCTAAAGTCCATGCCACAGCATTTCAATCGGACTAAGTTCAGGACTTTAACTAGGCCACTTCAAAGTTTTAATCTTGTTTTCTTAAGCCATTTAGAGGTGGACTTGCTGGTGTGTTTTGAATCATTATACTGCTGCATAACCAAAGTCTGATTTATCTTGAGGTCACAAACAGATGAAAATTCTCCTTTATGATTTTTTGAAAGACAGCAGAATTCATGGTGCTGTTTATGACAGCAAGTCTTCCAGGTCCTGAAGCAACAAAACAAAAACTAGACCATCATACTACCACCACCTATATTTTACTGTTGGTATGATGTTCCTTTTGTGAAATGCTGTGTTATTTCTATACCAGATGTGTTGAGACATACACCTTCCAAAAATGTCAACTTTTGTCTCGTCAGTCCGCAGAGTATTCTTCCAAACGTTTTGTGGATCATCAAGAAGTTTTCTGGCAAAACTGAGATGAGCCTTTATGTTCTTATTGCTGAGCAGTGGTTTTCATCTTTGAACTCTGCCATTTATGCCCAGTCTCTTTCTTAGGCCGGCGTCACACTTGCGAGTGTGATGCGAGAAACTCAGAGAGTCTCTCGCATCAATACCCAGCATTGCCACTGTAACTCTGGACCGTAGTGTGCAGCTGCATAAATTTCTATGCAGCCGCACACTCCGGTCTGAGTGCCAGGGGCAGTGCCCGGTATTGATGCGCGAGTTTCTCGCATCACACATGCAAATGTGACCCCGGCCTTATGGTGGAGTTTTGAACACTGACCTTAACTGATTTAAATGAGGCCTGCAATTATTTGGATGTTGTTGTTGGGTCTTTTGTGAACTCTTGTCAAGGAGTTTGATCAATGAGTGGTGTTGAGTTATTCTTCAATGGAATCCTTCAATCTGAGGCTGAACAGGCATCTGTCTGAGATGGTTACATGAATTCTGCATTGAGCAGGGGGTTGGACACGATAACCCTTTACGTCCTTTCCAACTGAAGAATTCTATGATTCTAGGAACAATGCCATTTGCTGAAAGGAAGCCCCAAACTTGCAAGGATTCTCCATCATGTGTCAGTGCTGCCTGTGGACATACCTTATAGCAAAATTCTCTAGGAATACAATTAATAAATGTATTTATATGATATCTTTATTGTTCAGCCGAATAAGAAAACATTTTGAGTTGTTTTCCAATTCTGCATGTTTTACATGTGTTAGCCCCACATTTAAAAAATAATTTTAATGCTAGCCAGGTATTATTTTTTTATTGACTGTAGAAAGAAAACTAGGAGAAAGAGAGCCAACCAAAAATGGAGTATATGGGAGCAACTATCAAGCAACAACTCAACAAGAATTATGTTCTTAAAAAGTTAAAGTAAGTTCAGCCTGCAATCACACCAAAATCCCTTTTCAGGGCTTATAATTTTCTTTTTGCTCTTAATTCTGCAAATTGTTCTGAGCAAGGAAATTCACAATTTTTACTGCGGCAGTCATGCGTTAAAAGCATTCAGCCATACCTGGTTGGATCTCAATAGCATCGTTATATTGTTCCTGAAGTGTAACCAGTCCATCTGAGTTGTGCAAATTTTCTTGCAATAAAAATACTGCATTTTTTTCAGCAGTGAAATTTTATTTGGCATAATCGCGCTATAGTTGTGCCTCAAAACACATAAAAAATTGTTTGGTTACAAATAACATTGTTGTATTAATATTGCAGTCTTATGTGTCCATCAGATGTTGGAAAATTTTCCTGGCATTGTAATACTGCAATATTTTTCAGCAATTAAATTTTATACAGTATTTATCATGCTACAGTTGTGTCTCCAAAAAAACATTGTTTGGTTGCAAATAGCATTGCTGTATTGATATTGGCATCTAGACATGGATCTGAAGGGGGAAAATTTTGCTGGCATTGTTATACTGCAATTTTTTCAAGCAGTTAATTTTTATACCACATGTATTGTGCTACAATTGTGTCTCCAAAACAAAAAAAAGTTTGGTTACAAATAGCATTGCTATATTGATACTGCAGTCTAAGTCCATCTGAAGTGGGCAAAAATTAATACTGCCTTTGTAATACTGCAATGTCTTATTAATAGTAATATATTATACAGAATTTAAAATTGGCAAGTTGCGTGGTAGAGGATGCGGAAGTGGAAGTCATGCTGATGGTGAGCGCAGAGGCCGTGAGCAACTTGAAATTGTGGCTGCCGCAAGAGCACAACAAACACACACATTATGTTGATTTAGCTTCCTGTCCCCCTTTGTAGGGGCGGGAGGAACACCACTCTTGAATACAGACTAGTGTTAAAAAGTTGTTGGATGAATAGCAGACACTGCTGCCAATTACCTTGCCTTGCCAGCACCACCCTATCTACCACACTGTACAGATGTAACGGGGCCAAGGCTGTGGTCGTGGCTAAAGGTGGCTGCTTTGTCACACCCTGGCCTCCCACCACATAAATACATTGTCTCTGCTGTAGCGTACCTTTTAGTACGCTCTCCTGTACATCCGAGTCCACTCTGGTCTACCAGGGCTTCTTCCCTTTCATCTGCACAGAATGACAGGCAGAGTCCGGATCCATTTTTAATGAAACAACTTTACTCAGTTCTTTAAACAGCTTGTCTCGTTCAGTCACAGATACAGCACAAGATTCTTCACAAAATATAGCATTTCTTTTCCCAGTGCTGTCCCACTCCTTCATGAATATCGCAGGGTCGTACCATCACCTTCGTTACCGCAGCGCTCTGTCTGGCCAGCCTAACTCGCTTAAGAAGTCCCCTGTCTGTTTCACCCCGGACATTTGGAGCTGATCCCACGTAATTAGCTGCCAACATGTTGATGCTGCCCTGTATTCCTCCACCTCCTGGGTGAACTTTAGCTCCAAAGTCCTGGATGAGCTGGGCTCTCCAGCATCAACGTTGCATGGCACAACTGCACTGTCCAGGCTCTCAGGCCCTGCTGACTAAAACCCAGAAAGCTCACTAACTTACTCCCAGCTTGCCCCTCCTAACTTACTAAACCCTATTGGCCTAACTTATTCCTATCTTACTTTATTGTATTTTATTGTGACCCCTCTAGTGGGCTGATCTAATTCCTACACTTACCCTACACATAACACATGTGCATTGTGTTGCACAATATAGCAGCATTATAAGGCATAGAAGGTAAAATAGATATATACAAGCCATTACACAATATTGTAAGAAATGCAAAATATATCAGTCATACCAAATATACATTACATTCCACAGTATACCATATCAAATGTACCTGCTTCTCAGTGCTGTATATAAGGAGTATGGGGCATAAACCAGTCTCTGTACCCCCTTTACACAGTCTCAGTAGCCGTGATTCTGGATCACATAATCATACCCCAATACGTCTTCCCACACCATCCCGAGTGACTGGAGACAAGTGATACCACACTTGGACACTCTGAAGAGCTGTTCACATTTCCATTTATAGATTCTGGCCTCTCACCCTGCTGTTTCAATCGGGACATGAGGAGATTGCAGCGATGCCCAAATATTTGAGCAGCCACACTCACAACAATGTGATGCTAGGAAAATGCAATTACTGTAGCAAGAACAGGATGATGATGAGACACAATTGCCAACAAGTAGTGTTGTTACATCAGCAAGTCAAGAGGAGGACCAGGGTGTGGAAATGGAAGACCAGATGGTGGATGATTAAGTCATTGACCCAACCAGGGAAGATGACATGCATAGTGAGGACAGCAAGGGGAGGTATCCACAGCACCACAACAGGCAGGAAGAGCCATTGGGGTGGCCAGAGACACAAGGTGGGCAACTGTTCCCCAGAGCACCAACACGGATGACGTTGCCAAGCCGAGGATTAGGTGTTACCGAGTCTGACACTTTACAAAGACAGTCCAGTTAATCTAAATAAGGCCATTTGCAACATCTGCCATGCCAGCTTCAGTAGGGGCAGCACAGCTACCAGTCTGACCACCCCAGCATGCTCAGGCACAAGCAAGCAAAGGACATTACTAATTTGGATGTACACCAGGGTCCAGAAACAGTGTCTGTTGGTGGCATCACTGCCTCTTTCCCTGTTCTATGTGCACACCAATCCCCTGTCCATGATGTAGGCGAAGATGCCTCCCATCCTGTACCTATCATTGCACACGTGCATACATCATCAGCAACCATGTCCTTGTCTCAGCACAGTGTTCAGTTGTCCCTACCCCAGTCCTTGAAATGCAAGTGTAAATGCGCAGCCACCCACCCACAGGCCACAATACTAAACGGCCACATTTCCAGACTGCTTACTTTTGAAATGTTGCCATTTAAGGCTTATGAAGATGGAACCTTTTTTGACCTCATGGCGGTGGCTGTTCCTTGGTACTCAGACCCCAGCCGCCACTATTTATCCAGGTGTGCCGTCCCTGCCATACAAAAGCATGTTTCCCATAACATCAGTTGTGTCCTGACAGACACTGTGACTGGGAAGGTCCACTTAAGCGTGGACACCTGGACAAGTGCATATGGCCAGGGATGCCACATTTCTCTGATGGCACACTGGGTGAATAATGAGGAAGTAGGGACCCAGTCAGAGCCTGGGACGAAACATGTGTTACCGACTGCAACAATTGCAGACCCTGGTTCAATCAGGGTTGTTGCCACCTTCTATAGCAATTCCTGCAGCTCCTCCTCCTCCTTCTGCTCACCCTCTATCTCATAAACGTTAATATTAGCAACAAGCTGGAAGCACTGCAGAACTGCCTCGGCCAAGCAGCAACAAGCTCTGCTGAAATTAATCTGCTTAGATGACAAACCACACACCACTGCAGAGTTGCTGAAAGGTCTCGTCCCTACAACCAGGCATGGTCATGTATGACAATGGCCGGTAACCTGGTGGCAACTCTGAAGCTTGGCAACTTCACACACTTAATGTACCTGACCCATGTGCTCAACTTAGTGGTTCAGCGGTTCCTCAAAATATGCTTGAGCTGCTTGTGAAAGTGCACCACGTGTCTGCCCATTTCCACAAGTTAGCTACAGCTGCCACCGCCCTGGCAGTGCTGCAGCAGCAATTGCAACTTCCAGTTCATCGACTGGTGTGTGATGTCACCATGCGTTGAAATTCAACTATACATATGTTGGCAAGGCTTTGTGAGCAGCAGAGGTCAGTAGTGGAATACCAGCTACACCATGCAAATCACTATTCCGGTCATCCTATGCACATAAGAGCTGATGAGTAGGCATGGATGTCTGACATCTGTGCGGTTCTCCAAAACTTTAATGACTCTACCAAGATGGTGAACTGCGATGATGCAATAATCAGCATGGCAATCCGCTTCTCTGTCTACTGAAATGATCACTGCTCTGTGATACATGTCACAACTCATTGACAGGCCGTGAGGCAGAAGAGTCAGACGTTCTGGGGTCAATTTTGAGAAAGTACGTAGATAACCTAGTGAAAAGACAAAGGCATAAGTCAGGTAACAGTCCAGGGTCAATAACAAGAGATAGCGGATCAACAGGTGAAGGACAAGACAAACGGGTAGTCAGAACATGGTCCAAAGGGTCAGAGGGTCAGGCAGCAGAAGATCAGAACTCAGAGCAAGAGAATCAGGCCAGCACTCATCAAGAACCACAAACTACATCTGGCAGGGATCAGGGGCAGACAGCTCAGTTAAGTAGCTATGCGATTACCAGAACACTGAACACCTGGAGAAAGTCTTGCACGCCCCAGTCACAGATTGGATAACAGAACTGTCAATCAAGGCAATGACAGCCCAGCAAGCCCATCACAGTATCGGCCAACCAAGCTGTCAATCAAGACACAGACAGCTCAGCAAGACAGTTTCCATAGAAAAGCATAGCAATCGTTCACTGAGCGGAGCAATCGTGACATGCTCACAATTAATGAGGGGGCTTTGCAGGCAGAGTAAGTTGAGATGGCGCAAGAAACTTTATAAGATGATGCAACACAGCCCAGCCTCATCTCATCTTCTCAACGTTGATTGAGTAATAATGAGGAGGAACATGAGCTAGTTGTCTGTGCTACAGTTGATGGTACCCACAGCACCTTCATCCCATCTGATCAGCATGGATGGCCTAAAGACGAGGAAGTGAGGGAGGATGAGGAGGACAACATATACAGTCATCCTCTTGGTGGGGACAAGGAAGTCTTGGCTGTTGGCAATCTGCCACACATGGATGAATTTAAGTTCCACTGCCTTTCCCGTGACTCTCGAGTTGTATGCATTTTGGCCAATACAAATTAATTTACATTTCTCCTTCCTGTGGAGGAGAGGTCTAATAAAATGTTGCAGTATCAGAAGGCTCTAGTTGAATAATTATTAAAAAAAATTCCCAGCTGAAAGAGGTCAGAGTTGCTTGGACAATCAAGGAGTGGAGACTAGGAGGACACATACCAGATGCAGCAGAGGCAGGTCTTAGACAGTTTTCTCTGACCCTCCCATCACTCAGACCTTGATGCACGGCGTACTCTGACTAAGAGAGGAAAAGTTTTGGAAGATGCTGAAGGAGTACCTTGCTGACAGAGCCAGTGTCCTCCGTGATTCCATTGTGCATTACAACTATTGGGTATCCAAGATAGAAACATGGCATGAACTGTCTCTGTATGCCTTGGAGGTCCAGTCCTGACCTGCCGTTAGTGTTTTCTCAGAGTGGATTTTTAGTACCGCCGGGATATTATAACTGATAATGCTGATAGGCTGACTCTTATCAAAATGAACAAGGGCTGAACTGAGCCAGACTTCGGTACACCACCGGATAACAGCAGTGGAATATAAACTCAAATGCAGTGTTTTCTTCCTGTATTTTCCCATGTACCCCTTATTGCACAAACATGGGTATACGCTTCAGGATTTTGTCTTTTTTTGTGTCGTCCTCTTCCTCCATCAGAAGATCAAAAGGATGATCATGCTACCCTCGTTTTAAATTTTTTAAGGGTGTTTATGATGTCTGCATTAACAATCTTTAGAGGACTACCTCAAACATTCTTTTATACACTGCTCAAAAAAATGAAGGGAACACTCAAATAACACATCCCAGATCTGAATAAATGATATATTTTCATTGAATACTTTGCTCTGTACAAAGTTGAATGTGCTGACAACAAAATCACACAAAAATCATCAATGGAAATCAAATTTATTATCCAATGAAGGCCTGGATTTGTAGTCACACACAAAATTAAAGTGGAATGTAATGTCCTTAAAACAAGTCAAAATGATGCTCAGCAGTGTGTGTGGCCTCCACGTGCCTCTCTGACCTCCCTGTGCCTGTATGACCTCCCTACAACACCTGGGCATGCTCCTGATGAGGCGGTGGATGGTCTCCTGAGGGATATCCTCCTAGACCTGGACTAAAGCATCCGCAAACTCCTGGACAGTCTGTGGAGCAATGTGACGGTGGATGGAGCAAGACATGATGTCCCAGATGTGCTCAATCGGACTCAGGTCTGAGGAACGGGTGGGCCAGTCCATAGCGTCAAAGCCTTCATCTTGCAGGAACTGCTGACACACTCCAGCCACATGAGATCTGGCACTGTCCTGAATTAGGAGGATTCCAGGGCCAACCGCACCAGCATATGGTCTCACAAAGGGTCTGAGGATTTCTTCTCTGTAACTAATGGCATTCAGGCTACCTCTGGTGAGCACATAGAGGGCTGTGAGGCCCTCCAAAGAATTGTCACCCCACACTATTACTGACCCACTGCCAAACTGGTCATGCTGAAGGATGTTGCAGGCAGCAAATCGCTCTCCACGGTATCTCCAGACTCTGTCACGTCTTTCACATGTGCTCAGTGTGAACCTGCTTTCATCTGTGAAGAGCACAGGGCGCCAGAGACAAATTTGCCAATCTTTGTATTCTGTAGGAAATGCCAAGTGTCCTGCACGGTGTTGGGCTGTGAGCACAACCCCATCTGTGGACGTTGGGCACTCAAACCATCCTCATGGAGTCAGTTTCTAACCATTTGTGCAGACATATGTACATTTGTGGACGGCTGGAGGTAATTTTGCAGGGCTCTGACAGTGCTCCTGTTCCTCCTTGCACAAAGGTGGAGGTAGCAGTCCTGCTGCTGAGTTGTTGCCCTGCTAAGGCACCCTCCACGTCTCCTGGTGTACTGGCCTGTCTTCTGGTAGCGCCTCCAGTCTCTGTACACTACGTTGATAGACACAGCAAACCTTCTTGCCACAGCTCGCATTGATGTGCCATCCTGGATGAGCTGTTCTACCTGAGCCACTTGTGTGGGCTGTAGAGTCCGTCTCATACTACCATGAGTGTGAAAGCACAACCAACATTCAAAAGTGACCTCAGTCACATCAGCCAGAAAGCACTGGTAGTGAGATGAGGTCTGTGGTCTCCACTTGCAGAACCACTCCTTTATTGAGTGTGTCTTGATAATTGCCAATAATTTCCATCTTTTGTCTATTCCATTTGCACAACAGCATGTGAAATTGATTGTCAATCAGTGTAGCTTCCTAAGTGGACAGTTTGATTTCACAGAAGTCTGATTTACTTGGAGGTATATTCTGTTGTTTAAGTGTTCCCTTTATTTTTTTGAGCAATGTATATATGTGTATATGTATACAGTACAGACCAAAAGTTTGGACACACATTTAATGATTTTTCTGTATTTTCATGACTATAAAAATTGTAAATTCACACTGATGGCATCAAAACTATGAATTAACACATGTGGAATTATATACTTAACAAAAAAGTGTGTAACAACTGAAATTATGTCTTATATTCTAGGTTCTTCAAAGTAGCCACCTTTTGCTTTGATGACTGTTTTGCACTCTTTTGACATTCTCTTGATGAGCTTCAAGAGGTAGTCACCGGAAATGGTTTTCACTTCACAGGTATGCCCTGTCAGGTTTAATAAGTGGAATTTCTTGCCTTATAAATGGGGTTGGGACCATCAGTTGTGTTGTGCAGAAGTCTGGTGGATACACAGCTGATAGTCCTACTGAATAGACTGTTAGAATTTGTATTATGGCAAGAAAAAAGCAGCTAAGTAAAGAAAAACGAGTGGCCATCATGACTTTAAGAAATGAAGGTCAGTCAGTCCGAAAAATTGGGAAAGCTTTGAAAGTGTCCCCAAGTGCAGTTGCAAAAACCATCAAACACTGCAAAGAAACTGGCTCACAAGAGGACCGCCCCAGGAAAGGAAGACCTAGAGACAACTTTGCTTCTGAGGATAAGTTTATCCGAGTCACCAGCCTCAGAAATCGCAGGTTTACAGCAACTCAGATTAGAGACCAGGTCAATGCCACACAGAGTTCTAGTAGCAGTTTTGGAGTGTCTCTTTCTAATTTTTGGCATTCCTTGCACTTAGTGCATATGCTTCAGCAGTGTAGGAGACACTCTTCTTAGTAATGGGAAAAAATGTTTTTCTGAGGATCCATCTTCTAGTTGAGGGAAAAATGTTTTAAACCAAAAGAGCCAGTGGGTTCTATTAGTGTATGATCCAGTTACTTATTGTGGGCTGTCAGGTGGTTGTCACATAGGGAGTTCTCACACTGCATACAGGATTTCACAGTCGAGATAGGAAAGTTTGTACAGTAAGTACAGAAGATCCTGACATCCTACATATCTGGCTGAGTAGATGTAAAATGCTCCTGGAGGGCCCACCTGGGCTGTGGGTTACCAGGTACCGGGCTGCTTCTTAAAGGGGAAGTGTCACGGCAGCAGTGACCCGGTCCGTGGCAATGGGCGTCCCATGAAAAACGGGTTTAAAAGGGGAAAAAAATAATGTTTGTGATATAATGGATTAAATGTTCGTGATGCCACTCGTGGTATTCGGCAAGGGGTAGCTGACGCTGCAATGCAGATCCAATGCAGATATTATGGCAGCAATGATGGTTAAGCTCTCCACAGGTAGTGCTGTGTCCCAGGGCAGTTAGGATGTTAAAAGTGATGATGATGGCTGTTGTGGTGAGTTTGGTGCACGACAGATAAGGTGTGAATCACTCAGATGACAGCAGGGTGCAGTTTCCAATGCTTTACTCACAGTTCACTTGTGCACAGATGCCCACTTAGTGCCGTGTCCTCCAGATGAGGGGCCCAGCAAACTCCCAGGTAGATTGGGATGCACCTTTCCAGGACTCCCTTCTGTATGTTTCCCTCCAGGCCATCTCACTGTGCTGGTTTCCGCCCTCCTGCCCAGCACCTTCACAAAGTGTTCCAAGCCAGCAGCCGCTGACCTTGTCTGGTGACGTCCTCTAAGTCCCCTTGCTCCTATATGGCTGCCTTTTGGTGAATGAATGTGGATGTGGCTGAGGTACGTACAGCTACCCCAGCCTCCGGCTTGCTAGCTGAGTCTTGAAGTCCTCCACTAGTCTTAGGGGCCAACCCGCCACTGCAACCTGGTCCCTCCACTTCTGGATACGGGCCCCACGGGTGGCTTTGGTACTTCCCTTGTCCCTAAGAACCCCTTCTGTCCTCCTGGGAGCTTCCTTCTGTCTCTCCCTCTCAATTCTCTCTTCTCACACTTTCTTCCGTCTGAGCTCCCCTTCTTGACTGTTCTCTCTCCACTGTACTCTAAGCTCCTCCCCTTTCTCCTACCCCCCACCCACTCCCCAACACCCTTTCCTACCCATCCTGTGATGAGGCCATCCTCCCTAAGGGTACTCCCAGGTGCCCTGACTGAATTGGTATGTGTTGGGTACGAGTGTTAGAGTCCTGGGTATTGCTCCGTCCTTACCTGAGAGTGGGATACCACACTTCTGGATGAGGTGCAGTACCTCTGAGGCGACAGGACCCTCATGGGTGCCACACTCCACTATATTCCCCAGCAGGACTGATGAAATAACAGTCCTTAATGCTGCTACATTAAACTAATCACGTTTTTCAGGGCTAATTCAAATAGATTTTATTCTGTTATAATAATACCGCTCTTATCTGCACTTCTTCTGTGGTGAGGTGTTCCAGTAGAGATAGCGTATGAGAGGCATCTAATAAGGGATTATTGGCTTATAAATTCTAAGACTTGCTGATGCTTTTCTTTATGAACTCAATGACCGATTCATGTTTTTTATGGTGATCTGAACTTAGAAATTCATCAAAGCTTGACAGTGTTACTTAATTTCCTCCAGAGTTTGTTGCCACCACGTGCAAGAACATATATTTTAAATGCCAGTTCAAGTCCCTTCTACAATCTACAATAATACCTGTCTTATCTGCAGTTCGTCTATGGTGAGGTGTTGTAGTAGGTATAGCATATGACAGGCATCTAGTCAGGGATAGTTGCCTTATAAGTTATAAGCCTTGCTGCTGCTCTTTTTTCCATGGATTCATTGACCGATTCATTTTTTTATGGTGTTCTGTACTCAGAAATTCATCAAAGCAGGCAAAATTAAATTATTTAATGTGTCCATCATAGTTTCTCTCTTGCATCTGTATGTAAGAAATAGGAGTGGGAGACTTCACGATACTGGAGCTGGAATTATGGAATTACCACTTCTGAACTCTCAATTGCTTTGTTTCCATCTGTTTCTGGGTGATTTTTTAAGTATGTTTGGGGTCATTGTCCTGCTGGAAGACCCATGAACTAGGATTCAAACCCAACTTTCAGACGCCAGGCACTAAATTGCGATCCAAAATTATTTGCTAATCTTCACATTTCATGATGCCTTGAACACAGTCAAGGCATTCAGGTCCTGTCAGGAGTCGAACCCAGTACCTCTTGTCCACTGACCAGCAGCTCTACCATCTGAGCTATTCTGCTGGCTGCAAAGTTCCTTGCTGAACCCAGATACCATTGACTGTTCTTCCTGATTGGCTACACCTAGTGCTCTCTTGATTGGGCCTCTGATTGCCAATTACACACCCTATATAAACCTGGCCCTGTGGGTGTGTCATTGCGAGATTATTGAGCTCCAAGCCTTTAGTCAAGCGTTTCCTGCTGATCCATTGCTACAAACACTGCTCTCCTGTGAACCGACCTCGGCCTGCCTTCTGACTACGCTCTCCGCCTGATCCATTGCTACAAACACTGCTCTCCTGTGAACCGACCTCGGCCTGCCTTCTGACTACGCTCTCCGCCTGATCCATTGCTACAAACACTGCTCTCCTGTGAACCGACCTCGGCCTGCCTTCTGACTACGCTCTCCGCCTGATCCATTGCTACAAACACTGCTCTCCTGTGAACCGACCTCGGCCTGCCTTCTGACTACGTTATCCGCCTGATCCATTGCTACAAACACTGCTTTCCTGTGTACCGACCTCCGGCTGCCATCTGACTACGCTACCTGCCTCTGCTTCCCCTAGTGTTTGCAGTAACATCGGCTCCAACCCAGACGGGATCTTGACAGAATAATCTCGCCTTGAAGTCCTCAAAAGTGTCCATGATTCTAAACTGGCAGGACATCCTGGAGTTGCAAAAACACAAGACTTACTACTTCGTTTCTTTTGGTGGCCTAATTGTAGGAAGGACGTGAGGAAATATGTTTCAACCTGTTTAACATGCGCACGAAACAAGACCCCACGATCGTCTCCTCTAGGACTCTTGCAACCACTCCCAGTTCCATCCAGGCCTTGGGGATCTATTTCCATGGATTTTATTGTGGAACTACCCCCTTCCAAACAGATGACCGTCATCCTTGTCATAGTGGACCGACTCACAAAAATGGCCCACTTTATTCCAACTGAAGGAATTCCTACTGCTGAAAAAACTGCAGAACTGATGATCAAAGAAGTATTCAGGTTACATGGAATTCCTGACAGCGTGGTGTCTGACAGAGGCGTTCAGTTTACGTCAAAATTTTGGAAGAGTTTCTGTACAGCCTTGGGAGTCACGGTGAATCTTTCTACCGCTTTCCATCCTCAGTCCAATGGCCAGACGGAGAGAACGAACCAGACTTTGGAGCAATACCTCCGTTGCTTCATTTCCTATCTTCAGGATGACTGGGTGGACTATTTACCAACAGCAGAGTTTGCCTACAACAACTCCATACATAGCGCTACATCTCAAACCCCATTTTTTGCTAATTATGGAGTACATCCAGTATTTATCCCTAATCTGCCAGTGAACACTCCCATTCCTGCTGTTAATGACAGGCTTACAAAATTACAGGAATCCCAGAAGGAATTATCAGAGACATTGCTCAAGACCCAGGAAGAATATAAGGAAGCAGCAGATAAACATCGGAGAGTGCCCCCTGCTCTTCAGGTTGGAGACAAAGTTTGGCTGTCCACTAAAAACCTTAAGACACATGTGCCATCCTCCAAATTGGGTCAGAAATTCATTGGACCTTTTCAAATTTCTGCAAAAATTAACCAGGTTGCTTTTCGTTTAAAACTTCCCAACAATCTAAAGATTCATCCAGTGTTTCACATATCCTTGCTCAAACCCTTCTGTGAAAACCCGTTTCCAGGAAGAATTCAGCCACCTCCTCCACCAGAAAGGATCCGTGGTGAAGAAGAATACATTGTGGATAAGATTCTGGACTCCCGAAAATTCAGAGGTAAACTGCAGCATCTGGTGCAGTGGAAGGGTTACGGACCAGAGGAAAATTCATGGGAACCAAGGGACAACGTCCATGCTCCTAGACTAACAAGAGCCTTTCATCAAAGGTACCCGGATAAGCCAGCTCCTGAGATGTCCAGAGGCCATCCTGGAAGGAGGGGAGTACTGTCAGGAGTCGAACCCAGTACCTCTTGTCCACTGGCCAGCAGCTCTACCATCTGAGCTATTCTGCTGGCTGCAAAGTTCAGTGGGGATCGCAAGCAGTACCGAGGATTCCTCAATCAATGCCGCATATACTTCCAGATGCAACCTGCTCCCTTTACCAGTGAGAGGAAGAAAGTTTTTTTCATGATAAATCTCCTGACGGATGAAGCTCTTGCTTGGGCTTCACCTTATGTAGAAAAGGACTATGCCCTCCTTAATGACCTGGAAGCTTTCATCGCAGCTATGAATCAAGTTTTTGATGACCCAAACCGCTGTGCCACAGCAGAAACCAAATTACATAATTTGCGCCAAGGACGTCGCTCTGTTGCGGAATATACATCGGAGTTCCGTCGCTGGGTGGCCGACACCACCTGGAATCCAGCGGCCCAGAGAAGTCAATTTCGACGAGGGTTATCAGAACCAGTGAAAGACGAGCTTGCCAGGGTTGAGACCCCTGACCAGTTGGAGGACTTTATTCAACTATGTATCCGGATTGACCAGAGACTTACTGAAAGGAGAAAGGAGAGACTGCGAGCACTTGGGAATAGCCCTGGCTTCTCATTTTCAGCATCAGACCACCAAGAAAAGACGCAAGTTGTGTCTGAACCGATGCAGATCGACGTCATCCGAAGACCACTCTCTGCACAGGAGAAGGAGAGGCGACGTGCAGAACATCTCTGCCTCTATTGTGGGGACCCTGGACACTATGCCATCAACTGTCCTAACAAAAGGACTATAGCCTTTACCAACAACAGGTCTGCCAGCAATACGGACCTTTCTCAGCAGTCGGATTCCATCTTGCAGACTATCTCATCAGTAACGCCAGAAATAGACAAAATACATACCACATCATCTCATTTTGTAATCCCCATTCAGGTTGTAATGGGCACCCAAAAAATACAATGCTCTGCCCTGTTGGATTCGGGAGCAGGAGGAAATTTTATGGACTTAAAATTTACACGTGATAATGATATTTCCAGTAGGACCAAATCCACACCAATTGAAATGGAAACTGTGGATGGATCACCTTTGTCTTCTGGACCTGTCACGCATGAGACAATCGAACTGGAGATTTGTATCGACCCGGATCATCATGAAGCTGTCAGTTTCCACCTTATTTCATCTCCGAAATTTCCGGTTATTCTAGGGATCCCCTGGTTTTCAGTCCATAACCCTTCTATCAACTGGGCATCAAGGACCATCACCTTTCCATCTGACTACTGTAAGAATAATTGTCATAAGGAACCCCCTGTTCTCCAACAAGTCCAAATCTCTGAGATTTCGCATGAGAAGGAAGAGAAACTACCACCTCAATATCAGCAGTTCTCTGATGTCTGCAGTAAGAAGAAAGCAGATCAATTACCTCCTCACCATCCTTATGACTGTCCCATTGAATTGCTGCCAGGAGCAACCATTCCATTTGGACGGATTTACAATCTTTCCGAACCTGAATTGAAGGTATTAAGAAAGTTCCTGGATGAAAATTTAGAGAAAGGCTTTATTCGACCTTCCACATCTCCAGCTGGGGCACCCCTGTTCTTTGTTGAAAAGAAAGACTCCACTCTGCGGCCATGTATTGACTACAGAGAGATGAATAATATCACTGTCAAGAATCGCTACCCGCTACCCTTGATTCCTGAACTATTTGAGAGACTCCGTTCTGCGAAAATCTTTACGAAGCTGGATCTTAGAGGGGCTTACAAACCTCATACGGATTCGCCCAGGAGATGAGTGGAAGACCGCCTTCAGAACGAGATATGGACATTTTGAATCTCTTGTTATGACCTTTGGCCTTAGCAATGCCCCAGCCACCTTTCAACATTTTATTAATGATGTATTTCGAGATTTCTTGGACCAATTCGTTGTGGCTTATCTCGATGACATTCTTATATTTTCAGACACCTTGGAAGAGCATCGCAGGCACGTCCAGTTAGTCTTGGAACGACTACAGGAGAACCATCTCTACATTAAACTTGAAAAATGTGAGTTTGAACAAACCAGTATCCAATTTCTGGGATATATCATCTCCCCAGAAGGTCTGAGCATGGATCCCGGCAAAATTAATGCTGTAGTGGACTGGCCTGTTCCAAGAAATTTAAAAGACGTCCAGCGTTTCATAGGATTTGCAAATTTTTACCGAAAATTTATAAAGAACTTTTCACGGATCATACTACCAATTACTACACTAACAAAAAAGACAAAAGCATTTTTCTGGTCTCCAGAGGCACAGGAGGCTTTTGACAAGTTGAAAACTCTTTTTACGTCTGCTCCATTGTTAGTACACCCAAATCCTGAATTGCCATTTACTGTCGAAGTGGACACCTCGGACTCTGCAGTGGGAGCTATTCTGTCTCAGCGAGTTGGGGACAAGATGCAACTTCACCCATGTGCGTTTCTTTCCCACACCATGTCATCTGCAGAAAAGAACTACGACATTGGTAATAAAGAACTGTTAGCCATTAAAGTTGCCTTCTCCGAGTGGAGACATCTTCTGGAAGGTGCCAATCACCCTGTGACTGTCCTCACGGACCACAAGAATCTTGAATTCCTCCGTACAGCAAAAAGATTGTCTGCAAGACAAGCACGATGGGCCTTATTTTTCTCAAGATTCAATTTTATAATCTCTTACCGGCCTGGTTCAAGGAATGGCAAGGCTGACGCCCTGTCCAGGATGTGTTCGGAACCTCAGGAGAGGTCTAGTAATGATGATACAATTCTAGGCCCTAAAAATTTTTTGGGAATATTGCACTCTAGAGGACTAGGTAATAGAATTAAAGATGGATATCAAGAGGACTCTTTCCTTAACCATCCTTCGGAAGACGTCGATCTTTCATTCAAAGAGGGGTTTTGGATGCAGAAACACCAAATATATGTACCTGAATCTTCTCGCCTTGAAGTCCTCAAAGTGTCCATGATTCTAAACTGGCAGGACATCCTGGAGTTGCAAAAACACAAGACTTACTACTTCGTTTCTTTTGGTGGCCTAATTGTAGGAAGGACGTGAGGAAATATGTTTCAACCTGTTTAACATGCGCACGAAACAAGACCCCACGATCGTCTCCTCTAGGACTCTTGCAACCACTCCCAGTTCCATTCAGGCCTTGGGGATCTATTTCCATGGATTTTATTGTGGAACTACCCCCTTCCAAACAGATGACCGTCATCCTTGTCATAGTGGACCGACTCACAAAAATGGCCCACTTTATTCCAACTGAAGGAATTCCTACTGCTGAAAAAACTGCAGAACTGATGATCAAAGAAGTATTCAGGTTACATGGAATTCCTGACAGCGTGGTGTCTGACAGAGGCGTTCAGTTTACGTCAAAATTTTGGAAGAGTTTCTGTACAGCCTTGGGAGTCACGGTGAATCTTTCTACCGCTTTCCATCCTCAGTCCAATGGCCAGACGGAGAGAACGAACCAGACTTTGGAGCAATACCTCCGTTGCTTCATTTCCTATCTTCAGGATGACTGGGTGGACTATTTACCAACAGCAGAGTTTGCCTACAACAACTCCATACATAGCGCTACATCTCAAACCCCATTTTTTGCTAATTATGGAGTACATCCAGTATTTATCCCTAATCTGCCAGTGAACACTCCCATTCCTGCTGTTAATGACAGGCTTACAAAATTACAGGAATCCCAGAAGGAATTATCAGAGATATTGCTCAAGACCCAGGAAGAATATAAGGAAGCAGCAGATAAACATCGGAGAGTGCCCCCTGCTCTTCAGGTTGGAGACAAAGTTTGGCTGTCCACTAAAAACCTTAAGACACATGTGCCATCCTCCAAATTGGGTCAGAAATTCATTGGACCTTTTCAAATTTCTGCAAAAATTAACCAGGTTGCTTTTCGTTTAAAACTTCCCAACAATCTAAAGATTCATCCAGTGTTTCACATATCCTTGCTCAAACCCTTCTGTGAAAACCCGTTTCCAGGAAGAATTCAGCCACCTCCTCCACCAGAAAGGATCCGTGGTGAAGAAGAATACATTGTGGATAAGATTCTGGACTCCCGAAAATTCAGAGGTAAACTGCAGTATCTGGTGCAGTGGAAGGGTTACGGACCAGAGGAAAATTCATGGGAACCAAGGGACAATGTCCATGCTCCTAGACTAACAAGAGCCTTTCATCAAAGGTACCCGGATAAGCCAGCTCCTGAGATGTCCAGAGGCCATCCTGGAAGGAGGGGAGTACTGTCAGGAGTCGAACCCAGTACCTCTTGTCCACTGGCCAGCAGCTCTACCATCTGAGCTATTCTGCTGGCTGCAAAGTTCAGTGGGGATCGCAAGCAGTACCGAGGATTCCTCAATCAATGCCGCATATACTTCCAGATGCAACCTGCTCCCTTTACCAGTGAGAGGAAGAAAGTTTTTTTCATGATAAATCTCCTGACGGATGAAGCTCTTGCTTGGGCTTCACCTTATGTAGAAAAGGACTATGCCCTCCTTAATGACCTGGAAGCTTTCATCGCAGCTATGAATCAAGTTTTTGATGACCCAAACCGCTGTGCCACAGCAGAAACCAAATTACATAATTTGCGCCAAGGACGTCGCTCTGTTGCGGAATATACATCGGAGTTCCGTCGCTGGGTGGCCGACACCACCTGGAATCCAGCGGCCCAGAGAAGTCAATTTCGACAAGGGTTATCAGAACCAGTGAAAGACGAGCTTGCCAGGGTTGAGACCCCTGACCAGTTGGAGGACTTTATTCAACTATGTATCCAGATTGACCAGAGACTTACTGAAAGGAGAAAGGAGAGACTGCGAGCACTTGGGAATAGCCCTGGCTTCTCATTTTCAGCATCAGACCACCAAGAAAAGACGCAAGTTGTGTCTGAACCGATGCAGATCGACGTCATCCGAAGACCACTCTCTGCACAGGAGAGAGAGGCGACGTGCAGAACATCTCTGCCTCTATTGTGGGGACCCTGGACACTATGCCATCAACTGTCCTAACAAAAGGACTATAGCCTTTACCAACAACAGGTCTGCCAGCAATACGGACCTTTCTCAGCAGTCGGATTCCATCTTGCAGACTATCTCATCAGTAACGCCAGAAATAGACAAAATACATACCACATCATCTCATTTTGTAATCCCCATTCAGGTTGTAATGGGCACCCAAAAAATACAATGCTCTGCCCTGTTGGATTCGGGAGCAGGAGGAAATTTTATGGACTTAAAATTTACACGTGATAATGATATTTCCAGTAGGACCAAATCCACACCAATTGAAATGGAAACTGTGGATGGATCACCTTTGTCTTCTGGACCTGTCACGCATGAGACAATCGAACTGGAGATTTGTATCGACCCGGATCATCATGAAGCTGTCAGTTTCCACCTTATTTCATCTCCGAAATTTCCGGTTATTCTAGGGATCCCCTGGTTTTCAGTCCATAACCCTTCTATCAACTGGGCATCAAGGACCATCACCTTTCCATCTGACTACTGTAAGAATAATTGTCATAAGGAACCCCCTGTTCTCCAACAAGTCCAAATCTCTGAGATTTCGCATGAGAAGGAAGAGAAACTACCACCTCAATATCAGCAGTTCTCTGATGTCTGCAGTAAGAAGAAAGCAGATCAATTACCTCCTCACCGTCCTTATGACTGTCCCATTGAATTGCTGCCAGGAGCAACCATTCCATTTGGACGGATTTACAATCTTTCCGAACCTGAATTGAAGGTATTAAGAAAGTTCCTGGATGAAAATTTAGAGAAAGGCTTTATTCGACCTTCCACATCTCCAGCTGGGGCACCCCTGTTCTTTGTTGAAAAGAAAGACTCCACTCTGCGGCCATGTATTGACTACAGAGAGATGAATAATATCACTGTCAAGAATCGCTACCCGCTACCCTTGATTCCTGAACTATTTGAGAGACTCCGTTCTGCGAAAATCTTTACGAAGCTGGATCTTAGAGGGGCTTACAACCTCATACGGATTCGCCCAGGAGATGAGTGGAAGACCGCCTTCAGAACGAGATATGGACATTTTGAATCTCTTGTTATGACCTTTGGCCTTAGCAATGCCCCAGCCACCTTTCAACATTTTATTAATGATGTATTTCGAGATTTCTTGGACCAATTCGTTGTGGCTTATCTCGATGACATTCTTATATTTTCAGACACCTTGGAAGAGCATCGCAGGCACGTCCAGTTAGTCTTGGAACGACTACAGGAGAACCATCTCTACATTAAACTTGAAAAATGTGAGTTTGAACAAACCAGTATCCAATTTCTGGGATATATCATCTCCCCAGAAGGTCTGAGCATGGATCCCGGCAAAATCAATGCTGTAGTGGACTGGCCTGTTCCAAGAAATTTAAAAGACGTCCAGCGTTTCATAGGATTTGCAAATTTTTACCGAAAATTTATAAAGAACTTTTCACGGATCATACTACCAATTACTACACTAACAAAAAAGACAAAAGCATTTTTCTGGTCTCCAGAGGCACAGGAGGCTTTTGACAAGTTGAAAACTCTTTTTACGTCTGCTCCATTGTTAGTACACCCAAATCCTGAATTGCCATTTACTGTCGAAGTGGACGCCTCGGACTCTGCAGTGGGAGCTATTCTGTCTCAGCGAGTTGGGGACAAGATGCAACTTCACCCATGTGCGTTTCTTTCCCACACCATGTCATCTGCAGAAAAGAACTACGACATTGGTAATAAAGAACTGTTAGCCATTAAAGTTGCCTTCTCCGAGTGGAGACATCTTCTGGAAGGTGCCAATCACCCTGTGACTGTCCTCACGGACCACAAGAATCTTGAATTCCTCCGTACAGCAAAAAGATTGTCTGCAAGACAAGCACGATGGGCCTTATTTTTCTCAAGATTCAATTTTATAATCTCTTACCGGCCTGGTTCAAGGAATGGC
Organism: Oophaga sylvatica; assembly: GCA_033576555.1. Lineage (NCBI taxonomy): Eukaryota > Metazoa > Chordata > Amphibia > Anura > Dendrobatidae > Oophaga > Oophaga sylvatica. The sequence continues at coordinate 302,213,917 of JARQOD010000006.1, forward strand.
AAGGCTGACGCCCTGTCTAGGATGTGTTCGGAACCTCAGGAGAGGTCTAGTAATGATGATACAATTCTAGGCCCTAAAAATTTTTTGGGAATATTGCACTCTAGAGGACTAGGTAATAGAATTAAAGATGGATATCAAGAGGACTCTTTCCTTAACCATCCTTCGGAAGACGTCGATCTTTCATTCAAAGAGGGGTTTTGGATGCAGAAACACCAAATATATGTACCTGAATCTTCTCGCCTTGAAGTCCTCAAAAGTGTCCATGATTCTAAACTGGCAGGACATCCTGGAGTTGCAAAAACACAAGACTTACTACTTCGTTTTTTTGGTGGCCTAATTGTAGGAAGGACGTGAGGAAATATGTTTCAACCTGTTTAACATGCGCACGAAACAAGACCCCACGATCGTCTCCTCTAGGACTCTTGCAACCACTCCCAGTTCCATCCAGGCCTTGGGGATCTATTTCCATGGATTTTATTGTGGAACTACCCCTTCCAAACAGATGACCGTCATCCTTGTCATAGTGGACCGACTCACAAAAATGGCCCACTTTATTCCAACTGAAGGAATTCCTACTGCTGAAAAAACTGCAGAACTGATGATCAAAGAAGTATTCAGGTTACATGGAATTCCTGACAGCGTGGTGTCTGACAGAGGCGTTCAGTTTACGTCAAAATTTTGGAAGAGTTTCTGTACAGCCTTGGGAGTCACGGTGAATCTTTCTACCGCTTTCCATCCTCAGTCCAATGGCCAGACGGAGAGAACGAACCAGACTTTGGAGCAATACCTCCGTTGCTTCATTTCCTATCTTCAGGATGACTGGGTGGACTATTTACCAACAGCAGAGTTTGCCTACAACAACTCCATACATAGCGCTACATCTCAAACCCCATTTTTGCTAATTATGGAGTACATCCAGTATTTATCCCTAATCTGCCAGTGAACACTCCCATTCCTGCTGTTAATGACAGGCTTACAAAATTACAGGAATCCCAGAAGGAATTATCAGAGATATTGCTCAAGACCCAGGAAGAATATAAGGAAGCAGCAGATAAACATCGGAGAGTGCCCCCTGCTCTTCAGGTTGGAGACAAAGTTTGGCTGTCCACTAAAAACCTTAAGACACATGTGCCATCCTCCAAATTGGGTCAGAAATTCATTGGACCTTTTCAAATTTCTGCAAAAATTAACCAGGTTGCTTTTCGTTTAAAACTTCCCAACAATCTAAAGATTCATCCAGTGTTTCACATATCCTTGCTCAAACCCTTCTGTGAAAACCCGTTTCCAGGAAGAATTCAGCCACCTCCTCCACCAGAAAGGATCCGTGGTGAAGAAGAATACATTGTGGATAAGATTCTGGACTCCCGAAAATTCAGAGGTAAACTGCAGTATCTGGTGCAGTGGAAGGGTTACGGACCAGAGGAAAATTCATGGGAACCAAGGGACAACGTCCATGCTCCTAGACTAACAAGAGCCTTTCATCAAAGGTACCCGGATAAGCCAGCTCCTGAGATGTCCAGAGGCCATCCTGGAAGGAGGGGAGTACTGTCAGGAGTTGAACCCAGTACCTCTTGTCCACTGGCCAGCAGCTCTACCATCTGAGCTATTCTGCTGGCTGCAAAGTTCCTTGCTGAACCCAGATACCATTGACTGTTCTTCCTGATTGGCTACACCTAGTGCTCTCTTGATTGGGCCTCTGATTGCCAATTACACACCCTATATAAACCTGGCCTGTGGGTGTGTCATTGCGAAATTATTGAGCTCCAAGCCTTTAGTCAAGCGTTTCCTGCTGATCCATTGCTACAAACACTGCTCTCCTGTGAACCGACCTCGGCCTGCCTTCTGACTACGCTCTCCGCCTGATCCATTGCTACAAACACTGCTCTCCTGTGAACCGACCTCGGCCTGCCTTCTGACTACGCTCTCCGCCTGATCCATTGCTACAAACACTGCTCTCCTGTGAACCGACCTCGGCCTGCCTTCTGACTACGCTCTCCGCCTGATCCATTGCTACAAACACTGCTCTCCTGTGAACCGACCTCGGCCTGCCTTCTGACTACGTTATCCGCCTGATCCATTGCTACAAACACTGCTTTCCTGTGTACCGACCTCCGGCTGCCATCTGACTACGCTACCTGCCTCTGCTTCCCCTAGTGTTTGCAGTAACATCGGCTCCAACCCAGACGGGATCTTGACAGGTCCAGAGTCAGCAAAACAACCGCCAAATAACAGTAGAATGATGTGCTTTATAAAAACTCTATCTTGGTGTCATCTGTCCACAAGATGCCTGCTTGCCCTCAAAAATAGTTGGGACTGCCTGCTGTTCCTCTATAAATTGTGATTGTCGCCTGTTAGCTCTCCAAGTTTCAAATGTTACAGTATTAATACAAAAAAGAAAATTTGCCCACCTCAGATGGATAAATTATCTTGCAGTAGCAAGCCATAGCAGTCTGCTGGCCCTCCAAAAATGCTTAATGAGGGCTGGATACTGACCCTCTAAAATTAGAGTGTGGGCCTCCTGATAATGCTCTGAAAATAGTGAGTGCCACCTCTGACAATAGTAAAGGCAGCTTGATGGCCTTCTACAAATAATGATGGCCACCAAATGGCCTTGAAAAATAAATTGTGACTTTCACAGTCCCTCCTTCATAAATTAAACAGGATGTGTCTGATCATGTCTCACACACCACATGGACAGATAATATATTAAAATGATAAAATTACATTTTCAGTAGAATGTTTTTTTCAACATTGAAAGCAATGCAGCAAAAAAACTATGTGTGAACATAGCCCAAGGTATGTAGGAGCATTTTTTTCTATTACCGTATATACTCGTGTATAAGCCGACCCGTGTATAAGCCGACCCCCTAATTTTGCCACAAAAAACTGGGAAAACGTTATTGACTCGTGTATAAGCCGGGTGTATAAACTGCCCTCCTGCTCTGTGCTGCCCCCGTCCTGCTCCTTGCTCCCCCATCCAGCTCTGTGCTCACCCATTCTCCTCTGTACTCCCCCCTCCTGCTCCATCCTCCGCTGTGCTCCCCCATTCCTTCTCCATCCTCCTGTGCCCCCCCGTCCTGCTCCGTGCTCCTCTGTGCCCTCCATCCTCCCCCGTCCTGCTCTGTGCTCATTGTCCTCCTCCATGCTTCCCCGTCCTCCGTTCTCCCCTGTCCTCCTCCATGCTTCCCTCGTCCTCCCCCCATCCTGCTCCATGCTTCCCTGTCCTCCGTTCTCCCCCCGTCCTCCTCCATGCTTCCCCCGTCCACCGTTCTCCCCCCGTCCTGCTCCATGCTTCCCCCGTCCTCCGTTCTCCCCCGTCCTCCTCCATGCTTCCCCCGTCCACCGTTCTCCCCCCCGTCCTGCTCCATGCTCCTTGTCCTCTCCTCCATCATACTCACCCCTCCCCGTGCCATCGCTGAGCGTCCCTGCAATCCTGCGTTCTCCCCGGCTTCCTGCAGCTCTCCAGCACTGAGCGGTGATGTAATACGCTCATTAAGGCCATGAATATGGAGGCCACGCCCATGGGAGTGGCGTCGCGTCCATATTACATGACCTTAATGAGCGGGTATTACATCACCGCTCAGTGCTGGAGAGCTGCAGGAAGCTGGGGAGAGCTGCAGGAAGCCGGGGAGAACGCAGGATTGCAGGGACGCTCAGCGATGGCACGGGGAGGGGTGAGTATGATGTCCCAGCCACCGGCTCCTGCCGCTGCATCCCCTGCCCTGCTGGTTTCTGTCCTATGACTCGTGTATAAGCCGAGGGGGCATTTTCAACACGAAAAAAGGTGCTGAAAATCTCGGCTTATACACGAGTATATACGGTATTTATTTTGCCTTATACGTGAGTACAAGTGATTATCCTAGAAAGAAAATTTCTTACCATTTTTTTCAGTCAAATCCATTTTAACTGTGGTTTTGCATGATATGTTGACAGTCAGCTCTTCTGGGTGAATGTGCAGAAATTCCCACAGAAACACACCAGGATCTTGTAGAAAACAAGATTCCAACAAAGTTCAAAATCTTAGAGATGTGGGAGAAAAATGGAGCCAAACAATGTCCTCAAAATAAAGTAAAAAATGTCAATTTTATTTAATCATTAGTAGCAAAAATACATAATACGTAATTAATACCAGTGATAAATACAAGAACAACTACCCCCATCCTCTCTAATGCCTCAAAAAGTACCCCACAAGAAAGTAAATAGAAGGGGTCAACATCGTAGCACAATGGTGAACCAGTATGTCACACTACCAAGTATAAATATCAGCAGCTATAATTGTATACATTCCACAATGGGAACTTTATTGCACAATATCCCAATGCTCAGATATCATAATGAAAATGGCACATAAAAAAGGCACATTGGCTTACCAGGAAGGCCAGGAGAAGGATCAGGAGATGTAAAGCACACCGAAGCACGTTCGTTTTGCGGCAGCAAAGGGCCGCTTTCTCAAGGGGATGTAAATAGCGTCCAAACAGGACCTTAAAATAGCCCCGTGAACTCGGTCATGTGGTTACTAACAGCCAATAGTGAGTGGCAATGGCGGCGACAAGGTCCTAGATGTGAAAGAGGCATCATGCATATTGCGCACGCGCCGAGGGAAATAACCCCGGGTGCAGTACACATGGCATAAAGACGCCCCCACGCAGGCAGGACTCAGGTGCCCCAGTGCGATGCGCACAGCATCATTTAGTCAAAGAGAACTGTTGTGAATATGCTAGAGGCGGCTTCTGAGCTGGGGCTCACTCCGGTGGTTGCTGAGGGTAATGAACAGATTAATGAATGGCCTTCAGCTACCAGTGAATGGTAGGATATAAGTTGCCTGATTTCCCAGCAGCCTTGCCGGTTATCAATTGTTCTTCTGGTCTTGCTTGAAGCACTGCTAGTTTCCTGCTCTCCTTCAGATAAGTTTTTGCTGTTTTTTTTTCTCTGTTTGATTTTCTCTGCTGGTTTGCTGCCTGGTTTTCTGCACACTTACCGACCGTTTATTTTTTCCCACACCATATAGAGCTGTACGCTCCTCACATACTACTGTGTACCGGCTGGTATCACGGACAAATACATGCTGACTACCTGTGTGTGACTCTGGAAATATATAAGGTGATTGCAATTTTCCCCTACACCGTATACAGCTGTACGCTTCTGAAACAGTACAGTATATCTACTCTTTGTATTACGGTCAAATCCATAGTGAGTGATCGTCTGTGTGTGACTCCGAAAATATATATGGAGATTGCAATTTTCCCCTATACCGTATACAGCTGTACGCTTCTGATACAGTACCGTATATCTGCTCTTTGTATTACGATCAAATCCATACTGATTGAGCGTCTGTGTGTGACTTCGGAAATATATACTGAGATTGTAATTTTCCCCTACACCGTATACAGCTGTCCACTTCTGATATAGTACAGTATATCTGCTCTTTGTATTACGGTCAAATCCATACTGAGTGAGCATCTGTGTGTGACTTCGGAAATATATACGGAGATTGCAATTTTCGCCTACACCGTATACTGCTGTCCGCTTCTGATACTTTACCGTATATCTGCTGGTATTTTTGGTACATTTTCCCAAACAAGAGGAAGTATGGTGGAAAAGGCCGTGGACGTGGACGAGGGGGCCAGCTGGGAATGATGATGATGGTGGTGGTGCATCTTCTGGTAGTGCCAAAAGCCCAATAGCACCTAAGGCAGGAGGTGTTGAGCCTGCGTCATCGTCTGGCTCCAGAAGGCCTGGAAGGCTCCCTTTTCTGGGAGTAGGTAAACCGTTTTTAAAGCCGCAGCATCAGGAACAGGTTTGGGCTTACATTGTCGAAACAGCCTCCAGCTCTATCGCCTCCTCTTCTGAAGTTTCAAAAAATGCAAGCACTGAGTCGTCAGTGCAGGCTCCTGGTCAGGAACAACACCTTTCCTTGTGTCCTTTACCCCCACCAAAAGTGAAGGATGCGGCAGGCCACACTTCAGATTACTCCATGGAGCTCTTTTCACATACCATGCCTGGTTTATCAAGTCAAATCCTGAATTCCCCAGTTCAGAATGAATATGACATGGAGTGCACTGATGCACAGCCACTGCTAGCTGATTCTGCTGGTACATTCACCAGAGCACAGCATTGCCCTTGCAGTCTACTGAGCCAGAATCTGGCCCTGACGAAACTCAGGTGCCCCTTCACGCATACAATACTACTTTACATGGTGACACAGAGGAAGGTGCAGATGAAATTGAAGAGGAGGTGATGGATGACCCAGTTGTTGACCCGGATTGGCATCCATTGGGGGAAGAGGTTGCCGCTGGCAATAGCTCAGAGGAGGAGGAAGATCCGCAACAGGCATCGACATCACAGCTGCGGTTATCTGGCAGGCCCGTAGCAGTCCAAAAACGTGTTAAAAAATCAAAAAGAGTTGCAGGACAGCTTGGCCAGACTGTCAAATTAGCACTGCGTGCAAGCCCTGAAGGTAGGAAGAGTGCAGTGTTGCACTTTTTTTACCAAAATCCTATTGATGAGGCAAAGGTTATCTGTAAGAAGTGCGGAAGGACCTTTAGCCGATTGAAAAGTCTCCGAAAATTGAATACCAGTTGCATGCTTAGACATTTAAACACCGTGCACTTGCAAGCGAGGACGGACTACAAAACCTCACTGGCTTTGAACGCATACATTGCCAAACTGATCTCATTAGAGATGATGCCCTTCCGTTTGCTTGAAAGCACAGCGTTCCGAGAGCTCATGGCCTACGCTGTCCCACGCTATGGCCTACCCAGTCGGCACTTCTTTTCTAGAAAAGCCATCCGTGCCCTCCACCTACATGTGAAAGACCGCATTGTCCATGCACTCAAACAATCAGTGAGTGGAAAGGTGCACCTCACAACAGATGCATGGGCCAGTAGGCATGGCCAGGGCCGTTACGTGTCCATCACTGCGCACTGGGTTAATGTGGTGGATGCAGGATCCACAGTGGCGGTGGGACAGTGCTGCCTAGCCCACGGTACAGGCAACAGCTGGCTGTAGGCGTTCGACCCTCCTCCTCTTCCTCCTCCAGAAGCGAAAGCTCATCGACAGAGCGCAGTCGCACGAGCACTCCATCAGCAGCTGCCAGCGTTGCACACGAGGTGTCCCTCTATCGAACAGCTAGTGGTAAGCGTCAGCAGGCTGTTTTAAAGATGATGTCTTTGGGCGACAACAGATACACCGCCGAGGTGCTGGCCGACTACTTGCAGCGAGAAACTGAGTCATGGCTGGGCAGTCTGCATCTTGAGCCAGGCAAGGTAGTCAGAGATAACGGCCGTAATTTTGTGGCGACCATAGCCCTGGCAAAACTCAGACACATACCTTGCCTGGCTCACACCTTGAACCTGGTGGTGCAGTGCTTCATAAATAATTATCCAGAATTACCAGCCCTACTCCATAAGGTGCGAAGACTGTGCTCGCACTTCCGTTGCTCGACCGTAGACTCCAGTCGTATGCAGAGGCTGCAACGATCGCTCCACTTCCCAAGCACCGCCTAATCATAGACGTTGCAACAAGGTGGAACTCCACCATGCACATGGTTGAGAGGCTGTGCGAACAGAGGCAGGCTATAATGCATTTGTGGGAGGATCCACTGGCAGGCAGTTTGAGGACAGACATGGAATTGTCTGGTGTGCAGTGGTCAAAGCTGAAAGACATCTGTAAAGTCTTTCAGTGTTTTGAGGAATGCACATGGCTGTTAAGAGCAATTGATGCCATCATAAGCATGAGCATCCAACTTATGCATCTGCTCATGCAAACTTTGATGCACATTAAGGATCAGGCGTCTGCAGCGGAGGAGGAGGGGAAGGGTAGCCTTCATGACAGTCAGGCATTGTATGCTCAGAGAACTGTCCTGGAGGAGGTGGAGGAAGAAGAGGAAGAGGAGGAGGATGAGGGGGGCGATTATTTTGGGGAGGATGATGCTTCTCAGGGGCAAGAAAAAATGTAGGCTTGCCAAGATCAGGTACAGGGTTTGTGCGTGAATGGAGGGATGTGGATTTGGCAGAAAGTACTCCACCACCCACCACTGGCAGTGCATCATTGACACCTGGAACATTGGCCCACATGTGTGATTATGCCTTGCGGATCCTAAAAAGGGACCCCTGCATTGCCACAATTATGAAGGATGATGACTACTGGTTGGTCAGCATCCTCGATCCACGCTATAAAGGCAAATTACAGAACATCATGTCACAGGAGAACCTAGAGCTAATAATGGCGAACAAACAAGCAACTCTGGTAAATCGTTTGTTAGAAGCATTGCCAGCACACAGCAGCGGTGCAGGTTCTACCACGAGCCGTACTGGGCCAAATGGAAAAGGTATTTGTGGTGCACACAGCCGAAGTGGCATTGGAAACAGGAGTTTCATGACTATTTTGTGGTCTGATTTCCCGAGTAACGCTCACACGACTGGTAATACTGAATCGATTGTAACAGACAGGAGACAACAGTTGTCAACTATGGTTCAAAATGACCTCTCCTCCCCTATCGATGTTCTCCCTCACAGTTCATTCCCCTTTGACTACTGGGCCTGTAAACTGGACACCTGGCCTGAATTGGCACAATATGCCTTGCAGGAGCTCGCTTGCCCTGCTGGTAGTGTGCTATCAGAAAGAGTCTTCAGTGCTGCTGGATCAATCTTGACAGAAAGAAGGACCCGGCTGTCGACCCAATATGTTGATGATCTCACCTTCATTAAAATGAACCATGCCTGGGTTTCAAAGGATTTTGTACCACCTTTTCCCAGATGACACATAGGTTGCCAGCAAAATGGTTCGCTTTGTCCTCCTCTTTCTCCAACTTCTCCAATTCCTCCCTTTGCAGCTGCTGAACGTCCAGCCTACACCTCAACATATGCCAGTTTTTCCACCTCCCTAACTGGGCTCTACCCCCCCAGGGCCGGGGTCAGCACCTGGCGCACCCGTCCAAGTGCCCGTGCCTTGAGCAGGTGGGGGGGCCACTTGCCGTCAGAGACACCGGAGAACTATGAGGGGCCATGTGCTAGTTCCCGGTGCCCACAAGTGTGCCCCCTGCTTGCTCTGGGCCCCAGCACTTGCAATACTTACCTCTCCCTGCTCGACCGCTATGACGTCTTCCGCGTTTCCTGAAAGTGACATTCAGGTCAGAGAGCGCGATGATGTCATGTCTGTGCACCCTCTGCCTGAACAGTCACAGTAAGGGTCGGACTGGCCCACCGGAGTACCGGAGGATTCTTCAATGGGCCCTGGCACCTGGGGGGCCCTGGCACCTGCTGGCATACAGGGGCCAGTTGCCTAGGGCCCCCGCTGCTCCAGGGGCCCCCAGCCGGTGGCGTGTCGCTAATTGCGGCACACCACGCAGCTGCCATGGGGGCCCCGTGCCAGCGAAGCAGCAGCGGGTGACAGGAGGCAGGAGCCCCTGTCCCCGCTGCTAAAGAGAAATGAATATTCACTGCTTCCCATACCCACATGGGCGTGGGAAGCAGTGAATATCATTACTTACCTGTCCCTTTCCACTGCCGTGTCCTCTCGGGTCCTCTTGCTGCGATGTTCAGGCAGAGGGCGCGATGACGTCATTAGTGAGCGCCGCGCCCTCTGCCTGATCATTCACTGCCGGAGGACCCGAAGACAGCGGCGCTCAGGTGAATCTCTCAGGTGCCAGGGCCCTGAGCGAGCGGTGACACCGGCACCTGTCCCCTATAGCGCGCCGGTGTCCCCGCCTGCTCAGGACACCGGCACCTGGCCCCAGTGACGAGAGGTAAGTATGTATTTTTTTTTTGCAGCAGCAGCAGCTGCGGCAGCATAAAGGGGCCTAGCCGCCTATTCAATGCAGCATCTATGGGGGCACATTCTGTGGAGCATCTCTGGGGGCATAATCTATGGGGGCACATTCTGTGAAGCATCCATGGGGGCATTATCTATGAGGGCATAATCTGTGGAGCATCTATGGGGCATAATCTGTGGAGCATCTATGGGGGCATAATCTATGGGGGCACAATCTATGGAGCATCTATGGGGGCATATTCTGTGGGGGCACAATCTATGGAGCATCTATGGGGCATAATCTGTGGAGCATCTATGGGGGCATAATCTATGGAGCATCTATGGGGGCATAATCTATGGGGGCACAATCTATGGAGCTTCTATGGGGCCATAATCTGTGGAGCATCTATGGGGGCATAATCTATGGGGACATAATCTGTGGAGCATCTATGGGGGCATAATCTATGGAGCATCTATGGGGGCATAATCTGTGGAGCATCTATGAGAGCATAATCTATGGGGGCATAATCTGTGGAGCATCTATGGGGCATAATCTATGGGGGCATAATCTGTGGAGCATCTATGGGGGCATAAGCTATGGGGGCATAATCTATGGAGCATCTATGGGGGTATAATCTATGGAGCTTCTATGGGGGCATAATCTGTGGAGCATCTATGGGGGCATAATCTATGGAGCATCTATGGGGGCATAATCTATGGGGGCATAATCTGTGGAGCATCTATGGGGGCATAATCTATGGGGGCATAATCTGTGGAGCATCTATGGGGGCATAATTTATGGGGGCATAATCTGTGGAGCATCTATGGGGGCATAATCTATGGGGGCATAATCTATGGAGCATCTATGGGGGTATAATCTATGGAGCTTCTATGGGGCATAATCTATTGGGGCATAATCTAAGGAGCATTTATGGGGCATAATCTATGTAGCATCAATGGGGGCAAAATCTATGGGGCACAATCTATGGAGCATCTATGGGGGCATAATCTGTGGAGCATCTATGGGGGCATAATCTATGGGGGCACAATCTATGGAGCTTCTATGGGGGCATAATCTGTGGAGCATCTATGGGGGCATAATCTATGGGGGCATAATCTGTGGAGAATCTATGGGGGCATAATCTATGGGGACATAATCTATGGGGGCATAATCTATGGGGGCATAATCTATGGAGCATCTATGGGGGCATAATACATGGGCAGAATATGGGGCACAATCTATGGAGCATCTTGTGGGGCATAATTGTCATGTGTGCATTGCCACGAAGATCGTCGCGGTTGCACATTTTGACTTCTCACAGCTGAGCTGCTGTTTCTTTGTGTTTGGCAGCTAGGGAGTTAATTCTGTCTGTGCTCGGTGCTGGGACTGGGTGCAGTTTCTCCTGGCTGCAATTGATTATTTGTTGATTGGTTTCCTTTAAATTCCTGGTTGTCTGCTTGGGGAGTTGCCAGTGAAACCTTCATGCAGACCACAGATAGGAATGAATCTGTATAGACTTTAGTTGTGAGCTCCTTAGTTGTTCTAAGCTCAACTTGGTTAGAGTTTATTTCCCAGACCATTTATTTTCCTTTGGGGTTTGAGTGTGTATGCAAGCGAGTGTTATCCTGTCTGTCTTATATGTCTAATCTGTGTATTTAGCTAAGATCAGCCCATATCCCTTTGGTGGTAGTCAGGATCCTTCTTAGGACTGATTACAGGGTTCAGGGTCTGATAGGAGACAGGGTTAGGCTGGAGACTTGGACCTCTGAACCATTATCAGTACCTCCAACGTGAGGGATTAGTTAGGACCCCAGTTTAGGGTCAGGTTAGATACCGGTCCACCTCTTTCCTGTTTCAGCTCATCAAGTCCTCAAGATTAACCCTGAGTTCAGCAGATATCGTGTCTGATAAATCTATTCTATACTTACATGCTGATGTTGCTATACTAGTTGTTGTATAGAGTGTTGTTCCTGTATTAATAGTTTACTGACATTGTATACATATCATTAGACAGCGTGACATTTTCACTGGCCTTAAAAATTATCTCCAGTTACCATGGATCCAGTAGCCCAGCTGGCTCTGCAGTTGCAGGGATTATCCATGGAGCTGACGGACATTAAGTCCAAAGTTTTGTCTCCCCTGGAGCAAACCAGAGTTGAACCTAAGGTTGCTCTCCCGGACAGGTTCACTGGTGGGCGAGACAAATTTTTCACCTTCCGGGAGGCATGTAAATTGTATTTTCGGTTTCGGCCTCGATCATCAGGGAGTGAGGAGCAGAGAGTGGGAATTGTTATCTCACTTCTGCAAGGGGATCCTCAATCCTGGGCATTTTCCCTTCCTCCGGGATCCCCGGCTCTACTGTCTGTAGATCAATTTTTTACTGCCCTGGGATTGGTATATGATGACCCAGATCGGGTCTCTCTTGCTGAGACAAAATTACGTAAGATACAGCAGGGAGATCGTCCGGCAGAGGAATTTGCTTCTGAGTTTCGTAGATGGGCCACAGATACTCAGTGGAATGACCCAGCTCTTAGGAGCCAGTTTTGTCATGGGCTTTCTGATAAATTAAATGACGTTTTGGCTCAGTATGAGTCTCATCCTTCTCTGGAGGCTGCTATGGCCTTACTATCCGTACTGATAGACGGCTTCGGGAGAGGGGTGAGGTAACCCCACTCCCTGTTGTTTCTCCACCTACCACTAAAGTCCCTTATGTTGAGGTTCCCCTTGTCTGTTCGGATGAGCCTATGCAGTTGGGAGGGACATCATTTCGTAGGAGGGATTGGCGGTACGCCGCAGGACTAGAAGATGTTTTTTCTGCGGGAAAGAGGGACATTTTGTTGGAGAATGTCCATCCCGTGCCTTGTTGAGCCAAAAGTCGCCGGAAAACTGTTAATCCAGGTTGTGTGGTGGACGACAACCTGGGAGTATGTATTTCATCCGCCAGTTCTTCTCAGTTCCTTGTACCAGTGGAGGTGGTAGTTGGTACGAGAGTGGAGAGATTGTCTGTTCTTCTTGATAGTGGTTCCGGGGCTAATCTGGTTGACGCTCAGTTTGCTCAGGCTCAAGGTATGCATCTGAGTGTATTGGTCAAACCGATCCCTATATTCTCCATTGACGCCAGGCCTCTCGGCCAAGGTAGCTTTGTTCATGAGGTTCATAACATTGACCTTCGGGTAGGGGCAATACATAGGGAACAATTATCTTGCTATGTGTTGGAGGGTCTACCTACTCCCATTGTGTTGGGACTTCCTTGGTTGGTTAAACATAACCCTGTGATTAATTGGCAGTCCAGAGAAATAAGCCAATGTGGTGAGTTTTGCAAAAGCAACTGCATGAACACAGTCATCAGTGCGGTCGTGCCTAGTACATTGCCTCCTTTTTTGGAGGATTTTGGGGATGTTTTCTCTGAGGAGGGGTGTCAGGAGTTGCCTCCTCATCGCGTGTATGACTGCTCTATTAATCTCCTTCCTGATGCTAAGTTGCCTAAAGCTAGGTTGTATAATCTTTCTGGTCCTGAGAGGCAGGCTATGAAAGATTATATTTCTGAAAGTCTGGCCAAAGGGCATATTAGACCTTCATCTTCCCCAGTAGCCGCGGGGTTCTTCTTTGTGAAGAAGAAAGATGGAGGCCTACGCCCTTGCTTGGATTTCCGCGAACTTAATCGGATTACTGTTCGAGATCCGTATCCACTCCCTCTTATTCCTGATCTCTTCAATCAAATTGTTGGCGCCAAATGGTTTTCTAAATTGGATCTCAGGGGGGCGTATAATCTGATTAGGATAAAAGAGGGGGATGAGTGGAAAACGGCGTTTAACACGCCGGAGGGACATTATGAGAACCTAGTCATGCCTTTTGGTCTGACTACTGCACCAGCAGTATTCCAACATTTTGTTAATGACATTTTTCGTCACCTTGTGGGGCTGTTTGTGGTTGTATATTTGGACGACATTTTAATTTACTCGCCAGATCTTGTGTCTCATCAGGAGCATGTGAGACAGGTGTTGCAGATCTTGCGAGACAATAAATTATACGCCAAACTGGAGAAGTGTGTATTTGCCGTACAGGAACTTCAGTTTTTGGGTTTTTTGGTGTCAGCCTCCGGTTTCCGTATGGACCCTGAAAAGGTGGAGAGCAGTGCTTGAATGGGATCAGCCAGGGGATCTTAAGGCTCTGCAGCGTTTTTTGGGGTTTGCTAACTACTACCGGAAATTATTTGTAATTTCTCATCTGTCGTCAAACCTCTCACTGACATGACAAGAAAAGGGACGGATTTTTCTAAATGGTCGGACAAAGCTTGCCAAGCCTTTTCCTCTTTGAAGAAATGTTTTGCTTCGGCACCCGTTCTCATCCAACCAGATGCATCTCAGCCGTTCATTGTGGAGGTGGATGCGTCTGACGTAGGGGTGGGTGCTATATTGTCCCAGGGTCCATCCCCTGGTAAATGGCATCCGTGCGCTTTCTTTTCTAAGAAATTGTCGTCCGCCGAAAGGAATTATGATATCGGCAATAGGGAACTTTTGGCCATTAAGTTAGCTTTTGAAGAATGGCGTCACTTTTTGGAGGGGGCAGTCCACCCGGTTACCGTTATTACTGATCACAAGAACCTGTTGTATTTGGAATCCGCTAAGCGTCTGAATTCCAGACAAGCTCGATGGTCGTTGTTTTTTACCAGGTTTAATTTTGTCGTCACTTATCGCCCGGGGTCTAAGAATGTAAAGGCTGATGCCTTGTCTCGCAGTTTCCCAGGGGCCGGGAAAACGGATGACCCGAGTCCTATCCTTCAGGAGGGGGTGGTAGTGTCGGCTGTATTTTCTGAGCTTGAGGAGGAGGTGTTAGAGGCTCAGGGGGACGCCCCTGCAGGACCTCCAGGGAGACTGTTTGTCCCAAATCTGTTGAGACAAAAGGTTATTGAGGCACATCATAATTCTGCTCTAGCAGGACATCCAGGGAGTAAGGCTACTTTAGATCTCCTTTCTCGCCGGTTTTGGTGGCCTAATGCTAATAAAGATGTTATAACTTTTGTCGCGTCATGTGGGGTGTGTGCTCGCTCTAAAACCCTCATACCCGTCCGTCTGGGACCCTTTTACCCTTGAAACTTCCGGAGCGTCCATGGACTCATTTATCTATGGACTTCATTACGGACCTTCCTCCGTCATCAGGGAATACTGTCATACTGGTGGTTGTTGACAGGTTCAGTAAGATGGCACATTTCGTTGCTCTTCCTGCACTCCCTAATGCTAAAACTCTGGCGCAGGTGTTCATTAGGGAGATCGTTAGACTTCATGGGTTGCCTTCTGATGTGGTGTCAGATAGGGGGTCTCAGTTTGTGTCCAAATTTTGGAGGGCATTTTGTTTACGTCGGGGGATGCAATTGTCATTTTCCTCGGCTTTTTATCCGCAGACCAATGGTCAGACAGAGCGTCTGAATCAGAGCTTAGAGACATATCTCCGGTGTTTTGTCTCAGAGAACCAAGAGGACTGGTCTTCTTTCTTGCCTCTGGCAGAGTTCGCTCTTAACAACAGGCGGAGCGAGTCCACTGGTAAGTCCCCGTTTTTTGGGGCATATGGTTTTCATCCCCAGTTTTGTACTTTCAATGGGGGGGCCCTTCTGGGGTTCCTGAGGAGGAGCGTTTCTCGTCGTCACTTGCTTCTGTGTGGAGAGGTGTATTGAATAATCTGAGTGCGATGGGGAACCGTTACAAACGTATGGCTGATAGGAGGAGAGTTTCTGGTCCAGATCTGAATGTGAACGATCTGGTATGGTTGTCTACCAGGAATATAAAACTTAAAGTGCCCTCCTGGAAACTGGGTCCCAGATTCATCGGGCCGTACAGGATCAGTTCCATAATTAATCCTGTGGCATTTCGTCTGGAACTTCCTTCTACGTTTAAAATTCATAATGTGTTCCACAAGTCATTACTTAAAAGGTATGTGGCACCAGTCATACCGTCACCTCTACCTCCTCCTCCTGTGTTGGTCAATGGTAACTTGGAATTTCAAGTATCAAAGATAATTGACTCACGTCTGAATCGCCGGTCCCTTCAGTACTTGGTGCATTGGAAGGGGTATGGTCCAGAGGAGAGGATCGTGGGTCCCTGCGTCTGATGTTAACGCAGATCGTTTGGTTCAGACCTTCCACAGAACTCACCCGGGCAGGCCTGGCCCTGAGGGTCCGGAGGCCCCTCGTAGAAGGGGGGGTACTGTCATGTGTGCATTGCCACGAAGATCGTCGCGGTTGCACATTTTGACTTCTCACAGCTGAGCTGCTGTTTCTTTGTGTTTGGCAGCTAGGGAGTTAATTCTGTCTGTGCTCGGTGCTGGGACTGGGTGCAGTTTCTCCCGGCTGCAATTGATTATTTGTTGATTGGTTTCCTTTAAATTCCTGGTTGTCTGCTTGGGGAGTTGCCAGTGAAACCTTCATGCAGACCACAGATAGGAATGAATCTGTATAGACTTTAGTTGTGAGCTCCTTAGTTGTTCTAAGCTCAACTTGGTTAGAGTTTATTTCCCAGACCATTTATTTTCCTTTGGTGTTTGAGTGTGTATGCAAGCGAGTGTTATCCTGTCTGTCTTATATGTCTAATCTGTGTATTTAGCTAAGATCAGCCCATATCCCTTTGGTGGTAGTCAGGATCCTTCTTAGGACTGATTACAGGGTTCAGGGTCTGATAGGAGACAGGGTTAGGCTGGAGACTTGGACCTCTGAACCATTATCAGTACCTCCAAGGTGAGGGATTAGTTAGGACCCCAGTTTAGGGTCAGGTTAGATCCCGGTCCACCTCTTTCCTGTTTCAGCTCATCAAGTCCTCAAGATTAACCCTGAGTTCAGCAGATATCGTGTCAGGTAAATCTATTCTATACTTACATGCTGATGTTGCTATACTAGTTGTTGTATAGCGTGTTGTTCCTGTATTAATAGTTTACTGACATTGTATACATATCATTAGACAGCGTGACAATAATCTCATTTTTCACCCTAGGCTTATACTCAAGTCGATAAGTTTTCCCAGTATTTTGTGGCAAAATTAGGAGGGTTGGCTTATACTCGAGTATATATGGTATCTATCTATTATCTATCTATATCTATCTATCTATCTATCTATCTATCTATCTATCTATCTATATATATAGCATTATACCCTATGAGGGGGGGCAGCATTATCCTCTATGAGGGGGGCAGCATTATCCCTATGAGGGGGCTGCTTTATAATCTATGAGGGAGGCTACCCCAACTCCTGCTACATAATTAAGACATGTACTACCTTATATTATACCCTGATATTAGTGTGTTTTACTGCACAATTGGTGGTCTTGTATTTATTTCTATGTAGCTACATAGTGGGCCCCAAGAATGATTTTCTCTGGTGGGCCCAAGGTGTTCCAGTCCGACGCTGGTCACAGTGCAGAGAGCTGGAAGATGGCGACGCTGAGGAGTCCAGAGTAGAGCAGTGCCCAGCGAGGAGAAGTATTTCATTTTTTTCAATGGTTGGAGCAATATATGGGGAGCATTATATACTGGAGAATTATATATGGAGCCCATCATACACTTGACCATCATTAATAGGGCCCATTATACACTGGAGCATCATCCATGGGGCACATCATATACTGGAGCATCATATGGGGTCTATTATATATGGCTCATCATATGGGGTTCATTATTTATGGGGCATCATATAGGGCCCTTTATATATGGAGCATCATTTGGCGCACATATGGGGCCTATTCTGTATGGAGCATTATATGGAGCCCATTCTGTATTGAGCAATATATGGGACTCATTATTCTGTATGGCACACTATGTGGTGCCCATAATACTGTATGGAGGAATATACTGTCCAGTTTTTGAGCTATTTTAGACTTTACAATAGATATCACTCATGTAATGTAAGAAGTGAAGTATTTTTCATTGTACTATTCCTATATTTCTCTGCCGTATCGGAGCACCATGGATTGTGTTATGTGTTAAAGGGGCCCACTGAGACTCTTTGGCCCAGGGCCCACGAAAACCTGGAGCCAGACCTGCCCCCCCCACAACTTTAGCCAAATAACCCCAGTTTTCAATGCGTTGCTATTATTATAAAATTAATTAAGGTTGACAAGCTTAAGTAAAAAGAATTGATGTCTTGGCATTGAAATGGGCACTGTAGGTGTGTTTACTGTCCTCCACTCCTTGCTGACTTTTATTCCCCATTGACTTGCCTTGAGGTCGAATTTTCGACTCCGACCCGACCATTTCCGTTAGTCGGCCGACATCGTTCGACTCGACTTTTTTGCCATTGTAAACTATGCACTGTCTGTATGTTTTCCGAAGCAAGAAATAATACCTTTTTAATTGTATATATTTCAATTATAGTAAATATGTACACCCTTTATAAACTTTGTACTTGCACTTATTCATTGCTTGAGAAAGGTCCGTGTTGTTAGGAACGAAACATCACCACAATGGGCTAAACAAAATTAGCTCTGTCTTCAACAGTGTGCTGTTCCTAATTTTGACTTACTACATATAAGGTTTGGTACTTGCCTTTGGGAGCATATCTGCATCCGGACTCCCCTATTGCTTTTTGTGCTGTTCTAAATCTTTTTTTACTATCTATCTATCTATCTATCTATCTATCTATCTATCTATCTATCTATCTATCTATCTATCTATCTATCTATCATCATGCTTCCATAGGTGATAACATTCCTTTTCTGAAGTGTAAAATACGTACAAATATTGAACAGTTAAAATATAAGTAAAGGATGCCATTTCTCACATTGTACAATTAACATATATTTTCCACAGTCACTGTATGGGAAGGTTTAGCAGAGTAATACATCTTTTCCTATATTTTAGCAGTGACATTTTCTGACATTTTTATATCAATAGAACGTTGCTCTCGGTAGCTTGGCCAATGGTAATAATCTCCTTTTTATACAGATGAGAAAAAGGCTGCATGGTATCATACCGACACTATACCATCAACTACAAACAGAGCTGAATTTTATTTCACATTATTTCTAAAGTGTTAGCTCTTAAGCTTTCTACATAAACAATTGCTGAAAAATATAAGATAAAAAAACTTCACAGCTCACAAAGAAAGAAATGTATGGGGTTTAAAAAGAGAGTGATGACAGTGATTGTACCACTTTATTCACTTAAACAGGATGCCTATTTATAGTATGACTATTAATATTTATCAGTTTTGAAAGGGTTTTTTCTACCTGAACATTTATATTTAAAAAGAGTGCAGAATGTCATGTCCAAATACTGCTGAAAACTTCAAGGGGTTGTCAACTCCTTTTAATATTTTGTAAACATAAATGTACATGCCATGCATGCCATAACAATTATTTTTATTTCAGAAATGAATAGTACTCAAGAAAATTAACTTTGAAATATATTATTAGAGAAATCTGCTTC
>JARQOD010000006.1:302233176-302340372 GCA_033576555.1 Oophaga sylvatica
TGTTCCCGTGACCAGTATGGTACAATAGCAAAACCCTGGAGAGGGAGCGCAGTCTTGCACAGCCCAAAAAGGGTGAGACGCTGGGACAACGTCTTTGTGAGCGGGCTCCATGGGGGGCCGGAGATGGATGGGGGACGCGGGGGTGGCTCGAGACCCCTTTGTGCAGCAGCGGGAATTTTAAACCCAACCCCAAGCTTATTAAAAGTCGAGAATTGCAAAGCGATACAAAATTTAACAAACAGGAACTGAAAGCCCCAAAAACACCCAGCCCCAACCCGGGGAAAACAGTAAAGTCTTCGATGAAAAAATTTGAAAAAAATGAGTGAAAGTTAACTGGGTTAGGTAAAGAAGTATAAAACCAAACGGGAATTGGTGTCTCCAGGGGCCCAGGGCATGAGTGTTTTTTAAAGAAAGAAGCCTCTTTAAATCCCTTCAACGCACCCTTTTTTTCCCCTTTTCTGCCCAGGCCAAATTTTCAATTCTAACTGTGTCACTTTATGTGTAATAATTCGGGAATGTTATGTATTCAGTGTTTGAGTGATTTTTTCAAAAAAGATTGCTTATGTTACTTTTTAAATTTAAGTCCATTTTTTTTTTTATTTGTAAAAATATTGGAATTTTGGGGGGAAAATTTTTAAAACTTTGCAATTCCCAAACTTTCATTTTTAGTTTTTAAATGGAAACCTATAGATAGCTTTTAAGTCTTTATCAGTTGTGTCAAAAGTTTACTTTTCCCAGCAGAATTTTGCTTTCTTGGCCTTTTTTAGAAATTGACGAAAAACCCCAGAACTTTTTTTATCATGGTTAGGGAGGGGGAGAAGCCATTTTTTGTCAAATATGTGTTTTCTTTTTTTATCTATGACAACCCAAAATGCCCAATTGCCCCTGTAAAAGTTACATCCCCGTGATTTTGGCCTGAAAAACATAAAAAAGTTGACAAAAGGGGGAAGAATGGCTACTAAAACTAAAATCCTCACCCGTGTGTTTTTCTTGTAACGTTGTGTGATAAAAATGACTGAGTTTCTGGTATCCCGACAAACTCTTTCTCTTTTATCCCCCCCTTAAAGTTTCTGGATGGGGGAAAGCAAACGAATTTCAATGAAAAGAAAATTAGGGAAAAAAGGGTTTTTGAATTGATAAAAAGGAAAGGGATACAAAAAAAAATCCAAGGAATTGATAATGCAGTCAGAGCGTTCAAATGTGTTTAACAATGGAAAATTGGGGGTTGAAAAAAAAAAACCATTGTCATCCCCAACTGCCGGAAAATTGTTCTTGATGCGAAGAAAAACCCACAAATAACATCAGCTGAAATACTTGACTCTCTGAAAACTAGCAGTGTGGCTGTTTCAAGATAAACAATAAGGAGGCACCTGAAGAAAAATGGACTGCATTGTCTAGTTGCCAGAAGAAAGCCATTACTGCACAAATGTCACAAAGTATCTCACCTACAATATGCAAAACAGCACAGAGACAAGTCTCAAAACTTCTGCAACAAGATAATTTGGAGTGATGAGACCAAAATTGAACTTTTTGGCTACAACCATAAAAGTTACCTTTGGATAGAGCTCATCAAAGCCTATGATGAAAGGATCACCATTCCTACTGTAAAGCATGGAGGTGAATTGCTGATGCTTTGGGGATGCATGAGCTACAGAGATACAGGAAACTTGTTCAAAGTTGAAGGAAAAATGAATGCAGCACATTATCAGCAAATACTGGATGCAAATTTTCAATCATCAGCCCAGAACCTGCGCATCGGACGTACCTGGAAGTTCCAACATGACAATGATCCAAAACACAAGTCCAATTTGACCTGTCTTTGGCTACAGCAGAACAAAGTGAAGGTTCTGGAGTGGCCATCTCAGTCTCCTAACCTCAATATGATTGAGACACTCTGGGGAGATCTCAAGCTTGCAGTTCATGCTAGACAACCCAGGAGTCTACAGGAACTGGATGTTTTTTGACAAGAGTGGGCAGCTTTATCATCTGAGAAAATAAAGAACCTCATCCACAACTACCACAAAAGACTTCAAGCTGTCATTGATGTTAGAGGGGGCAATACACAGTATTAAGAAGTGGAATATGTAAACTTTGATCAGGGTCATTTGGATCTTTTGGGTTGTCATTATGATTTAAAAAGAGAAAACACAGTAGTTTGACAATAAATGGCTTTACCCAACCACTAACCATGAGTGGAGAAAAAGTTTTGTTGTTGTCATTCATATTCTCTGAAAAAAGGCCAAGAAAGCAAAAATTCTGCTGGGGCATATAAACATTTTAGAACAACTGTATATGTCCCCAACCTGACTAGCAAGGCAAGAAAAATACCTTTTATTATACTCACCTGTGTGGCGGTCCTGTACGAGGGGTGTCTCCGGTCTTGGTCCAACACCTTCCTTCTTCTTGCGATCCCGTTTTCCTTCTTGCTTCGTGTGGATAACACATCCCTACTTCATCCACACCGTCTTCCCGCAATTGTGCTCATGTGCAGCAGTACTTCTCTGCCCTGACAAGGGCACAGCAAACTACTGCAGTGAGCAGGTGCCGGTAAAAGTCAAAGAGCTCTGGCGCATGAGCACTGGAGCACTTTACTCTGCCCTAATCAGGGCAGAGAAGTATGCCTGCGAAGGAGCGCTATGCCAAGGCGACTAAGTGGATGATGTAGGGACTCTATAGAGATGGGCGGACCCCTGGATGTTCAGGTTAGGCGAGCTCTGCCGAACAGTTAAAAAAGTTTGGGTTTGGGTACCAGAACAGTAACCAGACTCGAACCCGAACCTGGACCCAATTCAATTGGGGATGACAGTGCAGCAAACACTGCTTCTGATCGACAGTAAATTCATACTGCTCCTATCATCCTACGCTTGCTGCCGCTAATAGTAATAGCAGGTTTTGGCTGATGGGAGCATTCATCAGCCGGTGCCTGCACTCTAAATAAATAATAAAAAACAAAATGGCGTTGGTTCACCTGTATTTTTGATAACCATCCATGCAAAACTCACATCTGCAACCCTCAACTGTCAGCGTTAGCAGGGCTGGTTATTAAAAATAGAAGGGTCCCCACACCGTAATTTTTAATTACTTAAATAAATAATATAAGAAATGGCATAGGGTCCCACCATTTCTGACAACCAGCCTTGCTAAAGCAGAAAGCTGGGGGCTGGTATTCTCAGACTGGTAAGGCGCCACAGATATTGATCCACAGCCTATAAATAGCAGCCCCCAACCGCCTATTAGATATGCCAATTCTGACATTTTGCTCAGCTCTTCCTACTTGCCATGTAGTGGTATAAAGACATAGCAAGTATAAAGTCTTTTATTTGAAATAGAAATAAAACAAACTTTTTTCCTTTTTTTATTAAAAAATAACAAACACAGTTATTCTCATACTTATGTCTGGGGATTACTAGTTTTCAACCTGGACAGTGCCAGGATGTGACCATCTTAATAAACTTAAGAAATCTTCTATTCTTTCCTCCCTCTTCTTGTCCTTTGCACTCCCCTGTGACCGGGATATCCTGCACTAAAGATGTGACCATCCAGGCTGAGAACCACTGATAAATGAGATGCTCAGGGCATGGTCTAAACAGGCCTCCATAGCTGGCATACCCAGAGATCATCATTATAATCTCGGGTTTCCAGTTCAATGATCGGACCCTCGCAAAGATGATGTTGCAGGGGTGCCAATCAGATGAGAGAACCCCTCCCTGTCCCAGCCTTCTAAATGCTGCAATTCATTATTGATCTCTGTATTTATATTATTAAATTGCCTGGGATGGTGGGGGGCACCATGGCAGCCAGAGATTGGCTATTACTTAAGACCAAGTTCCTGGTGGTGATCGTTCGCGTACTAGAACAGTACTTGGACCTGAGCCCAGACCTCACTCACTTGAATGGGGACCCAGACATCCAGTGTTTGCCACGCTGTCATATGCATGACAGCGTGGCAAACACTGCTTCTGATAAGCGGTAAAATCATCACCGCCGGTCAGAAAGCCACAGTTCCCATGCTGTCAAAAAACAGCGTGAGTGCACAGCTGTAAACAGAGGTATAAAGTTTACCTTCAATCACTGATGTCGGCTGGTGGGACTGCTGCTGCCGCATGGGGTCCACTCATTTTTGACAGACAGCCAAGCTAAAGCAGACAGCTGGGGCCTGGTATTCTCAGTCTGGTAAAAGGCCATGGATATTAGTGCCCCCAGCCTAAAAATAACAACCCGCAGCTGCCCAGAAAGGACGCATCTATTAGATGCGCCAATTCTGGCTCTTTTCCCAGCTCTTCCCATTTGCCCTGTAGCGTGGCAAGTGGGGTTGATGTCACCTTTGTATTGTCTGGTGACATCAAGCCCATGGATTACTAATGGAGAGGAGTCTGTAAGACACCTCTCCATTAGTAATCCTATAGTTACATATGTATATGGTAAAGACGCAGCCAGAATAGTCTTTTATTTGAAATAAAACAAAACACTTTTACTTTTTTATTTAAAAATAACAAACACAGTTATACTCACCTAACACCTAATTCCACTGAATCCCTCATCTCCTGTAATAAAACAAAAATAAAAAACATCAATATCCCTTCACCTGTCCTTTGTTCTGTCCCACGCCGTAATCCATGTCGGAGGAATAAACAGTTTTCAACCTGGACAGTGCCAAGATGCAATCCTCCAGGCTGAGAACCACTGGTGAATGAGCTGCTGTGAGCGCAGCATCAGTGACCAGTGGTGACATCATCTGCGTTTCCAGTAGGGCTGAAATGCGGTGATCTCAGTGAGCTCCTCTCTGGCAAAATGAAAAAGACTCACGGTGCATAGGCGAGTTCACCGCAGTTCACTGTGTGGTGTAGTGACCCCTGATGCAGCTAGGGGGCACTGTGTATGCTCCTCGAGATATGCATGGAAGCATGGTTTGTGTTGTGGTAAAGGACCTGTGATGAGGTCATGACCAGGTGACCTAACCATGTGATCCTGACCTCATCTGTGGGTGGGGTTACACCTATGTGCATGGAAGCATAGTTTGTGTTGTGGTAAAGGACCTGTGATGAGGTCATGACCAGGTGACCTAACCATGTGATCCTGACCTCATCTGTCGGGGGGTTACGCCTATGCAACGAAGTGTGCTTGGCACCTGTTAGAGAGTGTGTGGGAGTCTGCCAGTGTGGACAGACTTCCATGTGTCCCGGCGGGACATTACAGAGAGGTCTCTGTGTCTGAGTGAGGCTCCTGGCTGGAGCTGAAGCATTGAAGATTCTATTGTATGTTACCAGGAGGTTTATGATGTAATAAACCTAAGGACTTTTTGCATAAGAAAGTGTCTCCTGATTTACCTCTGAAGCAGCCGAGTGAGTGAAACCTTACAATTGGTGGATGGAATGCTGGCAGCGACCCAAGGAGCACATGTTCCAGGACTGGGAATCAGGAACCAGAGGAGGAACAGACGGTCTGTGAAAACCGTGAGTGTGACCAGTGGTCACGAATAAACTGTGGTTATGTTTATGTGGTGCCTCTGATATGAGGTATCTGAAGAAACTGTTAAGCAGTGGTGACAGACAGGAGTCTGTGTTATGTTGACCGGGGTCATTGAAAATGGAGAAAAAGCATGCTGATAGGATACCTCTGAGGAGGAGGTCTCCAGGAACCTGTGTGGTTGACGCCAACAGGTAACGGTCTTGAAAACCGTGTTATGCTGGTCGGGACCAGAGGGAACTGTTCGTGAGAGAAAGACTGTTTTTTTTTCTTTTGTTGGATGCCTCTGAGGAGGAGGTGTCCGGAAACCTGCGTGGCCAACAGGTAACAGACAGGAGTCTGTGGTGTACTGACGGGTCAGTGAGAGATTGTTTTGTCCTTGTGGGATGCCTCTATGAAGAGGAGGTTTCCGGAAACCTGCGTGATCAACAGGTAACAAACAGGAGTCTGTGGTGTACTGACGGGTCAGTGAGAGATTGTTTTGTCCTTGTGGGATGCCTCTATGAGAGAGGAGGTGTCCGGAAACCTGAGTGATCAACAGGTAACAGACAGGAGTCTGTGGTGTACTGACGGGTCAGTGAGAAACTGTTTTTTCCTTTGTGGGATGCCTCTATGAGAGAGGAGGTGTCCGGAAAATCTCTGTGGCCAAGAGTGTGACAGACAGGAGTCTTTGTTGTGCTGACGGGTCAGTGAGAAACTGTATTTGCTCTATTGGATGCCTCTGAGAGGAGGTGTCCAGAAAATCTCTCTGGCTGAGAGTGTAACAGACAGGAGTCTGTGTTGTGCTGACGGGTCAGTGAGAAACTGTTTTTTTTTCTGGAACACGTGTGAGGTGTTTGCTGTGGCTCGGGGGAGTCATGAAGGTGACAAGCGGCTGGCTGTGACTCGTGGGGTCACGAAGGTGACAAGCGGCAAGACAGCGCAGCGTGCAGAGACTTGTGGTAGCAGGAGCTACAGTGACTGTTGCAGCAAGAAGTTCTGCAGCAGCCGGAGCTGCAGTAACAGCCACAGCAGCTTAGGAGTAGCATCTGAAGGTGCTGGTTGTTGGTGGCTGCAACGGAAGCGGTGGCAGGACCAGCAGGAGCTGGTGTGGGAAAAAAGGACAGTGTGAACCGAGGCACACGAACTCTTAAAGGGCCAGTACACGCCCTAAGTGAAAGTCACTGTCTAAGGGTACTGTGTGGACTGGGGCCTGTAAGAGCCATGATGTGTACCCCAGTGTTGGGTGGTGTCCCTAGAGGGAGAGGAGTCCCAAAAGGGGGGCGGCAACCCAAAACAGGGATGGTTACCCAAAAGGGGGTGGAATCCCAAAAGGGGGAGGTAACCCAAATTGGGATGGTGGCCCAAAAGGGGGCGGAGTCTCAAAAGGGGGTGGTAGCCCAAATCAGTAAAGTTGCCCAAAAGGGGGCGGAGTCCCAAAAGGGGGCAGTAACACAAATTAGGATGGTGGCCCAAAAGGGGGCGGTAACCCAAATTGGGATGGTGGCCCAAAAGGGGGCGGAGTCCCAAAAGGGGCGGTAACCCAAATTGGGATGGTGGCCCGAAAGGGGGCGGAGTCCCAAAAGGGGGTGGCAACCCAAAAGGGGATGGTGGCCCAAAAGTGGGTGGAGATTCCAAAAGTGTGTTGTTGTTCAGAGGAGGGAGCCCCATCACAGCAGGTGGCTGTAGTGGTTCCTTGTCATGTGATGTGTGAAAAGAAGGTAACACCTAATATCGATAGTCTAGAGTTCCAGGTGACCAGAAGAAAGTGTGGGTCAGACCAACTCGGGGACTTAGACGTGACAAGACGTGTGACCGTGAGAAACGGTATAGCTCCAGGAAAGGGGGCAGAGACCTGTCTAAGGGGGAACGCGTTGTTCCAGGACGACAGGGGGAGTGGGAGTGACTTCAATGCAGACTGTGACTCGACCGCAAGGGAAAGTGAGTGCAGTAAGCTGGAGCTCTCTGAGGTTACCGAGAGTCGTGAGACAGTGGAAACTGCGGATACAGGAACGAGCGGAACTCTGGAGAGGCAGAGTGGGTGTAGGCAAGAGTGCCCAGCTGAAAATGTAATTAAAGAGGTGATGGTGCGACATGTGCTGGCTAAAAGAGAGCAGGACCATGAGAGAGAGCTGTTTAAAGAAACAGTGAAAGAGACAGTCAAGCGAGAAAGGGTCCTGAGACAAATGATTGAGCACAAAGTGGAGGAGCTGGAGAAGGAAGTCTCTAAGCTCAGAAATCATCTGTCAGCGTGTAAGAGTATGAACAAGGCTCTATGGAGAGAGACGGAGGTGCTCAGAGAGGCCCAAGAGAAACATCAGCAGGAGTGTCGCTGCTTGGCAGAAGAGCGAGATGAAGTTCTCCGAGAGCTCAAGATGGAGGAGGAGACTGGTGCCCAGCTCCAGAAATCTATGGAAGAAGAAATCCAGCAAGGGAAGTGCCATGCAGATGGGCACACAAGGGAGAGCGATGTCTTGGAAAACTGTACTAATGCTCAGGATGAGGAGGTCCAACAGTCTGTCCAAGAAGGTGACGGGTCGGGTTTCAAGTGTGTAATAGAGAAACCCGAAGACCTGCGAGATGTGTGTGCCAGTGAGGAGGTGCATGAGGCCTTTAGAAAGGCGGTAGAAGCATGTAGTGTGAACTGGGTGCCAGAGATGAAACAGTCATACTGTCGACTAAGGAAGTCACACTGAAGCGAGTGGCTGTCCTGAGAGACATGCATCTACAATGCCTCCGAACGAAACAGATGATCATGTGGAGGAATAAAGAAGCCGCTCGACGTTTGGAGCAAGCAAGAAAGGCTCAAAATCAGCTTGGATTGGTGGAAGGCATCATTCAAGTGCCCAGAGGTCTGGTGAAGAAAGTCATCGGAAGACTTGGGAAAGTGATGCAGGAGATGGTGAATAAGTCCGGTGTGACGAGAGTCAGGATTCCGGCTGATGACGAAGTCCAGGTCAGGGGTGAAGATGGGATGGTTCCATTCCTCGTTGTCGGGTCCAGGGAGAGCCTTGGGAATATCCGGATGCTCCTGGAGTATCGTGTGTCATACTTGAGAGAAGTAGAGCAGCTACGACTGGAGAGGGAGCAGGTCAACAGAGAGCTGCAGGAAATGGAAAGAAGATGGCCGCCACCTTCAATCCGTAGTGTTGAGAGGCGAAGAGCGCCTGATGGAAGAGGTAGAAATAGTGATGCCTCAGTTAGCTCAGTGATGAGTGACCTAAACAGGAGAACCTGTGGTGGACGAGCTGAAAAGGACTCAGACAAGACAGGACGTATGGGTGCAGGGGAATTGCGACGCCGTACTGACCGCTGGGGAGGCGGGTGGTCTGACAGAGGGCCTGACTTAGCCAGACGGTTTGACTGGCAGAGACGACCGAGAAGGATCTCTGGTCGTGTAACAAGTGTTCAACCCCACAAGTTTGAACAGAGGGGGGAGGTATGTGGTGTAGTGACCCCTGATGCAGCTAGGGGGCACTGTGTATGCTCCTCGAGATATGCATGGAAGCATGGTTTGTGTTGTGGTAAAGGACCTGTGATGAGATCATGACCAGGTGACCTAACCATGTGATCCTGACCTCATCTGTGGGTGGGGTTACACCTATGTGCATGGAAGCATAGTTTGTGTTGTGGTAAAGGACCTGTGATGAGGTCATGACCAGGTGACCTAACCATGTGATACTGACCTTATCTGTGGGCGGGGTTACGCCTATGTATCGAAGTGTGCTTGGCACCTGTTAGAGAGTGTGTGGGAGTCTGCCAGTGTGGACAGATTTCCATGTGTCCCGGCGGGACATTACAGAGAGGTCTCTGTGTCTGAGTGAGGCTCCAGGCTGGAGCTGAAGCATTGAAGATTCGTATTGTATGTTACCAGGAGGTTTATGATGTAATAAACCTAAGGACTTTTTGCATAAGAACGTGTCTCCTGATTTACCTCTGAAGCAGCCGAGTGAGTGAAACCTTACAACTGGAAGAATTTCACTGAGGTGAATTTGAAATATGGTGAATTCACCTCTGCACCATTAGACTTTCTCATGCTGAAGTCACCGTAGTTTGGCCTGGCTGAGAACACAGCCTCAGTGACTGGCAGTAACATTGATGACGTCACCGCTAGTTTCTGAGGTTGTGTTCACAGCAGCTCATTCACCAGTGGTTCTCAACTTGGAAGGTCGCATCTTCGCGCCATCCAGGTTAATAACTGTTTATCCCCCAGACATGGATTACGGCATGGGACAGAACGGCATGGGATATTGTTATTTTTTATTTTTGCTTTATTACAGTAGACGAGGGATTCAGTGGAATTAGGCGTTAAGCGAGTATAACTGTGTTTGTTATTTTTAAATAAAAAAGTAAAAGTGTTTTACTTTATTTCAAATAAAGAACTTTATTCTGGCTGTGTCTTTATTTACCATACAACTATGGGATTAGTAGTGGATTGGTCTTATGGATGCCCCTCCATTATTAATTCATGGGCTTGATGTCACCAGACAATACAAAGGTGACATCATCCCCATTTGCCACCGCTACAGGGCAAGTGGGAAGAGCCGGGCAATGCGCCAGAATTGGCGCATCTAATAAATGCGCCTTTTCTGGGTGGCTACAGGTTGCTATTTTTAGGCTGGTTTGGGGCCTTTATCGATGGCACCTTACCAGCCTGAGAATACCAGCCCCAAGCTGTTTGCTTTAGCAAGGCTGGTTGTCAAAAATGAAGGGGAAATCATGCTATTTTTTTAAATTATTGATTTAAATAATTATAAAATATTGTATGGGGACCCCACTATTCTTGATAACCAGCCTTGCTGAAGCTGACAGCTGACGGTTGCAGCCCCCAGTTGTGAGTTTTGCCTGGATAGTTATCAAAAATATAGGTTAACCAACACTATTTTTTTTCAATTATTTATTTACAGCACAAGTGCCAGCTGATGAATACTCTCATCAGCAGCTACTTCTCTCACTGTTATTAGCGGCAGCAGGTGTTGGCTGATGGGAGCAGTAGTCCCATCAGCCAACACTAATGACCGGAGTTAAACTTTATACCTCCGATCCTTGCTGTGTGCTCAGGCTGTCATTTGACAGCGTGGGAACAGCGGCTGTCTGAGCTGCTGTGATGATTTTACCGCAGATCTGAAGCACATGACAGCTCGGCAAACACCCAGTGTTCGGAGGGCGGAATCCGAACAGTAACACAGACTTCCTGGTGAAGTCCTTGCTTGCTGTCCATGCCTGAACAGTAGGTGTTCAGTATGGACACCAAACTTTACTGATCGGGTTCACCCATCTCTATTCATGACTAGTGTTGAGCGATACTGCTCGATATCTAAAAATATCGTATCGAAATGGTATCGCCGATATCACTAAATATCGTCGATATCCGATTCCGATACCGGAAGTCCAATGTAAGTCTATGGGAACAAAAAATCGCAACCAAAAAAAACCTTTCTTTCGTTGTAAACACCAAAATATACACACATAGAATACATATATATATATATACATGTCATTGTGACATTTTATATATATATATACATACAGTGCCTACAAGTAGTATTCAACCCCCTGCAGATTTAGCTGGTTGACACATGCGGAATTAACTTGGCATTGTGACATTTGTACTGTAGATCAGCCTGGAAGTGGGAAATGCACTGCTGCAAAAATTTTTGTTTTAATTTTTTTTTTTTTTTTTTTTTAAACGTTAAAAGTTAATTCAGAGTGTCATTTATTATTCAACCCCTCAAACCACAAGAATTCTGTTTGGCCCCCCTAAAGTATTAAGAAGTAGTTCAGGCACCAAGAATAATGAGCTTCACATGTGTGGATTAATGATCTCTTTTGCCAGCCTTTTCTGACTATTTATGACCCTCCCCAAACTTGTGAACAGCACTCATACACGGTCAACATGGGAAAGACAAAGGAGCATTCCAAGGCCATCAGAGACAAGATCGTGGAGGGTCACAAGGCTGGCAAGGGGTACAAAACCCTTTCCAAGGAGTTGGCCCTACCTGTCTCCACTGTTGGGAGCATCATCCGTAAGTGGAAGGCTTATGGAACTACTGTTAGCCTTCCACGGCCTGGACAGCCTTTGAAAGTTTCCTCCCGTGCCGAGCCAGGCTTGTCCGAAGAGTCAAGACTAACCCAAGGACAACAAGGAAGGAGCTCTGGGAAGATCTCATGGCAGTGGGGACATTGGTTTCAGTCAATACCATAAGTAACGTACTCCACCGCAATGGTCTCCGTTCCAGACGAGCCCGTAAGGTACCTTTACTTTCAAAGCGTCATGTCAAGGCTTGTCTACAGTTTGCTCATGATCACTTGGAGGACTCTGAGACAGACTGGTTCATGGTTCAATGGTCTGATGAGACCAAGATCGAGATCTGTGGTGCCAACCACACACGTGACGTTTGGAGACTAGATGGCACTGCATACGACCCCAAGAATACCATCCCTACAGTCAAGCATGGTGGTGGCAGCATCATGCTGTGGGGCTGTTTCTCAGCCAAGGGGCCTGGCCATCTGGTCCGCATCCATGGGAGGATGGATAGCACGGCCTACCTGGAGATTTTGGCCAAGAACCTCCGCTCCTCCATCAAGGATCTTAAGATGGGTCGTAATTTTATCTTCCAACAAGACAACGACCCAAAGCACACAGCCAAGAAAACCAAGGCCTGGTTCAAGAGGGAAAAAGTCAAGGTGTTGGAGTGGCCTAGTCAGTCTCCTGACCTTAACCCAATTGAAAACTTGTGGAAGGAGCTCAAGATTAAAGTCCACATGAGACACCCAAAGAACCTAGATAACTTGGAGAAGATCTGCATGGAGGAGTGGGCCAAGATAACTCCACAGACCTGTGCCGGCCTGATCAGGTCTTATAAAAGACGATTATTAGCTGTAATTGCAAACAAGGGTTATTCCACGAAATATTAAACATAGGGGTTGTATAATAATTGACCCACACTTTTATGTTTAAAATTTGTTAAAATTCAACTGAGCAACATAACTTTTTGTTTTGTAAGATTTATGCTTCTGTTAATAAATCCTACTCTCGTTTGCAGTTTGAAGGCTCTAACTTATTTGCATCTTATCAAACCAGCTAAATCTGCAGGGGGTTGAATAATACTTGTAGGCACTGTATATTTATAGTTTATACACTTCTACATAGTAAAATAGACTCTGATTCAACTGCCGGGTAAAGCCGTGACATACCCCATAGAAGTCGACGGGCTCGGTGCCGAGTACCCCCAAAACCTCTTGCTCTGTGCGACTCAACTTGGGCGTCACGAACAGGATTCTGTAGCTCGCTATAAGTGAGTCCTGTGTGCCTGAATTGAACTGGTTTTGTGCTTGAGAATTGCTAAAATCATCAGAGAATGTATTTGCCATTTTTCCGCCATATGTGCGTCACGACGAGGCACTGGTGAAGAAGAAGGGCGTGCTCTTCGTGGGTGTACACTCACTCAGTGGCCGACCACTCTAAATGGTACTGCAATGTAAGATCGTGCCCCACAGCTCTTGAGTTCCGCCTCCTCATCCTCCTCAGTTGTGCGGAAACGAACACGAAGGTCCCGCCTCACTACAAAAGAGGGGCCCTCTCCAGATGCTAATGACACATGTGACTTGGCAGAGATGGCTAATGGACACGAGCAGAAGTGTGAAGGGATGGAGCAGTCAGAGCACTCCCCCCACGGAAGCGACCCGATCGCCACGGAACCACCGTTGGGCACCCGGCCTGGAAACCCTCCTACGCTGGAAGAAGTGGAGGATACCCTAAGAGGCCTGGCCCGGCACCGGGAGGAGGTCACCAGGATGGAAGCCAGCTGGCGTGCCCTAAAACTAAACTTGGAACGGCGCCAATCCCTCTTACCTGAAGTGTCTGTACCGGAAGGTGAGGCACCCGTTCTAGTAGAGGAGTCCGTGCGGGCATCCCAGCCCTTGCAATGTGATCCGGTTGACGTTGTCGCAGTGGAGGCACCCGTTCCTGCAAAAACCTCTGCACCGGCAGCACCCCAGATCCCGCTGTCTGCCCCCGTCGCTGAGACAGAAGAAGCGACACCCGTCCTCATGGAGGAGGCCGCGCAGGCACCAGAGGTCTACCAGTCTGTACCGGAGCCCCGACTGTCATCTGTTCCAGAGCCGGCTGCTTCCTCCGCAGGTGAGCGCCGCCAGGACTGGGGGGCGCCAGGAGAGCTGCCGCAAACCGGACACTGTAAGCTGCAGTTTGATGGTGGAGACATGGAGCTGCTGGTGGAGGAGAATTTCAACCGGCGTCAGGAGGAAGAGTGGAGACGTTGGGAGTGGGAAGCAGAGCGACAAAGGGAGCAGCGAGAAACCCAAAAGCTTCGCCAACGTCAGCTGGAGAAGGACCGGGCAGATAAGGACCGGATGAGAAAAGATAAAGGAACCCTGTGGGAGCCGCGGCGTAAGGGTGCAGTACGGAGCTTTAAATTGAAAGTTGGTTGGGGCTTCATCCAGGAGCCTGGACTTTATTTAGAAGTTTTTGTGAACCGGCAGGACGTGGAGGCTCACCTCCCAGAAGGACACCCGGGGAGGGACCTGTTGCCAGGAGACTTGGTGACTTACACCCGACACTGGGGTTACAATGGATGGTACGCCCTAAATGTTACCAGGTGCGACCCCTACTCCCCAGAGTGTCAGGAACCTGTGAGACCCTCGGAGCCTTCAGCCTCCCACTTACAGGCCTCTGCAACAGTGCCCACCCCACGCCGTAAATCTCCCCAGCCTCCCTCAGTGGTCTCCTCAGCAGCCCCAGCTATGGACATGATAAGTATAGCTGGCCCGTACCCGGCGCCTGTTAGGCCCCCTGGGGTTTGTTCAGTCCGGGACATAGGGGTCCAGACCCGGAGGGAGATGAAAGAGGTGGCCACACAGACCCAGATAGCGGGTCATGACTTGACTGTACAGGCCACACAACGTCATCAGGTCCTGGTGGTCCTTGGTGTCTCGGATGTTTGGCAAGCATCAGAAGAGTACCAGGTGGTACCTGGAATACCCCTGCCAAAGAATTATAAATAACCCGGACAGGGTCCCTATATGTAAATAGTTAAATATGTAAATAGTTAAATTGTTGATGTACCCGGACGGGTGAATGTTCATAAAAATTTTTTAAATTTAATAAAAAACACAACACAGTTTTCATTACTTTTATTACAGTCTCATCTTGCGACGCCATCGATCTCCTGTAAAAAAATGAAAAAAAAAAACAGCAGTATACCACCTGTCCGACGCAGTCCATAGTAACGAGTGTCCCACGACGATCCAGCTCTGCTACATCAGAATGACAGGCAGAGCCTGTCATCCCGGCGCAGCACAGCTGATTACCTGCTTCCCCGGCGGTGACGTCATCGGACTGACTGCTTTACGGCCGGGATTACCCAGCAGTCACTGCAGTTATCGCGAGAAACTGCATGTGACCGCCGGGGAGAAGAGGATGGCGGCCATGAAGCAGTCCAGGCCGTGACCGCCGGAGATCTTCTACCAGGTAAGTGCCGCTGACACCTGACAGACCCGACCGACGGACACTGACAGTGACAGACCCGACCGACCGACACTGACAATGACAGTGACAATCCCGATTCCGGTATTCGATATGACGAAAATATCGGTATTCGGAATCGAAAGGCCGATACAGCTAATATCGGCCGATATCCGATATTTGCAGTATCGTATCGCTCAACACTATTCATGACTACAATCTTCCTCATCTTCATCCTCATTTTTTGTAAAAAAAATTGTATTTTACAGTATGTCCATTCTAGGTGGGAATTCCATGGGTAAGACCAATGCAGAAATGGCCTCCTTTGTATAGCAATGCATGATGGCTAAAACATTTTTTCAAACAAAAATTCAAGGGCTTCCATGACTACAATTCTCCTTACCATCATTGTTATTGTATATAATGATCATACGAATCATTGGGCATTATCATGAATTTCTCAGGTAGGAACCTGCATAAAGTTGGGCCCCTCCACAGAGATGGCAAACATTTTTTTCAAACTAAATTTTATGGGCTTCAATGGCTAGAATATATATTATCATTATAGTAATTTTGGTAAAGTGTGTGACAAAATATGGATGGTCATTCTCAGGTCCTAGCCTGTGCAAACATTGTTTTAAAAATGCAGCATCAAATTAGGCTTGACAGGGACCACAGGGCTAAGCATGTGAATTTTTAGCAGACCCCTGTACATGAAATTTCAATTGTTCTCTTGGACTTACGGGCAGCAACAGAATGGTCTGCCGGAGCACAAAAAATAATAAAAGGGATAATTTTCAATCTGCTTTTTTTTCATTTAAAAAAAACATGAACGTCCAATGGTGTTGTGTATTATTAAACAGGCTGCTGGTTACTACTAGGTTACTTTGACAATACTAACACTGTGTTTGTGTTAGAGAGTCTGAAAGGGGATGGATATGGTCAGGGTCGGCTCCAGGCTTTCATGGGCCCTGGGCGAAATAGTCTCAATGGGCCCCTTTAACATATACCACAATTCATGATGCACAGATACGTCAGAAATATAGGTATAGTACAATACCAAACATTTCACTTACTTCATACATTACATGAGTGATATCTATTGTAAATTTTACAATAGCTCAAAAGACAAACAGTATAGTCCTCCATACAGTATTATGGGCGCCACATAGTGCTCCATACAGAATAATGAGCTCCATATATTGCTCCATACAGTATTATGGGAGCCACATAGTGCTCCATACAGAATATTGAGCCCTATATATTGCTCCATACAGTATAATGAGCTCCATATATTGATTCATACAGTATTATGGGCACCACACAGCGTTTGATGCAGAATAATGAGCCCTATATATTGCTCCATACAATATTATGGTCACCACATAGAGCTCCATACAAAATAATGAGCCCCATATAATGCTCCATGTATAATGGGCCCCATATGATGATCCATATATAATGGGCCCCATATGATGTTCCATATATAATGGGACCCATATGATGCTCCAGTATATGATGAGCCCCATATATGATGCTTTAGTGCATGATGGGCCCATATAATGCTTCATGTATAATGGACCTATATATGATGCTCCAGTATATTATGGGCCCCATATACAGTATGATGCTCCAGTGTATGATGGGCCCATATAATGCTCCATATATAATGGGCCCCATATATGATGCTCCAGTGTATGATGGTCTCCATATATTGTGCCAAACATAAAAAAAAATGTAAAATGAAATACTTACCTCTCCTCACTGGCCTCTGCTCTGCTTGAGGCACCTGCACAGGCACCTGGCCCCCATAGCATGCCAGTGTCACCGACTGTGAGTGGGCCCCCCGCCTGCTCAGGGCCCCGGCACTTGCCCGAGTGCGCCAGGTGCTGACGCCGGCCCTGGATACGGTCTTAGGAGACCTTAGAGTGTTACACACACATATTTTAAGGGCTGTTGGAGGCTTCACAATATTTACATTTCCCAGAAAATTGATTTGCTGCTAATCTAAATTTTTTTTAAGGCTGGTGAATTCGCATTTCAAAAGATTCACTTATCTCTAGTATGTACATACTGCAGTTTACAGCAGCTCGCAAATTTTCACACTTTGTTTATTTTGTTAGTATTTTTTTGTAGAACCATAATGTATACATTACAGACCAAAAGTTTGGACACACATTCTCATTTAAAGATTTTTCTGTATTTTCATGACTATGAAAATTGTAGAATCACGTTGAAGGCATCAAAACTATGAATTAACATATGTGGAATTATATACTTAACAAAAAAGTGTGTAACAACTGAAATTATGTCTTATATTTAGCTTGTTCCAAGTTATGAATTTTTCTCTTGTGGTAGTGTCCCTTTCAGTAAAGTAGGCTAGATATGAGGTCTATGTATATTAAAAGTACAACTGAATTTATATATAAATATCAGCACAGAAGATTTGCGTAAAGCCTTCCCCTTACTTGCTGCTTTCTCTAACACTGAGAGAAGAGAGGGGCAAAACAGAAAAGCTCAAAGAATGGGATTATTTGTGACAAGTTTGAATGTTACTCATGCTCCATACAGTATAATGAGCTCCATATATTGCTTCATACAGTATTATGGGCACCACATAGCGTTCGATGCAGAATAATGAGCCCTATATATTGCTCCATACAATATTATGGTCACCACATAGAGCTCCATACAAAATAATGAGCCCCATATATAATGCTCCATATATAATGGTCTCCATGTGAAGCTACATATATACTGTGCCCCATATGATGCGCCATATATAATGGGCCACATATGATGCTCTAGTATATGATGGGCCTATGGATGATGCTACAGAGGACAATTTTATATTACAGGAGGATTTATGAAAACTAGAAGCTTGGGCTGATAAATGGCAAATGAGCTTTAATGGGGATAAATGTAAGGTCATGCACTTGGGTAGAACAAACAAGATGTATAGTTATGTGCTTAATTGTAAAACACTGGGCAAAACTGTCACTGAAAAAGACCTGGGTGTATGAGTGGACGACAAACTCACATTTAGTGGCCAATGCCAGGCAGCTGCTGCCAAGGCAAATAAAATAATGGGATGCTTTAAAAGAGGCATAAATGCTCATGAGGAGAACATAATTTTACCTCTATACAAGTCACTGGTGCGACCACACTTAGAATACTGTGTGCAGTTCTGGTCTCCGGTGTATAAGAAAGACATAGCTGAACTGCAGCGGGTGCAGAGAAGAGCAACCAAGGTTATTAGAGAACTGGAGGGTCTGCAATACCAGGACAGATTATTACACTTGGGGTTATTTAGTTTGGAAAAACGAAGGCTTAGGGGTGATCTTATTACAATGTATAAATATATGAGGGGACAGTACAAAGACATTTCTAATGATATTTTTACTCTTAGAACTGTGACGGGGACAAGGGGGCATCCTCTTCGTCTGGAGGAAAGAAAGTTTAGCCATAATCACAGATGCAGATTCTTTACTGTAAGAGCAGTGAGACTATGGAACTCTCTGCTGTCTAATGTTGTAATGAGTGATTCCTTACTAAAATTTAAGAAGGGACTGGATGCCTTTCTTGAAAAGTATAATATTACAGGCTATATTCACTAGTTTCCTAAATACTGCGTTGATCCAGGGAGCTAGTCTGATTGCCGTATGTGGAGTCGGGAAGGAATTTTTTCCCCAATGTGAAGCTTACTGTTTGCCACTTGGTTTTTTTTTTGTCTTCCTCTGGATCAACATGTTAGGGCAGGTTAGGATAGTATATGGGTTGAACTAGATGGACTTAAAGTCTTCCTTCAACCTTAATAACTATGTTATGCTATGTTATAATGGGACCTATCTATGATGCTCAAGTGTATGATGGGCCCCATATATAATTCTCCAGTGTATAATGCACCCCATATATTGCTCCAACCATAAAAAAAAAAGAAATACCTCTCCTCACTGGGCACTGCTGTACTCTGGACTCCTCAGCGTCGCCATCTTCCAGCTCTCTGCACTGTGACTGTTCAGGCAGAGGGCGCACAGACGTGACATCATCGCGCTCTCTGACCTGAAGGTCACTATCAGGAAACGTGGAAGATGTCACAGCGGTGGAGCAGGGAGAGGTAAGTATTGCAAGTGCTGGGGCCCTGAGCTAGCAGGGGGGGCACACTTGTCGGTGGCGGGAACTGGCACAGGGCACCTCACAGTATGCCAGTGTCTCTGACGGCGAGTGGGCCCCTCCACTTGCACAGGGCCCCGGCACTTGTCCGGGTGGGCCAGATGCTGACCCGGCCCGGGGGGGTACAGCACAGTTAGGGAGGTGGAAAAAACTGGCATATGTTGAGGTGCAGGCTGGACGTTCAGCAGCTGCAAATGGAGGAATTGGAGAAGTCGGAGGAAGAGGAAGGCAAAGCGAGCCATTTTGCTAGCAACCTATGTGTCATCAGGGGAAGGTGGTACAAAATCCTTTGAAACCCAGGCATGGTTCATTTTATTGAAGGTGAGATCACCTATATTTTGGGTCGACAGCTGGGTCCTTCTTTCTGTCAGGATTGATCCAGCAACACTGAAAACTCTTTCTGATAGCACACTATCAGCAGGGCAAGCGAGCTCCTGTAAGGCATATTGTGCCAATTCAGGCCAGGTGTCCAGTTTACAGGCCCAGTAGTCAAAGGGGAATGAACTGTGAGGGAGAATATCGATAGGAGAGGAGAGGTAATTTTGAACCATAGTTGACAACTGTTGTCTCCTGTCTGTTGCAATCGATTCAGTATTACCAGTCGTGTGAGCGTTACTCGAGAAATCAGACCACTACATGGTCATGAAACCCCTGTTTCCAATGCCACTTTGACTGTGTGCACCACGAACACCTCTTCTGTTTGGCCCAGTACGGCTCGTGGTAGAGCCTGTACCGCTGCTGTGTGCTGGGAATGCCTCTAACAAACCGTATTTCCAGAGTTGCTTGTTTGTACACCAATATTAGCTCTAGGTTCTCCTGCGGCATGATGTTTGGTAATTTGCCGCTATAGCGTGGATCGAGGATGCTGGCCAACCAGTAGTCGTCATCCTTCATAATTTTGCCAATGTGGGGGTCCCTTTTGAGGATCCGCAATACATAATCACACATGTGGGCCAATGTTCCAGGTGTCAATGATGCACTGCCAGTGGTGGGTGGAGGAGCACTTTCTGCCAAATCCACATCCCTCCATTCACACACAAACCCTGTACCTAACCTTGGCAAGCCAAAATTTTCTCTTGCCCCCTGAGAAGCATCATCCTCCCTAAAATAATCATCCCACTCATCCTCATCCTCCTCTTCTTCTTCTTCCTCCACCTCATCCAGGACAGTTATCTGAGCAGACAATGCCTGACTGTCATGAAGGCTTCCCTCCTTCTCCGCTGCAGACACCTGATCTTTATTGTGCGTCAAAGTTTGCATGAGCAGACGCACAAGTGGGATGCTCATGCTTATGATGGCGTCATCTGCGCTTACCAGCCGTGTGCATTCCTCAAAACACTGAAGAACTTTACAGAGGTCTTTCAGCTTTGACCACTGCACACCCGACAACTCCATGTCTGCCCTCAAACTGCCTGCCCGTGGATCCTCCCACAAATGCATTACAGTCTGAATCTGTTCACACAGCCTCTCAACCATGTGCATGGTGGAGTTCCACCTTGTTGCGATGTCTATGATTAGGCGGTGCTTGGGGAGATGGAGCGATCGCTGCAGCTGTTACACTCGGTCCCCGTGCTGGCTCTGCTCTCCGTTCTGGTCACTTACCTTCGGCTCCTCTAGCTGTCCCTCTGCAGCAGGCTGTGCGCAGGCTGAAGTCTCCTGCTCCATCTGCTCCTCAGCATCCTGCGTCCTCCCCCAGTTCCTGGCACGCTGCCAGCAGGCCTCCAGGTAGATTGCTTAGGACGCGAGGCCGCGCCCACCGTCTCTCTTAAAGGGGCAGAGTGCATTTTTTGAAAAAGTCAATTAACCAATGGCAGCGCACTCATTACTATATCTGGTCACTCCACCATAAGGGGAGTGCCGGAGCAACGTGTTCTATCATTGCTACATCCGGTTCTGTTCCTGATCTGTCTGCGCTGCGTCTGCAGTCTCTGCAGTCTCTGTGCAGTCCTCTCCCTCATTACAAATCTCAGTCTCCGTGTCCTATGGAGCAATAAAATTCTCCGAACATTGTCTACTGGATTCTGGAGCTGCAGGGAATTTCATCCAGCAGGCGGTTGTGGATCACTACCGCTTACCAGTCCAGCGTCTTACTGATCCGTTGCGGGTGACCGCCGTAGATGGCAAACCACTGACCGAGCCCATCCAGTTTCAAACCGAGTTGGTGGAACTCCGGGTAGGCTAATGCATGCTGAACGAATGCGATTTTATGTATATCCCGGTTTGTCCCATCCCTTGCTTTTAGGTTTACCTTGGCTCCAGATGCATGAACCAGTCCTAAATTGGAAAATTGGAGAAGTTCTGCGTTGGGGAGATACCTGCATGAATCGTTGCTTAACCCGGATTCAACCTGTTTCACCTCCAGTCCAGCCTGATACCCTGCCACGGTTGCCTTCCTCCTATTGGTCCTTCTCTGACGTCTTTGGGAAAAAGGAGGCTGAGAGGCTACCTCCACACAGGTCGTATGACTGTCCGATAGAGCTTCTTCCTGGAGCATCTCCTCCTCGCGGGAGAGTTTATCCTCTTTCGCAGGCAGAGACTCAGGCTATGTCGAACTACATCCAAGAGAATCTGGCAAAAGGATTTATCTGAAAGTCATCATCACCGGCAGGAGCTGGATTCTTCTTTGTGAAGAAGGATGGATCCTTGCGGCCCTGTATCGACTACCGGGGTCTAAATCAGATCACGGTAAAAAACAGGTATCCATTACCTCTTATTTCAGAGCTGTTTGATCGTCTCTGAGGGGCCAAGATCTTCACCAAATTGAATCTCAGAGGGGCCTACAACCTGATCCGAGTCAGAGAAGGAGACGAATGGAAAACAGCTTTCAACACCCGTGACGGCCACTATGAATACCTGGTAATGCCATTTGGCCTAAGCAATGCACCTGCGGTCTTTCAGGAATTTGTTAATGACATTTTCAGGGACCTGCTCTATACTTGTGTCGTGGTCTACCTGGAACGATATTTTGATTTTCTCCGCAGACTTGGCGTCACACTGGAGGCAAGTACGCCTGGTCTTACAAAGACTGAGAGAGAACAGGCTATATGGCAAATACGAGAAATGCCTCTTTGAGCAGTCTTCCTTGCCTTTCCTTGGGTACATTGTATCTTCCACAGGATTAAAGATGGACCCGGTGAAGTTGTCTGCTGTTCTCAAGTGGCCTCGTCCGTCTGGGCTAAAAGCCATACAACGGTTCCTGGGGTTCGCCAACTACTACCGGCAATTCATTCCACACTTTTCCACCCGAGTGGCTCCTCTCACAGCCTTAACCCGGAAAGGTGTAAACTCTAAGGAATGGTCCTCCGAGGCAGAAGAGGCCTTTGTTTCTCTCAAAAAAGCCTTCGCTTTCGCACCCGTTCTCCATCGTCCAAATTCTAATGAGCAATTTTTTCTTGAGGTAGACGCTTCTTCCATAGGTGCAGGAGCAGTTCTTACCCAGAAGTCATCTACCGGGCGGATGATCTCTTGCAGTTTTTTTTCCAAGG
The DNA here is from genome assembly GCA_033576555.1 of Oophaga sylvatica. Classification (NCBI taxonomy): domain Eukaryota; kingdom Metazoa; phylum Chordata; class Amphibia; order Anura; family Dendrobatidae; genus Oophaga; species Oophaga sylvatica. The sequence goes on from JARQOD010000006.1 coordinate 302,255,764, forward strand.
TTTTTTCTCCTGCAGAAAGGAACTACTCTGTCGGTGATCGTGAACTGTTGGCTATCAAATTGGCTCTGCAAGAATGGAGACATCTTCCTGAGGGAGCTCATCACCAGGTAGTCATATTCACCGATCATAAAAACCTTGCCTATCTCCAATCTGCTCTAAGGCTGAATCCCCATCAGACCCGCTGGGCATTGTTTTTTGCCCGTTTCAATTTTGTACTTCATTTCCGCCCAGCTGACAAGAACATCAAGGCAGACGCACTCTCCAGAGCCTTTTTGCCTCCTGAACTGGAGGAAGAACCTCAGCACATTATTGAACCTTCTAGGTTAGTCTCTGTTGCCTCCACTGATCTTGCCAGGCTTCCTCCAGGGAAGACTCTCATGTCCGCTTCTGATCGTAATCGTGTTCTGCGGTGGGGTCATTCTTCTAAGTTGGCTGGCCATGCTGGTCAGAAAAAGACCAGCAACTCATCTCCCGTTACTACTGGTGGCCTACCATGGGCAAAGATATCCAGGAGTTCGTCGCAGCCTGTCCTTCATGTGCCCGTAACAAGACTGATAAACATCTACCAGCCGGCAGGCTTCTGCCTCTTCCGATCCCGTCTGCTCCCTGGCAGCACATCGTGATGGATTTCACCACGGATCTTCCCATTTCTTCTGGCTGCTCAGTGGTATGGTGGACCGCTTCTCTAAAATGGCTCACTTCGTTCCGCTATCTGGTCTCCCGTCTGCTCCAGAACTGGCTGCTCACTTCATTCAGCACATCTTCTGTCTACATGGATTTCCTCTCCACATCGTGTCCGACAGAGGCGTCCAGTTCACCTCTAAGTTCTGAAGAGCACTCTGTATAATGGTAAAAATTGAACTAGATTTTTCTTCTGCATACCATCCCCAGTCCAATGGGCAGGTGGAGAGGATCAATCAAATCCTGGCTGGATACCTGCGTCACTTCGTCAACGCTCATCATAACGACTGGGTAGAACTACTGCCCTGGGCGGAATTCTCCTACAACAACCAAGTAAGTGAATCTTCTGGAAAATCTCCCTTTCAGATTGTGTTTGGACTCCAACCCGGAATTCCTCTTCCTATCTCTGGATCGTCTGATGTTCTGGCAGCCGATATCTTGTCTAAAGATTTCTCGAACATTTGGAGAGATACCAGGTCTGCTTTGGAGAAAGCCTCTCAACGTATGAAAAGGCATGCGGACAAAAGACGTTTGGAGGCTCCCATCTTTCGTCCCGGAGACAAGGTATGGCTCTCCTCCAAGTACATCCTTTTGAAGTTACCATTGTACAAATTGGGTCCCCGTTTCATTGGACCATTTGAAGTCTAGAGACAAATCAACCCGGTCTCTTACAAACTGAAATTGCCTAATTCTCTACGTGTGCCTAACTCCTTTCATGTTTCCCTCCTCAAACCAGTAGTGTTGAGCTCCTTCTTTAAGGACCCGGGTACCACTCCAGATCCGGTTTCTGAGGATGATGTTTTGAGGTAAAACATATCTTGGCCTCTAAAAAAGTAAGAGGTAAGATCTATTACCTGGTGGACTGGAGGGGTTTTGGTCCTGAGGAGAGGTCTTGGGAGCCTAAAGAGAACATCCAGGCTCCTCTTCTTCTTAAAAGATTTCACGCAGGCTTGAAAAAGAGGGGGGTAAAGAGGGGGATACTGTTACACTCGGTCCCCGTGCTGGCTCTGCTCTCCGTTCTGGTCACTTACCTTCTGCTCCTCTAGCTGTCCCTCTGCAGCAGCCTGTGCGCAGGCTGAAGTCTCCTGCTCCATCTGCTCCTCAGCGTCCTGCGTCCTCCCCCAGTTCCTGGCACGCTGCCAGCAGGCCTCCAGGTAGATTGCTTAGGACGCGAGGCCGCGCCCACCGTCTCTCTTAAAGGGGCAGCGTGCATTTTTTGAAAAAGTCAATTAACCAATGGCAGTGCACTCATTACTATATCTGGTCACTCCACCATAAGGGGAGTGCCGGAGCAACGTGTTCTATCATTGCTACATCCGGTTCTGTTCCTGATCTGTCTGCGCTGCGTCTGCAGTCTCTGTGCTTCGCTCATGCTATTTGTCTCCACAGATCTTTGGTAACCCGTATCTGGCTAACTTGGTCAATCTCGCTTATTACTGGCGCAAGTGTCATCCCGTTCCGCCATCAGCCATCCGTATCCGTGGACTGTGACAAGGTCACTGGAGCCAGCCTGCCACCATCCACTCTGTACCAGGACCATCCTCATCTCCGTCAAAAACCCTCCACGGTTTCTGTTATATACCCGTTACCCTTTTGGTCCCTCTGGGACAGCTGCCACGTGTCCGGACTCTAACTAGAGGTGGCACCTGTGTCCTCCGGGTATTCCATTCTGGTCCTGTTCGAGGGGCCTTACTACGGGTACCCGGGGCTCACTAGTCACGCCCCCTTCGGAGCCCCCCGGACCACGGTCTCGAGGTTCCACATTAAAAAATAAAGACGAATGTGAACTTCATCATCTCTGCCTCTGCTTCCATTCGTTACAGCAGCCTCTGCATACGACTGAAGTCTACGGGCGAGCGACGGTTGTGCGAGCACAGTCTTCGCACTTTATGGAGCAGGGCTGTTAACGCCGGATAATTATTTAAGAAGCACTGCACCACCAGGTTCAAGGTGTGAGCCAGGCTAGGTATGTGTTTGAGTTTTGCCAGGATTATGGCCGCCACAAAATAACGGCCATTATCACTGACTACCTTGCCTGGCTCAAGATGTAAACTGCCCAGCCATGACTCAGTTTCTCGCTGCAAGTAGTCGGCCAGTACCTCCGCGGTGTGTCTGTTGTCGCCCAAAGACATCATCTTTAAAACAGCCTTCTGACGTTTACCACTAGCTGATCGACAGTGGGACAGCTCGTGTGCAACACTGGCAGCTGTGGATGGAGTGCTCGTGCGACTGCGCTCTGTCGACGAGCTTTTGCTTCTGGAGGAGGAGGAGGGTAGAACGCCTACAGACAACTGTTGCCTATACCGTGGGCTAGGCAGCACTGTCCCACCGCCGCTGTCCCCTGTGGACACTGCATCCACCTCATTAACCCAGTGCGCAGTGATGGACACATAACGGCCCTGGCCATGCCTACTGGCCCATGCATCTGTTGTGAGGTGCACCTTTCCACTCACTGATTGTTTGAGTGCATGGACAATACGGTCTTTCACATGCAGGTGGAGGGCAGAGATGGCTTTTCTAGAAAAGAAGTGCCGACTGGGTAGGTCATAGCGTGTGACAGCGTGGGCCATGAGCTCTTGGAACGCTGCACTTTCAACCAAACGGAAGGGCATCATCTCTAATGAAATCAGTTTGGCAATGTTGGCGTTTAAAGCCAATGAGGTTTTGTAGTCCGTCCATGCTTGCAAGTGCATGGTGTTTAAATATCTAAGCATGCAACTGGTATTCAATTTTCGGAGCTTTTTCCCTCGGCTAAAGGTCCTTCCGCACTTCTTACAGATAACCTTTGCCTCATCAATAGGATTTTGGTCAAAAAAGTGCAACACTGCACTCTTCCTACTATGGGATAAATTTTCAGGGCTTGCATGCAGTGCTAATTTGACCGTCTGGCCAAGCTGTCCTGCAACTCTCTTTGTTTTTTTAACACACTTTTGGACTGCTACAGGCCTGCCAGATAACCGCAGCTGTGATGTCGATGCCTGCCGCTGATCCTCCTCCTCTTCTGAGCTATTGCCAGCGGCACCCTCTTCCCCAATGGATGCCAATCCGGGTCAACAACTGGGTCATCCATCACCTCCTCTTCAATTTCATCTGCACCTTCCTGTGTGTCACCGTTAGGGTTGAGCATTCCGATACTGCAAATATCGGGTATCGGCCGATATTAGCTGTATCGGAATTCCGATTCCGAGTTCCGATATTTTCGTCTTATCGGATACCGGAATCGGGATTGTCACGATCACTGTCAGTGTCCGTCGGTCGGGTCTGTCAGGAGTCAGCGGCACTTACCTGGCAGAAGATCTCCGGCGGTCACGTCCTGGACTGCTTCATGGCCGCCATCTTCTTTCCCCGGCGGTCACATGCAGTTTCTCGCGATAACTGCAGTGACTGCTGGGTAATCCCGGCCGTAAAGCAGTCAGTCCGATGACGTCACCGCCGGGGAAGCAGGTAATCAGCTGTGCTGCGTTGCAATGACAGGCTCTGCCTGTCATTGCGATGTAGCAGAGCTGGATCATCGTGGGACTATCGTTATGGACTGCGTCGGACAGGTGGTATACTGTTGGTTTGTTTTTTTTCTTTTTTTACAGGAGATCGATGGCGTCGCAGGAATGAGAGAGTAATAAAAGTAATGAAAACTGTGTTGTCTCTTTTATTTCATTAAAAGACTTTTTTCTTGCTGTGTCTTTTTTTTATGCATTTAATAACTTTGGGATTAATAATGGATCGGTGTCTTATTGACGCCTCTCCATTATTAACCGGGCTTATTGTCACCGTGCAATCAACGGTGACAATAACCCCTTATTACCCCGCTTGCCACCGCTACAGGGCAAGTGGGAAGAGCCGGGTAAAGTACCACAATTGGCACATCTTTTGATGCGCCAAATGTGGGGCTGCTGTAGCCTGGTATTATCAGGCTGTTGAGGGCCAAAATCCATGGGCCTTGACAGTCTTTTAATACCAGGCCGCAGCAGTCTGCATTTTACTTGGCTGGTTAACAAAAATAGGGGGGATCCCCACGCCGTTTTTTTTTCGAGGGGATCCCCTATTTTTGTTAACCAGCCAAGCTAAGCAGACTGCTGTGGCCTGGTATTATCAGGCTTGCAAGGTCCATGGATATTGGATCCTTACCAGCCTGAAAAACCAGGCCTCAGCGGTCTGCTTCATCTGGCTGGTTAACAAAAATAGGGGGGACCCCATGCCAATTTTTTTCGAGGGGATCCCCTATTTTTGTTAATCAGCCAAGATATGCAGACTGCTGTGGCCTGGTATTATCAGGCTGGCAAGGTCCATGGATCTTGGCTCCTTAACAGCCTGAAAATCCAGGCCTCAGCGGTCTGCTTCATCTGGCTGGTTAACAAAAATAGGGGGGACCCCACGCCAATTTTTTTCGAGGGGATCCCCTATTTTTGTTAATCAGCCAAGATATGCAGACTGCTGTGGCCTAGTATTATCAGGCTGGCAAGGTCCATGGATCTTGGCTCCTTAACAGCCTGAAAATCCAGGCCTCAGCGGTCTGCTTCATCTGGCTGGTTAACAAAAATAGGAGGGACCCCACGCCATTTTTTTTTCGAAGGGAACCCCTATTTTTGTTAATCAGTTCCCTCTGACGTCACTGATTGTGTCCCTGGCTGACCTGAAGTGAAAGTGGAAAGCAATCAATTAAGCTTTCCACTTAAGGGCCCGTCTCACATAGCGATATCGCTACCGAGATCGCTGCTGAGTCACTAGTTTTGTGACGCAGCAGCGAGCTCACCAGCGATATCGCTGTGTGTGACATTCAGCGACGATCAGCCCCCCTGCCGGGTATCGCTGATCGTCGCTGAAATGTCAGGACCTTTTTTTGATCGCTGGTTTCCCGCTGACAGGCACGCATCGCTGCGTGTGACAGGCGGGAGACCAGCGATCCGCTGGTAACCAAGGTACACAGCGGGTTTCCAGGCGCGGGGCTGTGCCTAGAAACCCGCTGTGTACCTTGGATACCAGCGCCCTGATGCAGGGAGCTGGTATCCAAGGTACACAGCGGGTTTCCAAGCGCTGCGCGGTGCCTGGAAACCCGCTGTGTACCTTGGTTACCAGCGGATCGCTGGTCTCCCGCCTGTCACACGCAGCGATGCGTGCCTGTCAGAGGGAAACCAGCGATCAAATAAAGGTCCTGACATTTCTGCGACGATCAGCGATACCCGGCAGGGGGGCTGATCGTCGCTGAATGTCACACACAGCGATATCGCTGGTGAACTTGCTGCTGCGTCACAAAACTTGTGACTCAGCAGCGATCTCGGTAGCGAGATCGCTATGTGAGACGGGCCCTTAAGCGATGTTACCCGCAGTGTCGCTGTCCCAGATCGCTGCCTGAGCTGCCTGTTTGGCAGCTCAGCAGCGATCATGTAGCGATACACCAGCGATCCTGACAAGTGCATATCGTTGTCGGGATCGCTGGTGTATCGTTATGTGACACCCAGCCTTTACTCTCCTGTCAGGCAGGAGAGGAACTCATTCATTTGGGGTTTACTGTGAGGCTGCAGCATTAGCTGCGGTCCCTGCAGTAAACATTAACCCTTTCTGAAGGATTACACCGTGGGACCTGACTGTGCATCGGATTGGTAAGAATAATTTTGCTTTATTATTTTATTTTTATTACAGGAAATGGTTTTAGCAGGTAAATAAAATATGGTCAAAAACTGTGTGATTATTTCATTAAACTTCTTTTTTATTAAAGTGTGTGTGTTTGATTTTTCTTTCATACAATAGGATTAATAATTGATAGTTGTCTAATTGACAGCTCTCAATTATTAACCTGGCTTAAAGTGACCTTTCAATTGCAAGGTCATTTTAACCCCTTATTAACCCATTCGCCACCGCTACAGGGCAATGGGAATAGACGGGCAAAGTGCCAGAAAGGGCAAATCTAATTAGAGATTTGCCCTTTCTGGGGTGTCTGGGGGCAGATGTTAAGTAGCCGGGGGGGGCCAAAAAAAATGGTCCCTCTCTGGGCTATTATTATCTGCCCCCACTCACTGGCTTTGTCTGTCTGGTTGCGAAAATAGGGCGGGAGCCCACGCATTTTTTTTCAGCAATTTTACACCTCATATAAAATATATATATATATATATACATGTCATTGAATTTGTGACACATATATATATATATTTATATTTGTAGTTCATACACTTCTACATAGTATAATAGCCGCTAATTCAATTGCCGGCTTTTGTGAAAATGCAGAACCCGACATGAAATGACACTTGGTGTACATAGGGTTAACCATGTCTTTTCATGTCCTTTGCTATCTAATTTGCACAAACAATTAAATCAGTCTATGTGTGCAAAATTTCACACCTGTAGGGGTTAATTAAAGGTGTAAATTCGTAGCAAAAAAGTCCGTTTTTTTTACAACGAATTTACACCTTTAATTAACCCCTACAGGTGTGAAATTTTGCACACATAGACTGATTTAATTGTTTGTGCAAATTAGATAGCAAAGGACATGAAAAGACATGGTTAACCCTATGTACACCAAGTGTCATTTCATGTCGGGTGACCCGACATGAAATGACACTTGGTGTACATAGGGTTAACCATGTCTTTTCATGTCCTTTGCTATCTAATTTGCACAAACAATTAAATCAGACTATGTGTGCAAAATTTCACACCTGTAGGGGTTAATTAAAGGTGTAAATTCGTAGCAAAAAAGTCTGTTTTTTTTACAACAAATTTACACCTTTAATTAACCCCTACAGTGTGAAATTTTGCACACATAGTCTGATTTAATTGTTTGTGCAAATCAGATAGCAAACGACATGAAAAGACATGGTTAACCCTATGTACACCAAGTGTCATTTCATGTCGGGTGCTTCTGTCTTTTCACTGAAGCCGGCTTTACCCGGCAATTGAATCAGAGTATATTTTACTATGTAGAAGTGTATAAACTATACATATATGTATATATATATATGTCACAATGACATGTATATATATATATATATATATATATATATATATATATATATTATGTATTCTATGTGTGTATATTTAGTGTTTACAAGGAAATAAAGGTTTTTTTTAGTTGCGATATTTTGTTCCCATAGACTTACATGGGACTTCCGGTATCGGTATCGGGTATCGCCGATATTTTAGTGATATCGGCGATACCATTCCGATTCCGATACTTTAGGATATCGGAAAGTATCGCTCAACTCTAGTCACCGTGTAAGGTGTTAGAGTATGCGGGAACTGACACCTGAGTTTCATCAGGGTCAGATTCTGGCTCAGTAGACTGCGAGGGCAATGTAGTGCTCTGGGTGAATTTAGCAGCAGAATCAGATAACAGTGGCTGTGCATCAGTGCACTCTATGTCATATTCATTTTGGACTGGGGAATTCAGGATTTGACTTGATAACCCAGGCATGGTATGTGAAAAAAGCTCCATGGAGTAATCTGAAGTATGGCCTGCCGCATCCTTCACTTTTGGTAGGGGTGAAGGACACAAGGAAAGGTGTCGTTCCTGACCAGGAGCCTGAACTGACGACTCAGTGCTTGCATTTTTTGAATCTTCAGAAGAGGAGGCGATAGAGCTGGAGGATGTTTCGGCAATGTAAGCCAAAAACTGTTCCTGAGGCTCCAGCTTTAAAAGCGGTTTACTTACTCCCAGAAAAGGGAGCCTTCCAGGCCTTCTGGAGCCAGACTATGATGCAGGCTCAACATCTTCTGCCTTAGGTGCTATTTTGGCACTACCAGCAGATGCACAACCACCATCATTCCCAGCTGCCCCCCCCCCCGCTCACATCCGCTGCCTCTTCACCATACTTCCTCATGTTTGGGAAAATGTACCAAAAATTTCAGCAGATATATGGTACTGTATGAGGAGCGTACAGCTGTATATGGCGTAGGGGAAAATTAAAATCTCCGTATATATTTCCGGAGTCACACACAGACGCTCACTCAGTATGGATTTGACCGTAATACAAAGAGTAGATATATGATACTGTCTCAGAAGCATACAGCTGTATACGGTGTAGGGGAAAATTGCAATCTCTGTATATATTTCCAGAGTTACACACAGATGCTCACTCAGTATGGATTTGACCGTAATACAAAGAGCTGTTATACGGTACTGTCTCAGAAGCGTACAGCTGTATACAGTGTAGGGGAAAATTGCAATCTCCGTATATATTTGTGGAGTCACGCACAGACGATCACTCAGTATGGATTTGACTGTAATACAAAGAGCAGATATACGGTACTGTCTCAAAAGCATACAGCATTATACGGTGTAGGGGAAAACAGCAATCTCCGTATATATTTCCGGAGTCACACACAGAAGCTCATTCAGTATGGATTTGACCGTAATACAAAGAGCAGATATACGTTACTGTCTCAGAAGCGTACAGCTGTATATAGTGTATGGGAAAATTGCAATTTCCGTATATATTTCCGGAGTCACACACAGACGCTCACTCAGTATGGATTTGATCGTAATACAAAAAGCAGATATACGGTACTGGTTTAGAAGCGTACAGCACTATACGGTGTAGGGGAAAATTGCAATCTCCGTATATATTTGCGGAGTCACACACAGACGATCACTCAGTATGGATTTGACCGTAATACAAAGAGCAGATATACGGTACTGTCTCAGAAGCATACAGCTGATACGGTGTTGGGGAAAATTGCAATCTCAGTACATATTTCCGGAGTCACACACAGACGCTCACTTAGTATGGATTTGAACGTAATACAAAAAGCAGATATACGGTACTGTCTCAGAAGCGTACAGCTCTATACGGTGTAGGGAAAAATTGCAATCTCCGTATACCTTATTTTTTGGACCATAAGACACACTTTTTTTCCTCCAAATTTGGGAGGAAAGTGTGGGTGCGTCTTATGGTCGGAATGTAACGTGGGGAGGGGGGCAGGGGGCAGCAGTGGAGTGGGATCGCAGGAGGCAGGAAAATATCCCCTCCGCTGCAGGAATCCAGCACTGGGGAAATCACTGGTCCCAATACTTAAGTGCAGTGAATATTCATTAGCCGCTTCCCCGCCCACCTGTCAGCTGAGCAGTGAGCAGGGAGCAGCAAATGACAAAGCCACATGGTTCCCAAGCGCCTGATTCCTGCCGCAGCTGGGGAGATGTGTGTTGGAAGGAGACGGAGGCTACAGGAGCAGAGTGCAGCAGGAGGCATTGCATACCTGACAGCACAGGGCTGTGCTGATGCGATGCTGAATGCTTCTGTGGAGGACCTGTGGTCATGAAGAGGGCGGGCTGGAGCATCACATGACCACACAAGCCCGGCCTCTTCATGATGTCATCACAGGTCCTGCAGACACTGTACAACAGAGAATTAATTAAAAGTTTAGTAATGACAGCACATAAAAAATCACTCTGCCATCCTGTGGTGGACTACAACTCCCAGCATGCCATAGGATCTGCAGTACATGCTGAGAGTTATAGTTCTCCAATGGGATCTTAAAGCAGCACTGCAGTGTTATTTTTCAGTGCTGGAGTGGTGCTTTAAATATAAGCCCCGTGCCCCCATTCATATACTCACCCTCCAGCGTCTTCACATAGTACTTTATAGACACCACAGTGGTCCCGCAGCACCATTTCCTACCCGTAGCTTCCAACATAATAACATACTATTATATATAATAACACCACATATAATAGTATGTTATTTATGTTATTAAATATTTTACCACATTTTTTGCTTCAAATTTATTTTTCCCTATTTTCCACCTCTAAAACCTGGGTGCGTCTTATAGTTCGGTGTGTCTTATAGTCCGAAAAATACGGTATATTTCCGGAGTCACACACAGATATTCAGTGTGTATTTGTCCGTGATACCAGCTGGTACACGGTAGTGTGTGAGGAGCGTACAGCTCTATACGGTGTGGGAAAAAATGAATGCTCGGTAAGTGTGCAGAAAAAAAAGAATAAAAGCATTAGTGCTGTGTAAAAAGCAGTCTGCACAGAAGTGTACACACATCAATACAGTGTTGTGAATGAGCAGAGGCTCCCTCTGGTGGTTACAGACAGTACTGAACTTTCCAGAGAGGAATGGCAATCTGGGATCACGGACTGGACTGATATAAGGGAGGTTCCCTCCCATGATGGTCGCCGGTGATCAATTGTTCTGGTCTTAATTGTGGTTCCTGGTTCATTTGGAAGTTTGCTGGTGTCTTGCCTGCATCTCCTGCTTTCAGATAAGATATTTTCTGCTTTTCTTTTTGTGTTTGCTATTTGCATTGTTTTCTACACATTTGTGGAGGACAGCCAGGTTCCCTCCTTGGGCCTGAGCTCCTCACAGTTTGTCTGTAGCCACTGTTGTTTTTTCATTTGCTTTTTCCTGCTTTTTCAGCGGCTGCAGCTTGGTTTTGTTCACACTGAGATCTGATTTAGTGGGTGGCGAGATCGTGTGATCTCAGTATTTTTGTAATCAGAATTGTTGGATTTTGTAGGGTTTTCTGGGTTGCAGAAAGTAATCTCTCCTGTCCTTTCCTATTTAGTCAGCTTGTGGCCCCAGCGTTTGCTCAATCTGTTTTCTGCCTGTGTTTGTGTTTTCATCTTGTCTAACCGCCATTATATGTTTGGGGGCTGCCTATTCCTTTGGGGCTCTACTCCGGGGCAGTTAGCTTTCCTGTTTCTATCTTTAGGTATAGCAAGCTCTCAAGCTGTGACGAGGCGTCTAGGATCAACGTAGGAACGCTCCACAGCTACCGTACATAACATACAGCTAGCAGGCAGCCTAATAACCAGCGCTGCTGCACACAAGAAAATCCTCCCCTGTCACTGCACACTAACTGTACAGCACAATTGCTATCAGCACAAGCTCTGAAGAACTTCTCTTTCCTGCCTAACTCTTTCCCTACTGATAAACAGCATCAGCTCAGGGCTTTTATAGCCACTCCCTCCTCAGACCAAAAACACAAGCCCCTATCACAGACATTTGCGCTGACGACCTGGCCTCCCACTTTATAGAAAAAATAGATACTATCCGTCAGGAAATCTGCTCTCAACCACCAAGTGCTGTGACTCCCATCCCTCCCTGCATTTCCCCTGGCTCACTTTCCACATTTGATCCCATCACAGAAGAAGAAGTGTCCAGACTCCTCTCTTCCTCTCGTCCGACTACATGCACTACCGACCCCATTCCCTCACATCTACTCCAGTCTCTCTCTCCAGTAGTGTTGAGCATTCCGATACCGCAAGTATCGGGTATCGGCCGATATTCGCGTTATCGGAATTCCGATACTTAATTCCGATACTTTTTCAATATCGTATACCGGAATCGGAAGTTCCCATAATTCTTTGAGAGGCAATGTGATTTTAGTCAGCCAATGAGGAATCCTACGAAGTGTGGGCACATCCTGTAATGCTGCGGTCATCTTAACTAATGGCATGGCTGTGATTGGCTGCTGAAATGATGTCAGAATGCACTATAAAAGGCGCCGCCGCCATTTTAGCGTCACTGTGCTGTGAATTCAGATAGGGACAGAACGCTACTCTGCTGACTCTGAGGGACAGTTAGAGATTGCGATTTAGTGTACTGTGCTGTAGGCAGGCTAGCACCAACCGCTGTGTAAAGCTTCCTTTTGCCTGCAGTGTTGTTTTAACAGCTCTGCAAGGTGTGTGTGAGTGCAGGTGACGCTGCAGTTTGCTCTGCATCCAACGCTGTCTGTAGGCATCTGCACGTGTCACTCACAGACTCTTTTTTTTTTCTTCAGTGTAATTCTTGCAGCTCCATGCAATTTAACTATTAGTGTGACGCGCTTCCATCCGTATCCAATACATTGGTTGCAAACACTATAGAAGTAGACAAAGGAGTAGCCTTCACAGATTGTGGACAGTTGTGTTTCAGTGTTCACTTCAGTCTGTGTTTTTTATTTTTGGAGTGCATATCACGCTCCAGTTACTTGTTCAAGCACTGCTGCTTGTACTCTGCTGAGCGTGTCTCAGTGGCTCATCCTTTTCATTTTTCTCCAACTGGTGCTTCTCCATTATATTTGAAAAAAATTAATCTATTACTGTGACGCGCTTCCATCCGTATACAATACATTGGTTGCAAACACTATAGAAGTAGACAAAGGAGTAGCCTTTCACAGATTGTGGACAGTTGTGTTTCAGTGTTCACTTCAGTCTGTGTTTTTTATTTTTGGAGTGCATATCACGCTCCAGTTACTTGTTCAAGCACTGCTGCTTGTACTCTGCTGAGCGTGTCTCAGTGGCTCATCCTTTTCATTTTTCTCCAACTGGTGCTTCTCCATTATATTTGAAAAAAATCTAATCTATTACTGTGACGCGCTTCCATCCGTATACAATACATTGGTTGCAAACACTATAGAAGTAGACAAAGGAGTAGCCTTTCACAGATTGTGAATAGTTGTGTTTCAGTGTTCACTGCAGTCTGTGAGGTATTTTTTTTTTTTTTAAATGCAGATCACGCTCCATTTACTTCTTCAACCACGCTGCGTGTACTCTGCTGAGTGTCTGTCACTGGCTCATCCTTGTCATTTTTCTAAAATTGGTGCTGCTTTATTCTATTTAAAATAATTCAAATCTATTACAGTGACGTGCTTCCATCCGTATACAATACATTGGTTGCAAACAATATAGAAGTACACAAACGGGCCTTTCACAGCTACTGAACAAGGGTTTTTAATTTTTAACTAAAATATGTATTTTTTCAAATGACACAAATATAAGTAATGTTGAAGAGGAATAGTCCTACATCCATTGTTTGCACAATATTACAGGTGTACATCATGTCGCTTAATCAACAATGTATTATTATATTTACTTGTATGCTTTTATTTAAAAGCCAAGAACACAGAAGGATAACCTTCGCACTGCAGCTGTTGTCAAAGTTCAACCCACATTATGCACTTCCAACATTGCAGCATTTGAGGCATGATGTGAGTTGGATTTGTCAAAGTTATGGAGTGAGAAGGTTCACCATCAGTACCCTATAGCATAAGTATGCTTTTGTGTTAGCATTTGTGTTAGACATGTGGATATCTGCCATAATATGTCACAATTATTTAGTTACAGATTTGTTACCAACACTAATCATTGAATGGTTTTAAATTTGACGTTTCACTTGTTTACAGCTTAGAAATAAGGGTGTAGCCTGATATCTATGTGTAGCACTAGCCACTTTAACATGTCATGTTTTTTTCAACATGTGTAGCTAGGTAGCAGTAATTTTTGCCGGACACACAGCAGGGGAACAGCAGGCGTTACTGAACCCCACAAACACATCATCGATTGTTTTGATCTGTGCATCCAACACTTCTGAGCCCAGGGTCAAGGAGGGTGTAGCCTGAGGCCTAGTATGAGATGTTTGAACTTTAATTTGAACTTTAATTTGGAGTTAGCAGCATTAATTTTTGTCAGACACGCAGCAGGGGAACAGCAGGCGTTACTGAACCCCACTATCACTATAGCTTGTGTATTGGTCTGTGGACACGACACTTCTGAGCAGCAACTGGCAGTGTTGTAGCCCAGGGAGTATAGCTCAGGTGGTAGAAAGATGAACATAACAGGAGACATGGAAAACGTTGCCAACCAGTTAGTTAATCTGAAACCGGACAGGCAAATTCAGGCGAGATCCATGCCTAGATAATTTTCAGAAAAGTAAGCCGTTCTACATTATCGGAGGATAGTCGCATGCAACGGTCTGTTAGTACACCACCTGCAGCAGTAAAGACGCGCTCCGATAATACACTGGCAGCAGGGCAAGCCAGCACCTCCAATGCATACTGGCTAAGCTCTGGCCATGTATCCAGCTTAGAGACACAAAACTTGAATGGGGAAGAGCCATCTGGGAGTACACTGAGAGGGCAAGACATGTAGTCTGTCACCATCTTACGGAAATGTTGCCTCCTGCTGACTGGAGCCGTCTCGGATGGTGTAGACATTGGTGGCGCTGCCACAAAACTTCGACACATTTGGAACATACTGTTCTTGCCCTGTGCAGAGGCGCTGCTTGTGCTCCCTCTTGTTGCAGAGCTGTCTCCGCTGCCTCGACGCACAGAGCTGCTTTGTAAAGCAGTAGCAGCAGCGCTCTCGGCTGGAATGGAGAACATTATGGATTGCACCAGTGTGTCTTGGTACTTCCGCATTTTACACTCCCGGTTCAACGGTGTGATGAGGCTTTGTAAGTTGTCCCGGTAGCGAGGGTCTAGGAGGGTGTACACCCAATAATCAGACGTGGTGTGAATGTGTTCGATGCGGCGGTCGTTTCTCAGCCACTGCAGCATGAAATCAACCATGTGCTGCAGACTCCCAACTGGCCAAGAAACGTTGTCCCCTGCAAGAGGCGTCATCTCTGCCTGCTGTGCATCACCCCACCCTTGGTCTACATACTGACTAGAGCATTGTCTACCTCCCTCTGGAGCGATGTCTTCCTCCTCCATTGACTCCTCCTCATCCTCCTCACAAAGTCCTTCAAATACATATAAATTTACAAAATTTAAAACTCAAAATTTAAAAACTTTGTATCATAATTCTGTAACATCAGTTTATGGAAACACAATAGCATTAGAAAAGGATAGACAAAAAATGTACATTATGTGCTTTGTAAATACATTAAAAGTTTGTAATGGTTATGAAAATATAGACAGCGACTCTGGAGGTTCAATTGTTGATACAGCATGGTACTTTGAAAGTCCTCCAGCCCTTTGTGAGGAACCACGTTGCGCTGACTGTCCAGAAGGTGATGGAATTTGTGACTCCTCATCCTCCACCTCTTCCAAAACCTCATGCCTTAGTGCTTGCAGTGTTTTTTGAAGCAGGCAGATAAGGGGGACAGTCAGGCTGACTAGTGCATCATCTGCACTCGCCATCCGCGTTGACTCATCAAACGCACGCAAAACGTGGCAGATATCCTTCATAGAGTTATTCGCCACTCATTACACTGGCAGTGGCTGCCCATTCATTATAGGATCCAATTCTAATTACTGGTTCTCACCAACAAAGCTCTCCACAGCGCAGCACCCTCCTACATCTCCTCCCTTATTTATATTTATCGGCCTAACCGACTGCTGCACTCTGCAAACGACCTTCGACTAACCTCTGCACTAATCCGTACCTCCCACTCCCAACTCCAAGACTTCTCCCGCGCTGCGCCAATCCTCTGGAATGCTCTACCCCAAGAAATTAGGACTATCCGCAATTTGGATGGTTTCAGGCGCTCCCTCAAAACACATTTGTTCACAGTGGCCTATCACATTCACTAATCAAAGTCATTCTATGTGTAATTCTGTGTGTGTAGCCCATTCACTATCTCCATGCATCCCTCACTCCCTTAAAATGGCTGGACCATCATTGTAAAAACACCATTGTATATAAACACCTGTACTTTGTATCTCCCCCACCTCATTGTAGATTGTAAGCTTTCACCAGCAGGGGCGGCTGATTTTGCTTTAATTATTGTATTGTTAACGTTGTTACTTATGACTTGTGTTTTGAAACTGTTAAACTGTAAAGCACTGCGGAATATTATGGCGCTATATAAATAAATAATATTATTATTCTTATTATAGAGGCCCACTCAGTAGTGGTGAAGTGTGAACGGCGCAAATTGCGAGTTGACTGCGCCTGATGCAGCTGATACTCCATTACTGTTGGCTGCTGCTCACACAACCGCTCCAACATATGTAACGAGGAATTCCACCTGGTGGGTACGTCACATATGATGCGATGTTCATGAAGGTGAAATCTGCGTTGCAGAGCTGCAATCAGCGATCTGGCCATGCTGGAACGTCGCAAGTGAGCGCACTCTAGGCGGACCTTGTGCAGCAGTGCATCAAGATCCGGATAGTCCCTCAAAAAACTCTGCACGACCAAGTTGAGCACATATGACAGACATGGTATGTGAGTGAGGTTGCCAAGGCCCAGAGCTGACACCAGATTTCGGCCATTGTCACACACTACCAAGCCTGCCCGTAGATTCTCTTCCAAAAACCACACGTCGCTCTCCTGCTTTATGGCATTACAGAGCTCCTGCGCTGTGTGGCTAAGATTCCCCATGGAAATTAATTTCAGGACGGCCTGTTGACATTTGGACACGGCTGTGCTCATATCGGTCGCAACAGGTAAACGTTCACGGGTCCATGTGGAGGTAGACCGTGACGGCTCCTGCAGCGATGATTCTGAGGAACTGGAGTAGGAGGAGGAATCAATGTGTACAGACTTGATTCCTGCAATCCTTGGAGTTGGCAGAACACGTACAGCGCCACTCGCAAGATCAGTACCCGGCTGCACAACATTGACCCAATGGGCAGTGAGGGAAAGGTATTGTCCCTGGCCATGGGTGTTAGAACCCTCTTGTTAGGTTTTGTTTCAGTTTGCTGGTCACATGACCTTTTTTCCCTATTTAGTCTGGCTCCGCCCTTCTGGCTTTGCTTGACTTCATTGTATTATCTACTGTTAAGCTAGCCGGGTGCTTAGGTGCCTTAATCTGTGAGTTTTGCTTGATGTTAGGATCACAAAGTATTTATTTTTCTGTTTAATTATCCATGCTACAATTTATGTTAGGAGGTGTCCACCTTTTCTCCCAGTCCCTAGATCTTGTAGGGATTACTCCCTCGCAACTATAGGTCTTCGTTCACACTAGATGAGGACTTTAGCGGGTCTGGTCGCAGGATCAGGTTCCCCGTTACATCGTAGGGATTCAGCTTAGTTGTATTGTAGGGACAGAATTCCCTTCTTTCCTTACTGGTTGTAGCAGATCATAACAATGGGTAGTGGTCCACGCATCGGTGGTCAGGTGGACCTTGCTACTGAGGGCTTTTAGTAGCGCATGTTTAATTTTTCCCTCAACATGCTTTTGCAGACCAGGGACGGCTTGCCTGCTGAAATGAAATCGGCTTGGCACATTGTATTGTGGGACTGACAATGATATTCAGTTACGGAAACTGTCTGTCTCCACCAGCCTGAATCACAGCATTTCAAGGGACAGGAGTTTTGCAATGCCAGCATTCAGAGCCTGTGCTCGTGCATGGTTTGCGGAGTATGGCCGTCTTTTATCCCATGCCTGTGCTACCGATGGCTGTTTTGTGGCCTGGGAGTGTGAGGATGACAGGGAACTTGCTGCTGTGTGTGGAATAACAGTTTGTCTCTGGACAACAGTGGCCGAGGTTCTTCCATGGCGATCCTGTGAGGAAGCAGAACCAGCTGTGTGTGAGCTCGATGAAGAGGCTTCAACACAACCTGAAGATGTAGGTGCTGCTGTAGGTTGGCCTACATCTCCAGTGTGTCTTTGTAACTCAACTACGTGCTTTGTCCGCACATGTTTCCACATATTTGTGGTATTGAGGTGACTGACACTTTTAGCTATTTTTAATTTTTGATTACACAGCTTGCATTTCACATAGCAAATATCATGTGCAAGTGTGTGAAAAAAGGACCACGCAGTGCAAGTCCTGGGAGCGCACGTTTTGACTTTTGGAAGACAACTGCTCCGAACAGGTGCCAAACTGGAGGCTACAGGCAACCGAGTCTGCAGCCTAACTCTCCCTCCTGTTTGTACCGTTGGGGCAATGTCTTCCTCTATCTTCCTTCTATCACTAACCATTTCTCTAGGCCTCTCCCAGCTTTCAACCAAAGTACTGGTTCTCAGCCACAAAGCTATCCACAGTGCAGCACCCCTCCTACATCTCCTCCCTCATTTCTATCTATCGGCCTAACCGACTGCTGCGCTCTGCAAACGACTTTCGACTAACCTCTGCACTAATACGTACCTCCCACTCCCGACTCCAAGACTTCTCCTGCTCTACGCCAATCCTCTGGAATGCTGTACCCCAAGAAATTAGGACTATCCACAATTTGCATGGTTTCAGGCGCTCCCTCAAAACACATTTGTTCAGAGCGGCCTATCACATTCACTAATCAAAGTCATTCTATGTATTCTGTGTAACTGTGTGTGTGTCTCTAGCCCATTCACTATCTCCATCCCTCAGTCCCTTAAGATGGCTGGAACATCATTGTAAATGCACCATTGTATATAAACACCTATACTTTGTATCTCCCCCATCTCATTGTACATTGTAAGCTGTCACGAGCAGGGGCGACTTATTTAGCTTAAATTATTGTATTGTTAACGTTGTTACTTATGACTTGTGTTCTGAAACTGCTAAACTGTAAAGCGCTGCGGAATATGATGGCGCTATATAAATAAATATTATTATTATTCCTCTGAGCTGCTCCCACCACCTTCCTGTTCCTCATGCCATGTTGGGTCTTGGACCTCATCATCTCCACTACCCTCTTCCAACACCTGCTGTTGGGTGGTCTGGCCAGCACCATGCTCAACAGAAACTGGCACCTGGGTCTCATCATCATCATCAGATGCGTTCTGCGGTGTGCTGACCATCGGCACTGTCTCACCCGCCTCTTCAGATTCAGAGAGACACAGCTGTTGCGCATCACTGCATACTCCCTCTTCACATTACAGAATGCTGCTTGGCTGGGCCCCTGTTTGCAAGCCAATAGATTCTGAGAACAGAAGCAGACACTCAGCTGGCTCCTGTACAGAACTCTCTGACTGCCTGGGCAATTTGCCAGGCGGTGAAGAGACAGATGGTTGCCCAACAGTGCTGTGGTCCTGAGAGGAGGTGGAAGCAATTGAAGTCGATGCATTGGCTGACATCCAAACAACAACGGCTTCAATTTGTTCTTCCCGCAGCAGGGGGGTACTCCGAGCTCCTACAAAAGTGCGCATAAAGGAACGCTCACGGGGAAAACTGGTGGATGCTGTGTCACTGGGGGCCGCAGCAGCCACAGAATCCCCACGTCCTCTCCCTGAAGAAACTCCACGACCACGTGCCTTACTCCCTGCCTTCTTCATCTTGGTAGATTGATAAAGAAAGTCTGAAAAGTTATAAGGTCTAAGTGTGGTTATTCCGCAGAGACTGCAGTGAACACTGCACACAACTGTTCACTACCCAATGCGTCTCAGCAGGAAGGCAGTCTGTGCGTCAAAACAAAGGCACAAGCATACATCCATGTACCCTGTTTATAAAGCTATATAAAAA
Source organism: Oophaga sylvatica (assembly GCA_033576555.1). NCBI lineage: Eukaryota > Metazoa > Chordata > Amphibia > Anura > Dendrobatidae > Oophaga > Oophaga sylvatica. Next base: position 302,275,474 of record JARQOD010000006.1, read on the forward strand.
AAATTATGTAGTAGTGACGCACACTTTATTGAGGTACAGTATTACATCGCCATTCACCATCTGTGGCTATGCAGTCTCATCTATATATACCTTATCTATCTGTTGTCATGCTTCCAAGTCGACAGTCAGCCATAAATAGCAATTTTCACTATGCACTATGCACTTTTTAAAGGTTATGTTTGTTAATAAAAATGATTATTGCCACATATTATGAGTATTACATGATGGAAATTGTATAATTTTGTATAAAATATTTAGTGACATTATTCAGCAAATGGAACATTTTAGTAATATCACAGATAACTTGTAATGCTGATGATGTTTTGAAGTCAGACATTCATTGTCTATACAATAAAAATGGTGTACATACTGTTACTTATCCATCATTAATGGATTCAGATATATACTTGTATGCTTTTATGTACAACCGTATAGCAGATTCCTTAACTAATTTATTTTGTGGTTTGCATTGCTGTTCAACATGTTAATGTATGTGTTTATGTTTGTCAATTCTTTATTTATCTAGATATTAGTTTAAATGAAATCATCATCTTATGGTAGTAAAGGTTATCTTTCTCTTGTTTGAAGTATAGACATTTAAAATTGACAGGTAACAAGGAAATTACTTGATCTAGTATTTAAACATCCTTCCTTGACCCCTAGGGCTCCAACACCGCCAGTTGTTGCTCGGAATGTGCTTGTTTAGCACAGTCAACACTTGCTCCTGTTGTTACTGGGGTTCAGTAATACGTCAGCTGGTCCTCGGTTGTGCCATTGGCTCTTTTCCTTCTGCTGCCCCTCCGGGTTCCAGTACCGTCAGCTGGTTCTCCGCAGTGCCTTTGGCCTAGGTGCCTCCATCTCGGTATCCGAGTTCCAGCAACGTCTGCTGGTCCTTGGTAGTGCTTTGGAGCACAGGTACCTCCTGCTTAGTAACCGTGTCCCAGTAACGTCAGCTGGTCCTCGGTTGTGCCATTGGCTCTTTTCCTTCTGCTGCCCCTCCGGGTTCCAGTACCGTCAGCTGGTTCTCCACAGTGCCTTTGGCCTAGGTGCCTCCATCTCGGTATCCGAGTTCCAGCAACGTCTGCTGGTCCTTGGTAGTGCTTTGGAGCACAGGTACCTCCTGCTTAGTAACCGTGTCCCAGTAACATCAGCTGGTACAAGATTGTGCTACAAATACAAGATACGGAACAAGAGACACAAGAACAATAAGCAGAAGATCTAAAAGCAGAAGAACATGAAGTATAAGACCAAAATGAAGAGCAAAATATATGCTCTAAATTCTAAGCAGAAGAAGACTAAGCAGTGTATGGGGGTGAGTCCGTTCCTCCTCGTGGTGCCCCTGGAAAATGCCTGCTGCTGCAGGCTAAACTGAACACGGACAAATACTGTTGTAATTTAAATCTTTTGTGACAGCAAGAACGGAAGGATGAAAAATTCATACTTTGACAGATTACAAGTACAGGATTCTCTGTCACAAATAAGAATATGATGAAGAAGATGAAGCAGAATATGAATAAGAATAATAGTTTAATAAGAAGAATATGAGTAATGTTAACAAAGATGAATAGCAAGAAGTTTAAGAAGAAGATAAAGAAGGTGAAGATGAAGAATAATTTGATGAAAAAGATGATGCTGCAGAAGATTATGAAGGAGAAAGTGTGTGAAAAGTTAAAAAGGTGAAGATGAAGAGCATGGAAGTTGTGTAATATACATATTTTCCAAAATAGAAAAAACGTTAACAACATTGTCAATTTCTTCGTCAATCCGAACATCTTTAAAAAAAAAATATTTATGCTATTCCATTTGATTGGGTTAAACATCTATGCCTTTAATGTCTCCTCAACCTTCCCCAATACATTCTACATTACTCTTTCTTGTTTTCCTTCATGTACAATTAACCAACAAGGCAAGAATGGGGTTTTTTTAATTTCGATATTTTGTTCCCATAGACTTACATGGGACATCCGGTATCGGTATCGGGTATCGCCGATATTTTAATGTTATCGGCGATACCATTCCGATTCCGATACTTTTGGATATCGGAAAGTATCGCTCAACTCTACTCTCCAGTTGTCACAACTCACCTAACTACAATCTTTAATCTCTCACTCTCCTCTGGCATTTTCCCATCCTCCTTCAAACACTCCATCGTTACTCCATTACTAAAGAAACCCGCTCTCGACCCTTCCTGCACAAACAACTACAGACCGGTCTCCAATCTCCCTTTCATCTCTAAACTTTTGGAGCGCCTACTCTACTCCTGCCTTACCCGTTACCTCTCCACTCACTCCCTTCTAGACCCTTCACAGTCCGGCTTCCACCCCCTACATTCGACTGAAACTGCACTCATCAAAGTGACCAATGACCTTCTGACAGCAAAATGTAACGGTGACCACGATCTGCTCATCATTCTAGACCTTTCTGCAGCTTTCGACACAGTTGACCACCGTCTCCTAATGTCTAGGCTCAAGTCACTAGGTATTAAGGACACTGCTCTCTCCTGGCTCTCTTCCTATCTTTCTGACGGCTCCTTCAGTGTTTCGTTCTCTGACTCCACGTCATCTCCTCTTCCTCTCGCTGTTGGGGTACCCCAGGGCTCAGTCCTTGGCCCCCTTCTCTTCTCTCTCTACATGGCCCCAATTGGACAGACCATCAGCAGATTTGGCTTTCAGTACCATCTTTATGCTGACGACACACAACTATACACATCATCCCCCGACCTTACCCCCGCTGTACTACAGAACGCCAGTGACTGTCTGTCCGCAGTCTCCAACATCATGTCCGCTCTCTATCTAAAACTCAACCTCTCCAAAACTGAACTTCTTCTGCTCCCGCTGTCTACTAATCTCCCTAAATTTGACATTTCCCTCTCCGTGGGCGGCACCATAATAACACCCAGGCAGCAGGCTCGCTGTCTGGGTGTTATGTTTGACACCAATCTCTCCTTCACCTCCCATATACAATCTCTTGCCCGCTCTTGCCACCTACACCTAAAGAACATCTCTAGAATCTGCCCTTTTCTCACCATGGAAAAAACAAAAACCCTCACTGTAGCATTGATCCACTCCCGCCTGGACTACTGCAACGCTCTATTACTTGGCCTGCCCATTACTCGACTATCCCTTCTCCAGTCCATCATTAATGCAGCAGCCAGGGTCGTCCATCTGGCTAATCGGTACTCGGACGTGTCCGCTCTTCGCAAGTCCTTACACTGGCTACCCATTCATTATATTCAAAGTACTTGTTCTCACCCACAAAGCTCTCCACAGTGCAGCACCCCCTACATAGCCTCCCTCATTTCTATCTATCGGCCTAACTGACTGCTGCGCTCTGCAAACGACTTTCGACTAACCTCTGCACTAATCCGTACCTCCCACTCTCGACTCCATGACTTCTCCCGCGCTGCGCAAATCCTCTGGAATACTCTACCCAAGAAATTAGGACTATCCACAATTTGCATGGTTTCAGGCGCTCCCTCAAAGCACATTTGTTCAGAGCGGCCTATCACGTTCACTAATCAAAGTCATTCTATGTGTAAGTGTGCGTGTGTAGCCCATTCACTATCTCCATCCATCCCTCACTCCCTCAAGATGGCTGGACCATCATTGTAAATACACCATTGTATATACACACCTGTACTTTGTATCTCCCCACCTCACTGTAAATTGTAAGCTCTCATGAGCATGGTCATCTTATTTTGCTTTAATTATTGTATTGTTAACGCTGTTACTTATGACTTGTGTTTTGAAACTGTTAAACTGTAAAGCGCTGCGAAATATGTTGGAGCCATATAAATAAAGATTATTATTATTATTACTATGACGCCCCCAAAGCAAGCCAATCACTGCAATGCCCTTCTCTAAGATGGTGGTGGACGCTGCCCATATCATCTCGTTGCCCACAGTGTGCGTCCTTGCTCATTGGCTGAAAAAAGGCACCTGCGAGCATTATGGGAAAACCGACTTGTTCGCTGGGGTCGACGACCGCATGGCCGACTGCATGCTATGGTCGGGTTTCGGCCAACGAAACCCGACTTTGGCGAAAGTTGGTGACTTTTGAATCTGACCGACCTGTTTCGCTAAACTCTAGTCGTAAAGTACTGGGTCTGCTCCAATCTCTCTATCAGCTCATCTACCAAGGGCATTGCATAAAGGTCAAGTTTTGACACTTCATTACAAAATTGTAAAATCTATCCGGCTTTGAAATCAGTACAATGGGACTAGCCCACTTACTCTTGGACTCTTCATTAAGTCCTTGCTGGAGCATTTGTTTCACCTCAAGCATGATGGCTTGCCTCCAACACATAGTATGGTTTCATTAGTACCCTTACCTAAGGCTCGATGACAAAGTCATGGTGGATAAAAGATGTATGGCCTGGCCATTCCAAAAATACATATGTATTTTGCTACACTAATTTCCTAGCCTTTCATTGCTGCAGGTTGGAGAGGGCGTCGCTTATTTTTACCTAATTCCCGGCCTCCTTCTGGGCCATTGTGGGATAGTTCTAGGTAATATAACCGGAGTCACATCGGCAACCATACATTCTGGATCTTTTCGTACTTCTAGCAGATTTACATGCTATTATTGTTCAGGTTTCCTCTTCTTGGGCTGAGATACCCTATAATTCACATCCCCAACCTTTTCTCGGACTTCGTAAGTCCCTTGCCACTTGGCCATCAGCTTACTTTCTCCAATGGTCACTAAAACTAATAACCTATCCCCTTGTTTAAAGGACCTAACTGTGGCCTTTCTATTATATGATCAGATCTGCACTGACTGGGCATTCAGAAGATGTTCCTTTACCACGGTCATCACCGCTGTGATCTGGTATTGCAACATGCTCTATCACACTTCTATGGGGAGTAGGCTCCTGCTCCCACATCTCTTTGGCTATGAGACCACTGGGATGCATGCTGCATAATAGCTCAAATGGTGAGAACCTCATTGAAGACTGCAGTACCTCTCAGACTGCAAACATTAAATAGGGCAGTAACATATCTCAATCCTTCCCATCTTTGGAGAACACCTGTCCAAGCATAAATGTCAGGGTATTGTTAAATCTTTCAACTAGACCATTGGTCTGTGGATGGTACACCGATGTGCGCAATTGTTTAATCTGTAGCAGCTTGCACAGTTCCTTTGCCACTTTGGACATAAAAGGAGTCCTCTGATTCTAATGATATCCTTTGGTGGCCCAAGGCAGCATAACATGGCAAACAGCTCCAGTGGAGTAAGTTTAGCTGAGGTGTGACAAAGCAGATTTGCCTCCCGGTAAAGTAGCACAGTCTACTATCACTCATATGTGTTGGTGGCCACAAGCTGACATTACAATGGGCCCTACCAGATCCATAGCAATTTGTTCAAAAGGTACCTTTTAACCCCTTCCTGATATGTGACGCAGCGCATGCATCATGAAAACCTGTGCTTGCCTGACCTGTGAGGCAGCATATGCGTTATGGTGGGATCGCTTTCCTGTGGGTCGGGTGACCTGGGTCACTGAAAGGTCACCCAAACCGCAGGCACAGGAGGCTTTGTGCTTCACCCCAGGGGGGGTGACTTTGCCCCCCCATGGCTACGATCGCTCTGATTGGCTGTTGAAAGTGAAACGGCCAATCAGAGGGATAGTAATATTTCACCAATGAAACTTGGTGAAATATTACAATCCAGCCATGGCTGATGCTGAAATAGCATCGGCCATGGCTGGAGACACTAATCTGACCCCCCCAACGGACTGACGGCGGCGATCTGCTGCCACCGTCAGCATCTGCTCCCCCTCATCTTCCCTCCTCCCTAGAATTAGGGTTAGGATTGGCATTAGGGTTAGGGTTGGAATTACGGTTAGTGTTGGATTAGGGTTAAGATTAGGGTTAAGGGTGTGTTGGGGTTAGGTTACGGTTAGGGTTGGGATTAGGGATAGGGGTGTGTTGAGGTTAGGGATGTGGTTAGGGGTATGTTCGGTTTAGGGTTAGAGTTAGATATGAGAGATTTCCACTGTTTAGGCACATCAGGGGTCTCCAAACGCGACATGACGCCACCATTGATTCCAGCCAATTTTGCGTTCAAAAAGTCAAATGGTGCTCCCTCTCTGCCAAGCCCCAATGTGTGCCCAAACAGTGGTTTACCCCAACATATTGGGTATCAGCGTACTCAGAAAAAATTGCACAACAACTTTAGGGGTCTAATTTCTCCTGTTACCCTTGGGAAAATAAAAAATTGGGGCTAAAAATTATTTTTGTGGAAAAAAAGATTTTTTATTTTCAAATATCTGCGTTATAAACTTCTGTAAAGCATTTGGGGGTTCAAAGTGCTCACCACACATCTAGATATGTTCCTTTGGGGGTCTATTTGCCAAAACTGGGTCACTTGTGGGGGTTTCTACTGTTTAGGCACATCAGGGGCTCTGCAAGCATAACATGACGCCCGCAGACCATTCCATCAAAGTTTGCATTTCAAAACGTCACTACTTCCCTTCTGAGCCCCAACGTGTACCAAACAGTGGCTACCTCCACATATGGGGTATCAACATACTCAGGACAAACTGGACAACAACTTTTGGGGTCTAATTTCTCCTGTTAGCCTTGATAAAATTAAAAATTGCGGCTAAAAAATAATTTTTTGTGGAACAAAAATTATTTTTTATTTTCAAGTCTCTGCATTATAAACTTCTGTGAAGCACTTGGGGCTTCAAAGTGCTCACCACACAAACACATCTAGATAAGTTCCTTGGGGGTCTAGTTTCCAAAATGGGGTCACTTGTGGGGGGTTTCTACTTTTTAGGCAAATCAGGGGCTTTGCAAATGTAACATGATGCCTGCAGACCATCAAAGTTGGCATTTCAAAATGTCACTTCTTCCCTTCCGAGCCCCAACGTGTACCCAAACAGTGGTTCCCCCCACATATGGAGTATCAGCGTACTCAGGACAAACTCTACAACAACTTTTGGGGTCCAATTTCTCCTGTTACCCTTGGGAAAATTAAAAATTGCGGGCTAAAAAAATAAGTTTTTGAGGAAAAAATTCTTTTTTATTTTCACAACTCTGCATTATAAACTTCTGTGAAGCACTTGGGGGTTCAAAGTGCTCACCGCACATCTAGATAAGTTCCTTTGGGGTGTCTAGTTTGCAATATGGGGTCACTTGTGGAGGGTTTCTACTGTTTAGGCACATCAGGGGCTCTGCAAACGTAACATGACGCCCGTAGACCATTCCATCAAAGTCGGCATTTCAAAACGTCACTACTTCCCTTCCGAGCCCAGACGTGTACCCAAACAGTGGTTAATACCCACATATGGGGTATCATCGTACTCAGGACAAACTGGACAACAACTTTTAGGGTCCAATTTCTCCTGTTACCCTTGTTAAAATTAAAAATTGCCGGCTGAAAAATAATTTTTTGAGGAACAAAAATGATTTTTTTATTTTCACAGCTCTGCATTATAAACTTCTGTGAAGCACTTGGAGCTTCAAAGTGCTCACCACACATCTAGATAAGTTCCTTGGGGTCTAGTTTCCAAAATGGGGTCTCTTGTGGGGAGCTCCAATGTTTAGGCACACAGGAGCTCTCCATACGCGACATGGTGTCCGCTAACGATTGGAGCTAATTTTCCATTCAAAAAGTCAAATGGCGCTCCTTCCCTTCTGAGCCCTACCGTGTGCCCAAACCGTGGTTTATGACTACATATGAGGTATCGGAGTACTCAAGAGAAATTGCCCAACAAATTTTATGATCCATTTTATCCTGTTGCCCATGTGAAAATGAAAAAACTGAGGCTAAAATAAAATTTTTGTGAAAAAAGTACTTTTTTTTATGGACCAATTTGTGAAGCATCTGGGGGTTCAAAGTGCTCACTCTGCATCTAAATAAGTTCCTTGGGGTGTCTAGTTTCCAAAATGTGTTCACTTGTGAGGGAGCTCCAATGTTTAGGCACACAGGGGTTCTCAAAATGCGACATGGCAACCGCTAAATATTCCAGCATATTTTCCATTCAAAAAGTCAAATGGCGCTCCTTCCCTTCTGAGCCCTGTCGTGCGCCCAAACAGTGGTTTATGACCACATATGAGGTGTCGGTGTACTCAGGAGAAATTGCCCAACAAATTATAGGATCCATCTTATCCTGTTTCCCATGTGAAAATTAAAAATTGAAGCTAAAAGAAAATTTTTGTTGGAAAAATTAAAATGTCCATTTTTTCCTTCCACGTTTCGTTAGTTCCTTTGAAGTACCTGAAGAGTTAATAATCTTCTTGAATGTAGTTTTGAGTAGCTTGAGGGGTACAGTTTTTTGAATGGTGTCACTTTTGGGTATTTTCTGCATATAGATCCCTCAAAGTGACTTCAAATGTGAGGTGGTCCCTAAAAAAATAATTTTGTTAATTTTGTTGTAAAAATGAGAAATCGCTGGTCGAATTTTAACTCTTATAACTTCCTAAGAAAAAAAATTTTGTTTCCAAAATTTTGCTGATGTGAAGTAGACATGAGGGAAATGTTATTTATTAACTATTTTGTGTCACATAACACTCTTGCTTAACAGAATAAAAATTCAAAATTTGAAAATTGCTAAATTTTCAAAATTTACGCCAAATTTCCATTTTTTTCACAAATAAATGCAAAAATTATCAACCTAAATTTACCACTATCTTGAAGCCCAATATGTCATGAAAAAACAGTCTGAGAATCGCTAGGATCCGTAGAAGCATTCCTGAGTTATAGCCTCATAAAGGGACACTGGACAGAATTGCAAAAAATGGCCAGGTCTTTAAGGTCAAAATAGGCTGGGCCATTAAGGTGTTAAATAGGCAAAGGAACCAGTGGACTACAGAAACTTGCGGTGGGTGTGGTCAACTGACATTCTGGGCTAGACTCACAGAACCTCTGCACCTCTGCATAAATCCTGGTCCAAAAGAACTGCTGCAGAATTTACTCTTGCTTCTTTTTAACTCCTAGGTGACCACCCATCATGTGTATGTGGCTGTCTCGAGCACAACCCAACGGTATGACTGGGGCACTACCAGCTGTTTCACTACTTCGTCCCAGTTTATGTCAACCAAATATTGCAACTCCTGATTGACCACCATATGGGATAAAACCGCGTCTACTTCGATTGCTGAGCCACCCCATTTACCTCTATCATCTTTTCACCTTTTCCCAAATGTTCCCTGGGATACTTCCAGCTATGGCATTTATGTGGTCTCCTCAACCATTCCTGCCAAAAACTCTTGGGAAAACCTATTGTGTTTCCACTCTTTCCCTATGAGGGTGACCCCCTTCGCCAGATATCATCAATTCAAGGTCTTCAGGTTCTGTGCCCGGACAGACATTCACCCTGGGAGGGTTAATTTTTCTCTCCCACAGGGACCAGTACAGGGTGAAGTCTCTTTCCAATGCAATCCTGTAAAAAAGGGGCTTCCCTACTCCCACCATGTTTAACCACTCCGCACATGAAAAAGATAAGCTCCACTGTGGGATACTCCCAGAGTTATTCATGTATACAATTGACCCTGACTTCCCCCCAGTGGGTACTAGCCAGAAGATCGGTGACTCATCGACGAGTATCAACAGGGTCCATGATTTTAAGAGAGCCACAGCTCGGTGTCAATTGTTGCGCACCTGGCACCGAAGGGGTTCAATAGCTGGACCAATGGTGTGCGTGATGTAGACATTCTGGGCATACATCATCACCCACAGTCCATGGGTTCAGCAGGCAGGGGGCAGTTCGCAGCCACATGTCCCTGCCCTTGGAGCCACCATCATCTGATAGCAGCGGCACTGCTAGGCCTTGAGACCGGTTTAGGGGTAACTGATCTCCTGCAACCCTCACTTCGAGGTAGCTTTCAGTATGGGCTCAGTTCTGACTGACACCAGCAGAGGGTCAGGTATCCTTTGCAGACTGTTGGGCTTGCAGGGGCCGGCATGATACTATGGGGAAGAGTCCTATATGAGGTCTTGGATGGGCACATAATGCTCGACCAGGGTAACCACCTGATCTAGGTTACCCAAGTCAACTTGCCCCACACAGTGCTGTATGGTGACTGGAAGAGTTCTTACTAACTGGTCGATTATTACCCTCTATACCATCTGGGCTGGGCTCAAGGTCTCAGACTGGAGCCAATTTTTTTCTAACTGTAGTAAGTCATGCTCCTGATACTTAGCATGTTGGGTCTCTACAAAGGACCCTCAATTGGGCAAGGATCTCACCTTTGAATCTTCCATAGTTCTGGGCATCCTCCTGGCTGAGGTTAAAGTAAGACTTCTGGTGTCTCTGATCAGGAACGAATGTGGAAAGCTTCCATGTCATCCTCCAGACTTATCTTCCTCACTGCTGATCTGACTTTGTCGCGGGTCTCGAGACGAACCAGGGTCGGCGGTGGGGGCATCACTCACTGGGCCCCAATCTGCTGCAGAATCAGGTTGTTGGTCTGCTGCTGCTGTTGGTGCAGCTTTTGATGTGGCCATTGCTGCTGCTGGTGCTCCTCATGCAGTTGCCACTGAAACTGCAGCTGCTGCTGTTGGGTGAGGACCAACTGCTTTAGTAGCTCCTACATGTTGTCCATGGGCCTGATTTGTAATTTTGAAGGCTATTTGCCACTACCATCTTACAGATCACTCCAAAACTAAAAGCCCATGTCAGGTTTTCTTAAATAATTTGAATAAATACCCGCTCTCTTTTATTTTGCATTGTAACCCCAGCTGTGACTGTAATTACAATGTTCTCCAGCGGATTTAGAATGTTTCTATGCAAATCCTGGGAGACACATAATGACCCTCGTATATATGATTCCGCTCACTGCCTCACAATACATTTACATACATTTGGTCCTACTTCCTTAGCATTAGGAACAAGTTATTTCAGTTGACATACCTTTGTGCAGAATGGTAAACATTTTCGTTGTGTTTTGATTAAAAGAAACGAGAATAGACATTTCTATCTGTCGGCAGTCAGTACTGTGATTTCTCTGGCCTGTCACAAACTGAACTGATTATTACATGCCCTAAACCTGTGTCTTGTCTGAGTGAAACGTTTGTATCCTCATCTTATTTGTGGAACACTCTGTCCTCAGGCTGTATATGCAACAAAAATTTACATTTTCCCAGTGAGTGAAGGGGGAGTTCCATCTGCCAGTAATAATTATTTTCTGCTGCCAGTCAAAGGTTTTTGTACCAGTGACTCTCTAGAAATGACTTGAAGAATAAAATATGTGTTTAAAATGCTTACAGTAAGTAGGTATACTCTTTGATGCTTGTAATAGCAGACATATCCAGATGGCACTAGTCAAATTCAGTATTTAGCATGAGCAATCATGATTTCCCCATATAAATTCAATGCTTACAGTTATTATTTTAAAATCAGCATGGGAGGTTTAAATACTGACTTGAAATTATAACTTAGAATTTAAACTCTACCACCAATTTAAGGCATACAGATTAAAAAAAAATATTAGGACAGCAAATGATGTTTACCTACATGTGAATATTTTTAAAAATTAAGCTCATATGTGTCCATTTCTTTTTTTTTCATAAACGAAAAGCTGGATTAATTTTCAACAGTTTGTCATTATTGATGGCAGATTCTTAAGCTTTTCCCTGCATTGGACAGTGAAGACAGGATTCAACTAGGGTGTCTTTCGTGTGATGTCATTTTTTTTCACTGACCCATTCATTTGAATATATGAGTTTGATTCACAAATCAGATCAAACAATAAGTTCACAAAAAAGGACTAATGAATATGTCTAATAGATTATAATATGCTTGTGTGCTATCTGCTGAAAATATGATGGCACAGGTAAGAAAAAAAATGGACGTGTGAATGAGACCTTGAAGCGAACCTGTCAGCAGAATTCTGCTCAGTAAACTACAGACAATGTCAGGTTGGCGCTGTTAGGGTATGTTTCCATGGTCTGGAATACATCCAGATTAGCTGCGGATTGAACGCTGTGTACAGTCATGGCCAAAAGTTTTGAGAATGACACAAATATTAATTTTTACAAAGTCTACTGCTTCACTTTTTCTAATGACAATTTGCATATACTCCAGAATGTTATAAAGAGTGATCAGCTTAACAGCAATTACTTGCAAAGTCAATATTTGGCTAGAAAATGAACTTTATCCCCCAAAACACATTTCAACATCATTGCAGCCCTTCCTTAAAAGGACCAGCTAACCTCTTTTCAGTGATTGCTCCATTAACACAGGTGTGGGTGTTGATGAGGACATGGCTGGAGATCAATCTGTCATGATTAAGTAAGAATGACACCACTGGACACTTTAAAAGGAGGCTGGTGCTTGGCATCATTGTTTCTCTTCTGTTAACCATGGTTATCGCTAAAGAAACACGTGCAGTCATCATTGCAATGCACAAAAATGGCCTAACAGGGAAGAGTATCGCAGCTAGAACGATTGCACCTCAGTCAACAATCTATCGCATCATCAAGAACTTCAAGGTGAGAGGTTCCATTGTTGCCAAAAAGGCTTCAGGGCGCCCAAGAAAGACCAGCAAGCGCCAGGACCGTCTCTTAAAAGTGTTTCAGCTGTGGGATCGGGCTACCAGCAGTGCAGAGCTTGCTCAGGAATGGCAGCAGGCAGGTGTGAGTGTATCTGCACGCACTGTGAGGCGGAGACTCTTGGAGCAAGGCCTGGTCTCAAGGAGGGCAGCAAAGAAGCCACTTCTCTCCAGAAAAAACATCATGGACAGACTGATATTCTACAAAAGGTACAGGCAGTGGACTGCTGAGGACTGGGGTAAAGTTATTTTCTCTGATGAATCCCCTTTTCGATTGTTTGGGACATCAGGAAAACACCTCATTCGGAGAAGACAAGGTGAGCGCTACCACCAGTCTTGTCTCATGCCAACTGTTAAGCATCCTGAAACCATTTATGTGTGGGGTTGCTTCTCAGCCAAGGGAATCGGCTCTCTCACAGTCTTGCATAAAAACACAGCCATGAATAAAGAATGGTACCAGAATGTCCTCCAAGAGCAACTTCTCCCAACCCTCCAAGAGCAGTTTGGCGATCAACAATGCCTTTTCCAGCATGATGGAGCATCTTGCCATAAAGCAAAGGTGATAACTAAATGGCTCAGGGAACAAAACATTGAGATTTTGGGTCCATGGCCTGGAAACTCACCAGATCTTAATCCCATTGAGAACTTGTGGTCAATCATCAAGAGATGGGTGGACAAACAAAAACCTAAAAATTCTGACAAAATGAAAGCATTGATTGTGCAAGAATGGACTGATATCAGTCAGGATTTGGTCCAGAAGTTGTTTGAGAGCATGCCAGGGAGAATTGCAGAGGTCCTGAAGAAGAAGGGTCAACACTGCAAATATTGACTTGCTGCATTAACTCATTCTAACTGTCAATATAAGCTTTTTGTAAGGTTCTATGTATATATTCCTGAAACTCAGTTTGTTCGTCAGCCATTTTACTTTCTGTCTTGCTGCAGCTATCTTGCCCTCAGTCAAAATGGAGTTTCCAGCTTGCATGTTCCCGCCCTGATTCTCTCCTTTGCTTCTTAAGCAGCCACAGCTGAGCAATCAGTGCTTCAGAATCTAGCCTGCAGTGAACCTGTGACTTGACTCCTGTAAGCCTTGGACCTTGTACTCCAGCTATTCCTACTGAGGAACTCTGAAGCACTTGTGGACTCTGAACCCTGCTCTTTGAAAGACCCACGTTTGCATGGACTTACGGTAACAGAGAAGAAGATCCTGAATCTGTATTGGAGAGTGATTGCTGAGCTTGGATTACTCTGGCCTGCTGTGTCTCCTGTTTCTGTGTCTGCAAACTGTGTGACTATTTCTGCCAACTTGTATGAAGTAATACAGGACTTTTCTATATCAAACCTGTGACTCCTGTGTTTTCATCGCACCCAAGCACAAGACGCTATATGAACTGTACTACATACATTACAAGATTCTGAAGCCAAAACGTTAGTGTCTGCTGGGTCTGGAAGGCTGTGTCTGCTGTACTGTGGATATCAGACGTCCGGTTGTACTTTCTGTGATGACAGTGGTTGTGACTTCTCACAACCATTCCAGGTGAGCAATTCCCTTAAGTTTTTTCTTTTTGCAGTGTTACCACAGGTAAACACTATTGTTTTTTTTTTTTCCTTTCTTTTCTCTTTTTTGTCTGCTGTAACTCTGGATATCAGATGTCTGGTTGAAACTTTCTGTGATGATAGTGGTTGTGACTTCTCACAACCATTCCAGGTGAGCAGTTCCCTTAATTTTTTTTTCTCTCTGCAGTGTTGCCACAGGTGAACACTATTGTTTTTTTTTCTTCCTCTTCTTCCAGTAATCCTGTCTTAAAAGATCTGGAAAATGGAGGCCCGCATAAAGGAACTTTGCGGAGTGACTGATAATATCCTTGCAGATTTGCAGAATATAAAGACCCGTTTTACAAATCTACAGGACCTCAATAATCACAATTTGCAAGTGGTTGGACAGACTACCAGGATTTGCGAGCCAGGATTGAGGTTCTAGAGGGGCGAGTCCAGGCTCCTGCCGTAGCCCCGAGTGCTGGGATTCCCAAGTTGCCCCCTTTTCGTTTTGGCGGTGAACGTGAGAAATTCAGGGGATTTATTAATCAATGCAATCTTTTTTTTTCTGCACATGCTTCACAATTTCCCACTGAACGATCTAAGGTGCTTACTATAATTATGTTGCTTACCAACAAGGCTTTAATGTGGGCAAACCCTCTGATTGAGACTGAGGATGATTGTTTGAATCACCTTGATGATTTTATTTCAGCCATGGGGCAGGTGTTTGATGACCCCAATCGAGGTGCAACAGCTGAAGCAGCCATGTTAGCTTTGCGCCAAGGTAAGCACTCGGTAGCTGAATATGCCTTGGATTTCAGGAGATGGGCCCTTGATACCACCTGGGACAGTTCCGCCAAAAAATCTATTTTTCGAAAGGGGTTATCTCCACTGATTAAGGATGAACTTGCTCGTGCCGACCCTCCCACTGCGTTAGGTGACTTTATTAACTACTGCATCCGTATTGATACTCGTCTGACTGAACTCAGGCAAGAGAGATGGTTCGAAAGCAATCGTACTAACCTTTTCCTACCTTCCTCTCCAGCTAAGGAACCTTTGAGTAGGATTACACGGGAACCTGAACCTGAACCCATGCAGGTAGACTCTTTACAACGACGGGTTAGTGATGCACGCAAGGAACATCGTTTTAAGGAGAATCTATGTTTCTATTGTGGTAAGTCAGGGCACTTCATTATAAACTGCCCCAGCCGTTCTCGTAAGACTACTGCAGCACTCATTCATTGTGAGTGTTGCGAGAGGGGATCTGTCAGGTCCGAGCCTCAGGCTCCAGAGAGATCTGCAGCAACAGATCTTGATTTCTCGGACTTAAACTCCGTTACCTCTGAGGACGTTGACTGTGTAAACGCTGCCATTTTTCAAGTTTCCTCAGCGGTGTCCCAGCTGAGTTGTAAGAAAAACAATTCTCATTGCTTTCTTTCCATCAAACTCTGGGTTGACTCAGCTTGGGTGTCTAGCTCTGCTATGATCGACTCAGGGGCAAGTGGAAATTTTATGGATGTCTCCTTTGCTCTGAAACAGGGAATACGTTCAGTGAAGAAGGCTACTCCAGTACAGATGGAAACTGTGGATGGCTCCCTGCTGACCTCTGGACCAGTGGATCAGGAAACAGAGCCTTTGAGGGTTCTTATGGGTAAAGATCATCAAGAGAAACTGTCCTTTATGCTTATCTCTTCTCCCCACTTTCCCATTATTCTAGGGCTACCATGCTGCAGGCTCAGAATCCTACCATTAACTGGGAGACCAAGGAATTACACTTTCCAGAGAAACAGATGAGTCCAAAAGTTTCAGCTTGCTCTGTTCCTAAAGGAATCATGTCAGTCCCTGAACTACCAGCTGTATACCAGGACTATGTGGATTTATGTGACAAGAAGAACGCTGACCAGCTTCCTCCTCACCGTCCATATGATTGTCCAATTGAATTATTGCCTGGAGCAGAGATACCTTTTGGTAAGATCTACCCCCTGGCGGGGCCCGAGCTAAAGGCTTTAAAGGATTACATAGATGAAAATCTAGCCAAGGGCTTCATACGCCCCTCTTCATCTCCTGCAGGTGCACCCATCTTCTTTGTAAAGAAGAAAGATGGATCTCTGAGACCATGCATAGACTATAGGGAACTCAATAAGGTTACTATTAGAAACCGTTATCCATTGCCTTTAATCCCTGAGTTATTGGAGAGAGTGCGGCATGCCAAAATTTTTTCTAAACTAGATCTTCGTGGGGCCTATAACTTAGTCCGTATTAGACCTGGGGATGAATGGAAGACTGCATTCAGGTCACGCTATGGACACTTTGAATATCTAGTTATGCCTTTTGGTCTGAGTACCGCCCCAGCCACTTTCCAACACTTGGTGAATGACATCTTCAGGGATCTCCTAGATACATTCGTGGTAATTTATTTGGATGATATTCTAATTTTTTCTAACTCCACAGAGGAACATCATGGACATGTGAGAATGGTCTTGGAACGTCTAAGACAAAATCATCTTTACATCAAACTTGAAAAGTGTGAATTCCATAGGACCGAAATTCAATTTCTGGGGTATGTACTGTCTACACAAGGAATTAGTATGGATGGAAGCAAAACCCAAGCCATCAAGGATTGGCCAAGTCCTAGAAATGTGAAGGAGGTACAGCGCTTCATCGGGTTTGCCAACTTCTATAGACGTTTCATTAGAAATTTCTCTGAGGTAGTGTCACCTATCACTCAACTTACCCGGAAAGAGTCTAGGTTTTCCTGGACTCCCAAGCCCAGGAAGCATTTTCCCGTCTAAAAGATAAATTTACCACTGCACCTATCCTAGTACATCCCAACCCCGAGCTTGCCTTCATAATAGAGGTGGATGCTTCAGACTGTGCCGTTGGAGCTATACTCTCTCAGAGAACAGGTGAGAAGAATGTCTTGCATCCCTGTGCCTTCTTTTCCAGCAGTTGTCTTCGGCTGAGAGGAACTACGATGTGGGCAATAGAGAGTTGTTGGCCATTATTGCCGCCTTCAAAGAATGGAGACACCTTCTTCAGGGAGCTGCACAGCAAATAGTCATCCTGACAGACCATCGTAACCTTGAGTTTATCAGGTCGGCTAAGTGCCTGACTCCTCGCCAGGCTCGCTGGAATCTTTTCTTAAACCAATTTAATTTTATCATCTCTTATAGACCAGGATCGCGCAATGGAAAGGCTGATGCACTCTCTAGGATTTACTCAGCAGAGACACGTCCGATTACTCCTCCTAAGACTATTCTTCCTGACTCTAGATTCCTAGGAGTAATTCATAATCAAGACCTACTTAAGGACATCAAGGAAGCATACCATGCAGATTCCTTTTTGGCACAACCCCCAAGGGACGTAAGTCTTGTCTTTAAGAATGGTGTGTGGATTCAGGGACAACGTCTGTATATTCCTGAAACAGTCAGATTAAGAGTATTGCAACTCATTCACGATTCCAAGATAGCTGGGCATAGAGGAATTCTAAAGACACAGGAATTTCTTTCTCGTTTCTTTGGTGGCCCACTTGCAGGAAGGATGTTTTGAATTATGTCACTTCATGTGAGGTCTGTGCAAGATGCAAAACACCTCGCTCCTCACCAACTGGTCTGTTACAGCCTCTTCCCACCCCGTCCCCCGTGGGGATCCATTTCTATGGACTTCATTGTGGAGTTACCAACCTCTCAGGGGAAGAACACCATTCTAGTGGTGGTTGACCGTCTAACAAAGGCAGCTCATTTTATCCCTTGTGTCGGCTTACCCACTGCAAAACAGACATCAGATTTGATGATTAAAGATGTGTTTCGCTTACATGGAGTACGGATGAGGTTATTTCGGATCGAGGGGTGCAATTCACTTCTAGGTTTTGGCAAAATTTCTGTGCAGCATTGGACATTAAAGTAAACCTTTCTTCTGCTTTTCATCCCCAGACTAATGGACAGACCGAACGAACCAATCAAACCCTGGAGCAGTATCTCCGCTGCTTTATCTGCCACCTACAGGATGATTGGGTGGATCTACTTCCATTAGCTGAGTTCTCGTATAACAACTCTCAGAGTGCCTCCACTAAACAGTCTCCTTTTTACTCTAATCTAGGTTATCATCCTAACATTCTACCACGATTTCCATAGAAACGCCTTTACCAGCAGTGGCTGAAAGAATCACGTCTTTACAGAAGAATATGGATCTTCTAAAGGAAAATCTGGAATCGGCTCAAGAAAGGTACAAGAAAGCAGCAGATAAATTTTGTAAACCTGCACCAGCTTTCAAGGTAGGAGACTTGGTCTGGCTGTCAACCAGAAATCTTAAGTTAAGGATTCCATCGTCTAAGTTGGGACATAAGTACATTGGACCCTATAAAATCAGTAAAATTATAAGTGCCGTTGCTTGTCGTCTTCAACTGCCCAGAACTATGAGAATCCACCCTGTCTTTCATGTATCCCTACTAAAGGCTGCGACACCCAATACGTTTCCTGGACGTTCCTCTCCTTGCCCTGACCCAGTGCTAGTCGATGGTCAGGAAGAATTTGTGGTGGAAAGGATTTTAGATTCCAGGTTGTATAGAAATCAGTTACAATATCTGATTAAATGGCAGGGCTACCCAGTGGAGGACAACTCATGGGAACCGGTCAATAACGTTAATGCTCCTCGCTTGCTCCGTCAGTTTCATCAGAGGTACCCACACAAGCCTGGTCTGAGGTCATCCGGAGGTTGTCCTTAAGGGGGGAGTAATGTAAGGTTCTATGTATATATTCCTGAAACTTAGTTTGTTCGTCAGCCATTTTACTTTCTGTCTTGCTGCAGCTATCTTGCCCTCAGTCAAAATGGAGTTTCCAGCTTGCATGTTCCCGCCCTGATTCTCTCCTTTGCTTCTTAAGCAGCCACAGCTGAGCAATCAGTGCTTCAGAATCTAGCCTGCAGTGAACCTGTGACTTGACTCCTGTAAGCCTTGGACCTTGTACTCCAGCTATTCCTACTGAGGAACTCTGAAGCACTTGTGGACTCTGAACCCTGCTCTTTGAAAGACCCACGTTTGCATGGACTTACTGTAACAGAGAAGAAGATCCTGAATCTGTATTGGAGAGTGATTGCTGAGCTTGGATTACTCTGGCCTGCTGTGTCTCCTGTTTCTGTGTCTGCAAACTGTGTGACTATTTCTGCCAACTTGTATGAAGTAATACAGGACTTTTCTATATCAAACCTGTGACTCCTGTGTTTTCATCGCACCCAAGCACAAGACGCTATATGAACTGTACTACATACATTACACTTTTGTTACTCATATGTTTGCAATTATTATATTTCTGTCTGTGATAAAAACATCTGTCAAACACACATATAAACCAGAGGGCAGCAGATCATGTGAAAATATAATATTTGTGTCCTTCTCAAAACTTTTGGCCTTGACTGTACAGCCACAGCGTTTAATCCGCAGTGTCCATATGTTCAGGGGCTTACTGGCACTTTTCAGCATGAGGGGCAATCACAAGGCAGTGGCCCTCGAGTTGCGGTGGCCCTCCTTTTCCCTGCTTATCTCTGGCCATTGCATTAAAGCAGCAGAGATAACAGGCTTTAATAATAGGCTGGTACGTAGATATGGGAACAGTAAGGAGCTTGCTGCACAGATATGGGAGCAGAACCGAGCTTACTCCAGAGATATGGGAGCAGAACCGAGCTTACTCTCGAGATATGGGAGCAGAACCGCGCTAACTCCAGAGATATGGGAGCTGAACGGAGCTTACTCCAGAGATATGGGAGCAGAACCGAGCTTACTACAGAAATATGGGAGTAGAACAGAGCTTACTCCAGAGATATGGGAGCAGAACAGAACTTACTCCAGAGATATGGGAGCAGAATCAAGCTTACTCCATAGAAATGGGAGCAGAACTGAGCTTACTCCAGAGATATGGGAGCAGAACAGAGCTTACTCCAGAGATATGGGAGCAGAACTGAGCTTACTCCAGAGATATGGGAGCAGAACAGAGCTTACTCCAGAGACATGGGAGCAGAATCGAGCTAACTCCAGAGATATGGGAGCAGAACGGAGCTTTCTCCAGAGATATAGGAGCAGGACCGAGCTTACTACAGAAATATGGGAGTGGAACAGAGCTTACTCCAGAGATATGGGAGCAGAACAGAACTTACTCCAGAGATATGGGAGCAGAATCGAGCTTACTGTAAAGATATGGGAGCAGAACAGAGCTTACTCCAGAGATCTGGGAGCAGAACCGAACTTACTGCAGAGATATGGGAGCAAAACCGAGCTTACTACAGAAATATGGGAACAGAACAGAGCTTACTCCAGAGATATGGGAGCAGAACTGAGCTTACTCCAGAGATATGGGAGCTGAAAAGAGCTTACTCCAGAGAAATGGGAGCAGAACTGAGCTTACTCCAGAGATATGGGAGCAGAACAGAGCTTTCTCCAGAGATATGGGAGCAGAAAAGAGCTTACTCCAGAGAAATGGGAGCAGAACTGTGCTTACTCCAGAGATATGGGAGCAGAACAGAGCTTACTCCAGAGATATGGGAGCAGAACGGAGCTTTCTCCAGAGATATGGGAGCAGAACAGAGCTTACTCCAGAGATATGGAAGCAGGACCGAGCTTTCTCCAGAGATATGGGAGCAGAAAAGAGCTTACTACAGAAATATAGGAGCAGAACAGAGCTTACTCCAGAAATATGGGAGCCGAACAGAGTTTACTATAGAGATATGGGAGCAGAACCGAGCTTACTACGTAGATATGGGAACAGTAAGGAGCTTACTCCAGAGATATGGGAGCAGAACCGAGCTTACTCCCGAGATATGGGAGCAGAACCGCGCTAACTCCAGAGATATGGGAGCTGAACGGAGCTTACTCAGAGATATGGGAGCAGAACCGAGCTTACTACAGAAATATGGGAGTAGAACAGAGCTTACTCCAGAGATATGGGAGCAGAACAGAACTTACTCCAGAGATATGGGAGCAGAATCGAGCTTACTCCATAGAAATGGGAGCAGAACTGAGCTTACTCCAGAGATATGAGAGCAGAACAGAGCTTACTCCAGAGATATGGGAGCAGAACAGAGCTTACTCCAGAGATATGGGAGCAGAAAAGAGCTTACTCCAGAGAAATGGGAGCAGAACTGAGCTTACTCCAGAGATATGGGAGCAGAACAGAGCTTACTACAGAGATATGGGAGCAGAACGGAGCTTTCTCCAGAGATATGGGAGCAGGACCGAGCTTACTAAGAAATATGGGAGTAGAACAGAGCTTACTCCAGAGATCTGGGAGCAGAACCGAACTTACTGCAGAGATATGGGAGCAAAACCGAGCTTACTACAGAAATATGGGAGCAGAACAGAGCTTACTCCAGAGATATGGGAGCAGAACTGAGCTTACTCCAGAGATATGGGAGCTGAAAAGAG
The DNA here is from genome assembly GCA_033576555.1 of Oophaga sylvatica. Lineage (NCBI taxonomy): Eukaryota > Metazoa > Chordata > Amphibia > Anura > Dendrobatidae > Oophaga > Oophaga sylvatica. The sequence continues at coordinate 302,296,912 of JARQOD010000006.1, forward strand.
CTTACTCCAGAGAAATGGGAGCAGAACTGAGCTTACTCCAGAGATAGGGGAGCAGAACAGAGCTTACTCCAGAGATATGGGAGCAGAGAAGAGCTTACTCCAGAGAAATGGGAGCAGAACTGAGCTTACTCCAGAGATATGGGAGCAGAACAGAGCTTACTCCAGAGATATGGGAGCAGAACCGAGCTTGCTAAAGAGATATGGGAGCAGAACAGAGCTTACTCCAGAGATATGGAAGCAGGACCAAGCTTTCTCCAGAGATATGGGAGCAGAAAAAGCTTACTACAGAAATATGGGAGCAGAACAGAGCTTACTCCAGAAATATGGGAGCCGAACAGAGTTTACTATAGAGATATGGGAGCAGAACCGAGCTTACTACAGAGATATGGGAGCAGAACTGAGCTTACTATAGAGATATGGGAGCAGAGCAGAGCTTACTCCAGAGATATGGGAGCATAATGGAGCTTACTCCAGAGATATGGACCAGAACGGAGAATACTCCAGAGATATGGGAGCAGAACAGAATTTACTCCAGAGATATGGGAGCACAACCGAGTTTACTCCAGAGATATGGATCAGAACAAAGAATACTCCAGATATCTGGGAGCACGAAGGAGCTTACTACAGAGATATGGGTGCAAAACCGAGCTTACTACAAAGATATGAGAGCAGAACCGAGCTTACTATAGCGGTATGGGAGCAGAACCGAGCTTACTACAGAGATTTGGAGCAGAACTGAGCTTACTCCAGAAATATGGGAGCAGAATCGAGCTTACTACAGAGATATGGGATATAGAGTGTGATGGCCTCAGCTCCCACCATAAATATAGTGCGATGGCCCCAGTTGCCCATACATACAGCATGATGGCCTCAGTTCTCCCCACATATCTATTATGATGGCCTCAGTTCTCCCCACATATCTAGTATGATGGCCCAGTTCTCCTCACATATACTGTACATAGTATGATAGCCCAAGTTCTCCCCATATATAGTATGAGGGCACCAGTTCTCCAGATACACTCCCTGACAGAAGTTATGTCGCTTATCCATGTTATGTAAATCAAAGCTTATAACCTGACGTTAAATTCATCCATTGGTTTTATAAATTACTCTTTTGAAAGCTGAAATCCTCCCAAATTTGGTTTAGGTTAAGAAAATAAATTGGCATCAATGCTGAAATATTGATCATTTAATGAACACAGAATGGTCAGATTTTGGCAAGACAAAAGTTTTGTTGCCTGGTCATATAATGCACCCAATCCTAGCTTACATCCTCACCAGTGCTCAGCAAATGATTGGTTAATTAGTGGGTGTGTATAAAAAGAAACCCAGCACCCCAGACCTTCACTTGAACTGCAACTTGAGCTCTGACAACATGCCAAAAATCCACGCTGCGACCAAAGCCTTGATTATCAAGAGGCTGAAGACCAGATCCACTGCAGAGGTGACTGGCACCTTTAATGTGTCTCAGCGTCAAGTACAAAGAATTAAAAAAAAGATTTGAAGAGACTGGAGATGTGTTTGACAAGCCCAGGTCCGGCAGACCCCGCAAGACAACTGCACAGGAGGAACGTTTGTTGGTTAGAAAATAAAAAGCAAGCCCCTCTTCCACTGCAGCAGAGCTCCAACAGGCCTGGTCACCTCAAGTCCCTGTGTCAACTAGAACACTTTGTAGGATTCTGTCTCGAAATGGCCTCCATGGTCGAATCAGTGCCCAGAAGCCATCACTAAACAAAAGGCAAATAAAAAACTGTGTGGCATTTGCAAAGTCCCACAGCCTGCTAAACAGATGGACGCTGGAAAAGTGGCAGAAGGTGTATTTCTCTGATGAATCTTCAGTAGAATTACACAACAGCCGCCGCAAATACTGCAGGAGACCTACTGGAGCCTGTATGGATCCAAAATACACCCAGAAAACAGTTACATTTTGTGGTGGAAAGATCATGGTCTGGGGTTACATTCAGTATGGGGTTGTGCGAAATGTTAGCAAGGTGGAAGGCAATATCAATAGCCTAAAATATCAAGAAGTATTAGCTACCTTATATATTCCAAATCATAAAAGGGGTCAAATTCTGCAGCAGGATGTTGTTCCATCTTATACATCCATCTCTACAACAAAGTTCCTCCAGGCAAAAAGATTAAGGTGCTCAAGGACTGGCCAGCCCAGTCACCAGACATGAACATCATTGAGCATGTTTGAGGTAGGATGAAAGAGGAAGCTTGGAAGACAAAACCAAAGAATCTAGATGAACTCTGGGAGGCATGGGAGACTGCATTCTTTGCTATTCCTGATGACTTCATTAATAAATTGTATGAATTATTGTTGAACCGCGTGGATGCAGTCCTTCAAGCTCATGGAAGTCACATAATATTAAATATGCCTCGAATAGCACCACAACTTCATTCACCAATGGTATGCAACATATATTTGTATATTTCAAAGAGTAATTTATAAAACCAATGGATGAATTTAATGTCAGGTTATAGCTTTGATTTACAGAACATGGATAAGCGACATAACTTCTGTCAGGGAGTATATATATAGTATGATGGCCCCAGTTATCCCCATATATATAGTATACTAGCCCCAGTTCTCCCATATATATAGTAGGATGTCCCCAGTTCTCCATATTAAAAATAATGAAGTTTATACTCACCTCATTCTGATTCCCGGCACTGCAGCCTCCATTATCTCTTCCGGTCGACAGAGCGGCATGAGACAATAATGTCATCACACTGCCTGCGTGAGAACACTGAAGTCTCAGGAAGCTGCATTCTGCAGCTTATGAGACAGACCAGGGCTTCCACTAGGAATTTCGGGGCCCAATACTGGCAAAATTTTTGGGTTCCCTTGAGACTCCGCCCAGGTTCCACACAGCTCCGCCTCTACTGTCCCATCGCCCACTCTTGGAAAAACTCAACTTCACCACCACATCCTCACCGATCAGATATTACCAGTTCCCATCAAACACCAGAACACATTCATAACCAGCAGCTTTTGTTCTGGCCAAAATAATTTTTAAGCTGATACCTAGACACGGTAGACTCTTTTGGCTGGGCCCTATTCTACCCTAAACTATTAAAAATAAATATATATTTACTAGATGGTGACACGATTCTAATGCATTGGGTATTCTAGAATATGTATGTAGTTTATTTATGCATGGCTCCGCTCCCACCCTCCCATCCTATATACACGGCTCTGCTCCCACCCTCCCATCCTGTATACACGGTTCCGCTCCCACCCTCCCATCCTGTATACACGGCTCCGCTCCCACCATCCCATCCTATATAGATGGCTCCGCTCCCACCCTCCCAACCTATATACATGGCTCGGCTCCACCCTCCCATCCTGTATACATGGCTCCGCTCCCACCCTCCCATCCTATATACATGGCTCCACTCCCATCCTGTATACATGGCTCTGCTCCCACCCTCCCATCCTGTATGCATGGCTCCGCTCGCACCCTCCCAACCTTGTATACATGGCTCTGCTCCCACCTCCAATCCTATATACGTGGCTCCGCTCCCACCCTGTATACATGGCTCTGCTCCCACCCTCCCATCCTGTGTACATAGCTCCACTCCCACCCTCCAATCCTATATACATGGCTCCGCTCCCACCCTCCAATTCTATATTCATGGCTCCGCTCCCACCCTGTATACATGGCTCCGCTCCCACTCTCCCATCCTGTATACATGGCTCCGCTCCCACCCTCCCATCCTATATACATGGCTCCGCTCCCACCCTCCCATCCTGTATACAGTCATGGCCAAAAGTTTTGAGAATGACACAAATATTAATTTTTACAAAGTCTACTGCTTCACTTTTTCTAATGGCAATTTGCATATACTCCAGAATGTTATAAAGAGTGATCAGCTTAACAGCAATTACTTGCAAAGTCAATATTTGGCTAGAAAATGAACTTTATCCCCCAAAACACATTTCAACATCATTGCAGCCATGCCTTAAAAGGACCAGCTAACCTCTTTTCAGTGATTGCTCCATTAACACAGGTGTGGGTGTTGATGAGGACATGGCTGGAGATCAATCTGTCATGATTAAGTAAGAATGACACCACTGGACACTTTAAAAGGAGGCTGGTGCTTGGCATCATTGTTTATTTTCTGTTAACCATGGTTATCTCTAAAGAAACATGTGCAGTCATCATTGCAATGCACAAAAATGGCCTTACAGGGAAGAGTATCGCAGCTAGATAGATTGCACCTCAGTCAACAATCTATCGCATCATCAAGAACTTCAAGGAGAGAGGTTCCATTGTTGCCAAAAAGGCTCCAGGGCGCCCAAGAAAGACCAGCAAGCACCAGGACCGTCTCTTAAAAGTGTTTCAGCTGCGGGATCGGGCTACCAGCAGTGCAGAGCTTGCTCAGGAATGGCAGCAGGAAGGTGTGAGTGCATCTGCACGCACTGTGAGGCGGAGACTCTTGGAGCAAGGCCTGGTCTCAAGGAGGGCAGCAAAGAAGCCACTTCTCTCCAGAAAAACATCATGGACAGACTGATATTCTGCAAAAGGTACAGGCAGTGGACTGCTGAGGACTGGGGTAAAGTTATTTTCTCTGATGAATCCCCTACCACCAGTCTTGTCTCATGCCAACTGTTAAGCATCCTGAAACCATTCATGTGTGGGGTTGCTTCTCAGCCAAGGGAATCGGCTCTCTCACAGTCTTGCCTAAAAACACAGCCATGAATAAAGAATGGTACCAGAATGTCCTCCAAGAGCAACTTCTCCCAACCCTCCAAGAGTAGTTTGGCGATCAACAATGCCTTTTCCAGCATGATGGAGCACCTTGCCATAAAGTAAAGGTGATAACTAAATGGCTCAGGGAACAAAACATAGAGATTTTGGGTTCATGGCCTGGAAACTCCCCAGATCTTAATCCCATTGAGAACTTGTGGTCAATCATCAAGAGACGGGTGGACAAACAAAAACCTAAAAATTCTGACAAAATTAAAGCATTGATTGTGCAAGAATGGACTGCTATCAGTCAGGATTTTGTCCAGAAGTTGATTGAGAGTATGCCAGGGAGAATTGCAGAGGTCCTGAAGAAGAAGGGTCAACACTGCAAATATTGACTTGCTGCATTAACTCATTCTAACTGTCAATATAAGCTTTTGTTACTCATATGTTTGCAATTATATTTCTGTCTGTGATAAAAACATCTGTCAAACACACACATAAAAACCAGAGGGCAGCAGATCATGTGAAAATATAATATTTGTGTCATTCTCAAAACTTTTGGCCATGACTGTACATGGCTCTGTTGACACCCTCCCATCCTGTTTAAATGGCTCCGCTCCCACCCTCCCATCCTATATACATGGCTCCGCTCCCACCCTCCCATCCTGTATACATGGCTCCGCTCCCACCCTCCCATCCTATATACATGGCGCCACTTCCACTCTCCCATCCTGTATACATGGCTCTGCTCCCATCCTCCAATTCTATATACAAGTCTCCGCTCCCACCCTGTATACATGGCTCTGCTCCCACCCTGTATACATGGCTCCTCTCCCACCCTCTGTTGGGCTCCCCTGTCCTTCCCATCATACTTATCCTCCTCACTCCATCGCTGCAGGTCCCTGCATCTCTATCCCCGCGCTTCAACTTCTTCCTCTGTGGTGCGGTCACGTGGTACCGCTCATTAAGGTCATGAATATGGATGCCACGCCTATGGAAGTGGAGTCATTTCCATATTCATAACCTTAATGAGCGGTACTACGTGACCGCACAGGATAGAAGCAGATGCGCCGGGACAGGGATGCAGGAACAGAAGGTGAGTATGTACTGGAGATGACCCGCGGCTACCGTCGGGAGATCAGCGGCTAGCGCCGCTGATCTCCACACGATAGCGGTGGAGTGGACCGGATGTACCTGTCGCTGATTGGTCGCGTCCGGCCGGGTGCGACCAATCAGCGACGCAGGATTTCCGTTACAGACGGAAGTGAAAAGTTAGACAATTATGTAGTAGATGTATTTTTCTTTAAGGGAATGAGTCACATACATTTACATTTTTTTTTAGCAACCATTAATACCACATACAAGGCTAAATATTGTCACACCATGACCAGACCACATATTACCATTAGTGTTGAGCATTCCGATACTGCAAATATCGGGTATCGGCCGATATTTGCTGTATCGGAATTCCAATTCTGAGTTCCGATATTTTTGTCATATCAGATACCGGAATCGGAGTTTTCCGACCAAGTCTATGGGAGTTCCTGTGTCACAGAACGAAGTACGTGACACAGGAACTCCCCAAAACTGTCACAGTCAGTGTCGGTCCGGTCTGTCAGGTGTCAGGACTCAGCAGAGTCCGCACTTACCTGTCAGAAGATCCCGTTCCCCGGCGGACACGTCCTCCTGGATGGCCGCCATTACACTGTCCCTGGCGGTCACGTGCAGAATCTCGCGATAACTGCAGTGACTGCCGGGTACTGGGTAATCTCGGCCAGCTGTAGTCTCGCGACAGCTGGCCGTAAACCAGTCCGGATTACGTCACCGCCGGGGATGCAGCTCAGGTAAGCAGCTCTGCTCCATGTGGATGTCAGGCTCAGCCTGTCATCCAGATGTAGCAGAGCTGGACTCATCGTGGGACATTCGTTATCTTGGACTGCGTCGGACAGGTGGTATTTGTTTTGGTTTATTATTTTTGTTTTTTTACAGGAGATCAATGGTGTCGCAGGAATGAGAGTTTAATAAAAATAATAAAAACTGTGTGGTATTTTATTTCATTAAAAACTTTTTTCTTGCTGTGTTTTTTTTTTAAATTTACAAACTATGATAAATAATGGATCGGTGTCTTATTGACGCCTCTCCATTATTAACCGGGCTTATTGTCACCGATCAATCAAAGGTGACATTAACCCCTTAGTACCCCGCTTGCCACTGCTACAGGGCAAGTGGGAAGAGCCAGGTAAAGTGCCACAATTGGCGCATCTTTGGATGCGCCATTTGTGGGACTGCTGCAGCCTGGTATTTTTAGGCTGTTGAGGGCCAAAATCCATGGGCCTTGACAGTCTTTTAATACCAGGCCGCAGCAGTCTGCATTTTACTTGGCTGGTTAACAAAAATAGGGGGATCCCCACGCCATTTTTTTTCGAGGGGATCCCTATTTTTGTTAACCAGCCAAGCTAAGCAGACTGCTGTGCCCTGGTATTATCAGGCTTGCAAGGTCCATGGATATTGGATCCTTACCAGCCTGAAAAACCAGGCCTCAGTAGTCTGCTTTATCAGGCTGGTTAACAAAAATAGGGGGGACCCTACGCCATTTTTTTTTAGAGGGGATCCCCTATTTTTGTTAACCAGCCAAGCTAAGCAGACTGCTGTGCCCTGGTATTATCAGGCTTGCAAGGTCCATGGATATTGGATCCTTACCAGCCTGAAAAACCAGGCCTCAGTAGTCTGCTTTATCAGGCTGGTTAACAAAAATAGGGGGGACCCTACGCCATTTTTTTTTAGAGGGGATCCCCTATTTTTGTTAATCAGTTCACTTCAAGTCAGCTGGGATTCCCTCTGACGTGACTGATGCTGTGGGTGTCCCTGGCTGACCTGAAGTGAAAATGGAAAGCAATCAATTATGCTAACCACTTCCTCTCCTGTCAGCCAGGAGAGGTGCTCATTCATTAGGGGGTTTACTGTGAGACTGTCAGCATTAGCTGCAGTCTCTGCAGTAAACATTAACCCTTTCAGAAGGATTACATCGGGGGACCTGACTGAACATAGGATAGGTATGAATAATGTTGCTTTATTATTTTATTTTTATTACAGGTGAACAAGGGCTTCGCAAGGAATGGCAGTAAAATAAAATATTGTCAAAAACTGTGTTTATTTCATTAAAATGATTTTTCATTAAAATGTGTGTGTTTTATTTTTATTTCATACAATAGGATTAGTAATTGATAGTTGTCTAATTGACAGCTCTCAATTATTAAACTGGCTTAAACTCACCTTTCAATAGCAAGGTGGCTTTAACTCCTTATTAACCCATTCGCCACCGCTACAGGGCAATGGGAATAGACGGACAAAGTGCCAGAAAGGGCGAATCCAATTATAGATTTGCCTTTTCTGGGGTGTCTGGGGGCAGATGTTAGTAGCCAGGGGGGGGCAAAAATAATGGTCCCTCTCAGGGCTATTATTATCTGCCCCCACTCGCTGGCTTTGTCTGTCTGGTTGAGAAAATAGGGCGGGAGCCCACACATTTTTTTTCAACAATTTTACATCTCATTATATATATAATATATATATATATATATATATATATATATATATATATATATAAAATGTCATTGAATTTGTGACACATATATATATATTATATTATAGTTCATACACTTCTACATAGTATAATAGCCGCTAATTCAATTGCCGGCTTTTGTGAAAATACAGAAGCCGACATGAAATGACACATGGTTTACATAGAGTTAACCATGTCATTTCATGTTGTTTGATATATTGTTTTCACTAACAATTACATGAGTGTATGTGTGCAAAATTTGACACATGTAGGGGTTAATTAAAGGTGTAAATTCGTAGCAAAAAAGTCCGTTTTTTTTACAACGAATTAACACCTTTAATTAACCCCTACAGGTGTGAAATTTTGCACACATACACTCATGTAATTGTTTGTGAAAACCAGATATAAAACTACATGAAAAGACATGGTTAACTCTATGTAAGCCATGTATCATTTCATGTCGGGTGCTTCTGTTTTTTCACAAAAGCCGGCATTACCCGGCAATTGAATCAGAGGCTATTTTACTATATAGAAGTGTATGAACTATAAATATATGTATATATATATATATATATATATTATATAAAGTTACAATGACATGTATATATATATATATATATGTATTCTATGTGTGTATATTTAGTGTTTACAAGGAAAGAAAGGGGTTTTTTTAGTTCCGATATTTGTGTCCCATTGACTTGCATTGTGTTTCCGGTATCATATCAGCGATACCCGAGACTTTTTGAGTATCGGGCCGATCCAATCCGATCCGATATTTTAGAATATCGGGCAGTATCGCTCAACACTAATTACCACCACTTAGTGACCGAATAATACCACATACAAGGAACAAATACCGCCACACCTTGGCCAGACCACATATTACCTCCACATACTGACCGAATAATACCACATACAAGGAACAAATACTGCCACACCATGGCCAGACCACATATTACCACCACATGCTGACCGAATAATACCACATACAAGGAACAAATACTGCCACACCATGCCCAGACCACATATTTCCACCACACAATGGCTGAATAATACCACATACAAGGAACAAATAGCGCCACACCATGACCAGACCACATATTACCACCACATAGAGACTGAATACTACAATACTGATCATTAATTTAAAAAAAACAAATACTAGGTGCCATTGTATACAGGAACTCTGTATTTGCTGTCAATGTACAGGTAATCCAGTGATCACTGGTGACACTATACACAGGAGCTCTGTATATAGTGTCAGTGTAGAGGCAATGAAGGGATCACCAGTGACATTATACACAGGAGCTCTGTATATAGTTTCAGTGTACAGGTAATACAGTGATCACCAGTGACATTACACACATGAGCTCTGTTTATAGTGTCAGTGTACAGGCAATACAGCGATCACCAGTGACATTATGCACAGGACTGCTGTATATAGTATATAGTGTATAGTGTCAGCGTACAGGTAATACAGTTTTCACCAGTGACATTTTACACAGGAGCTCTGTATAAAGTGTCAGTCTACAAGTTACAGTGATCACTGATGATAATGTACACAGGAGCTCTGTATATAGTTTCAGTGTACAGGTAATACAGTGATCACCACTGCCAGTGACATTATACACAAAAGCTCAGTATATAGTATACAGTGTATAGTGTCAGAGTACAGGTAACACAGACTCACCAGTGACATCTCTAGCTGAAGTCCTTCATCTTTGCTTTTCTTTTTCATCACAGACCGCCATCACTTCTTCCAGCCAGGACTCGTCTCTGCATAAAATAACAGTTACCTAGAGCACCACTTCCAGAGCACATTCCCCACATTTTCCCTTTCTTCTACACTACACATCTGAATACAGATGTGCACCCACAATTAATATATAGTTGGTTATTATCCAACCCACCATTCCAAACATAAATTATATTCCACCACTGTGCACCCACTAACTATAAATGCCACTTTCCCCATTTAATATGTACGTCAATTAGCACCTGTACCCTTAACCCAAATTCATTACCAAGCATTTCATCCTCACTATGTACCTCCCGCTCTTAAGGTACTGCCACACTAAACAATCCCGCTAGCGATCACGATAACGACGCATACTAATGCGATCGCTAGCGGGATTGTTTCTATATCGCTAAGTGCGGCCACATTTAGCGATATAGTTAACGGCGCTATCGCCGTTAGCGATCTTCTTAACGACTTTAGCGGTACAAAAGTACCGCTAAATCGCTAAGAAAAGGTGCCACACTAGCTATATATACTTACCCAGCGGGAGCGCCGACGAGAAAATAGGGTCCGGAACGATTCCAGCGACGAGTGAGATCACAGCAGGAAGCTCGTCGCTGGCAGCTGCCGCACTGAACAACATCGCTAACGGGATCGCTAAATAGTGACGTTTTTTAGCGATCCCGTTAGCGATATTGTTCAGTGTGGCATACCCTTAACCCTAACCCCGATTCATTATATTTACATGCTCCTCCTGCCTAAATTCATTGTCATATCTTTCTCCCACCCTCTATTCATTATCAACTGGTCTACCCACATTCAATACATCATTTACTCCCCCACTCTCAAAATTCATTATTTGTTCTCCCATAGATCATCATTTGCTCTCCCCAGCCCCCACCTTCAATTAATCATTTGCTCTCCTCACCCCTCACCTTAAATTAAATTGCTGTGCCCAGTCACTCAAACTGAATTCATCATTTGCAGTCCCCCGTCCTCTCCCCCACTTTAACTTGAAGTCCATTAACTTCATCCATTGCAGTCCCCTATCACCCCCTCAATTTATCTGCAGTTCCCCTTCGTCATTTGCAGCCCCCTATCCCCCTTCCATTTCATCATGTGCAGTCCCCCTCAGACACTTCATCATGTGCAGTCCCCTTCCCCCACTTCATCATATGCAGTCCCCTTACCCCGCTCAATCACGTACTGCCCCACTCACCCCTCTCCATCATGTACAGCCCAATTCACCCCCCTCCATCATGTACAGCCCTATTCACCCCCTTCATCATGTACAGTCCCTCTCATCCCCCTCCATCATGTACAGCCCCACTCACCCCCCTCCATCATGTACAGCCCCATTCATCCCCTTCATGATGTACAGCCCCATTCACCCCCTCCATCATGTACAGCCCCATTCATCCCCCTTCATGATGTACAGCCCCATTCACCCCTCTCCATCATTTACAGCCCCATTCACCCCCTCCATCATGCACAGCCTCATTCACCCCCCTCCATCATGTGCAGCCCATTCACCCCCCTCCATCCTGTACAGCCCCATTCACCCTCCTTCATCATGTACAGCCCCATTCACCCCCTCCATCATGCACAGCCTCATTCACCCCCCTCCATCATGTGCAGCCCATTCACCCCCCTCCATCCTGTACAGCCCCATTCACCCTCCTTCATCATGTACAGCCCCATTCACCCCCTCCATCATGTACATCCCCACTCACCCACCTCCATCATGTACAGCCCCATACACCCCCCTTCATCATGTACAGCCCCCGCACCCCACTCCATCATGTGCAGCCCCATTCACCCCCCTCCATCATGTGCAGCCCCATTCACCCCCCTCCATCATGTACAGCCCCACTCACCACCCTCCATCATGAACAGCCCCGTTTACCCCCTTCATCATGTACAGCCCCTGCATCCCCTCCATCATGTGCAGCCCCATTCAACCCCCTCCATCATGTGCAGCCCCATTCACCCCCTCCATCATGTAAAGCCCCACTCACCCCCCTCATTCATGTACAGCCCCACTCACCCCCTCCATCATGTACAGCCCCACTCACCCCCTTCCAACATGTACAGCCCCACTCACCCCCTCCATCATGTACAGCCCTCGCACCCCCCTCATCATGTACAGCCCCCGCACCCTTTTCATCAAGTACAGCCCCATTCACCCCCCTTTCATCATGTGCAGCCCCCACATGCCCCCGCACCACCCTCTATCATTTACAGCCTCCACACCCCCCTTTCATCATGTACAGCCCCATTCACCCCCTTTCATCATGTTCAGCCCCCGCAGCCCCTTTCATCATGTACAGCCCCATTCACCCCCTTTCATCATGTGCAGCCCCCACACCCCCCTTTCATCATGTACAGCCCCCGCACCCCCCTTTCATTTTGTACAGCCCCGAATTCCCCTCCATCATGTACAGCCCCCGCACCCCCCTTTCATTATGTACAGCCCCCACACCATCTTTCATAATGTACAGCACCCACACCCTCTTTCATCATGCATAGCCCCCGCACCACCCTCCATCATGTACAACCCCCACACCCCCGTTTCATCATGTACAGCCCCTGCACCCCCTTTTATCATGTACAACCCTCACACCCCCTCCATCATGTATAGCCCCCACACCCCCCTTTCACTATGTACAGCCCCTGCACCCCCTTTCATCATGTACAGACCCCGCACACCTTTTCATCATGTACAGTCCCCACACCCCCTCCATCATGTACAGCCACCGCACCCCCCTTTCATCATGTGCAGCCCCCGCACGCCCCTCTATCATGTGCAGCCCTCGAACACAGCTTTCATCATGTACAGCCCCCGCACCACCCTTTCATCATTTACAGTCCCCATAGCCCTTCACCCACTGAATTCATTTTATAAAGAAAAAAAAAGTTTGTTTTACATATTTACCTCAGAGTCACAGCCGCTCCCCATCAGTTCCTCTCTGCATCCAGCCTACGGTACATGTCTGCACCTGCGCGATGACGTCATCACACAGGCACGACACTTGGAAGTAGAAAGGGAGGGAGCAGGAGCTGCGCAGCCGTCAAGGTGACGGCCATGACCAGCTCCCGGCCCCTGCTTGATACACTGTGAAGCGGGCGGCTGTGTCTGCTGCTGGCCAAGTCACAATATAAAGGGCACAGCTGCGCACAATTTGCTGTGCGGCCGGCCCTGTACAGGTGCTGGGGGAGCTGCCCGGGGTGCATTTGTCTCCGTGCCACCCGGCCCAGCCCGCCCCTGCATATGTTACAGCATAGTGGAGGGGATTTGAAGAAATCCACTATGCGTACTAAAACGTAGGTGACACACCCACAAATCCGGACATGTGGCTCATCTTTATAGAATGCAGCATGTATATTTATCTTGCGGAGATGCTCCATCTCGCGCTTTGGGCAGAGCGGGCTTTGGGCGGAGCGAGCTTTCTGCTGTGTCAAAAGCGCCGGAAATCCTGAGCATGGAAGCATACAATTATACTAATTAAAATGATACCTTGGTTGATGAAATCTGTCTTGTTGTTGTTGTTTAATCTGTATTTGCAGTTTTAAATTAATGAGATTCTGGTGCTCCGGGGCAGCCTGTGGGCAAGGATTTACCGTATTTTTCGGACCATAAGACGCACTTTTTTCCCAAAAAATTTTGGGGGAAAGTGGGGGTGCGTCTTATGGTCGCAACATACCTAAAATTGCGGTGGCGGAAGCAGCCTCCGTGTGGTGCAGTGGTGGTGTCGGGGCAGCAGCGGGGCTCTGTGCTGCGTGGGGGGCTCCGCCGGCATTTCGTCCTAGCCAGAAAGCCCCCCGCAGCTCCGCTGCTGCGATGCCGTGCCGTCTGAAAGCTGGTCTCCGGAAACATGGCCGACGCCTGCTGAAATTCAAATCTCGGCAACGAGATCTCTTCCGAGATCTCAATTCCCGAGATGTCAGGACAAGATCTCGTTGCCGAGACTTTAATTTCAGCAGGCGGCGGCCATGTTTCCGGAGACCAGCTTTCAGGACGGCACGGCGTCGCAGCAGCGGAGTTGTGGGGGGCTTTACGGCTAACAGCGAAATGCCGGTGGAGCCCCCCACGCAGCACAGAGCCCCGCTGCTGCCCCGACACCACCACTGCACGCAGGCTGATCGGGACCGCCACCGGAGGCCCCTGGCAGCCATGATCTTTCAGGAGGCCACCGCGTCGCAGCTTTGGGGGGCTTTCTGGCTAGGACGAAATGCCGACGGAGCCCCCTACGCAGCACAGAGCCCCGCTGCTGCCCCGACACCACCACCGCACCACAGGGAGCATTGGGACCGCTGCCGGATTTGTGAGTACGGTATATTGCCACCCCACAGAACACAGCCACCCCACAGTGTACAACCACCCCACAGTGCTCAACCACCCCACAGAACACAGCCACCCCACAGTGCACAACCACCCCACAGTACACAACCACCCCACAGTGCACAACCACCCCACAGTGCACAACCACCCCATAGAACACAGCCACCCCATAGAACACAGCCACCCCACAGAACACAGCCACGACACCAGCCTTGACCACCGAATGACCCCAGTGACCACTCCTCTACCTGTGCTGATCCCTTCGCTGGTAAGCTGAATTCGGACTGTAAGACGGACCCCCATTTGACACATTATTTTTTTTTCCTATTTTCCTTCTGAAAATTTGGGGTGCGTCTTATGGTCCGGTGCATCTTATAGTCCGAAAAATACCGTATGTTGTGCTCTGCTTACATATGCATCTTTATGGGCTTATGACTAGAGTTGAGCGATACTTTCCGATATCCAAAAATATCGGATCGGAATGGTATCGCCGATATCACTAAATATCGGCGATATCCGATTCCGATACCGGAAGTCCCATGTAAGTCTATGGGAACAAAATATCACAACTAAAAAAACACTTTCTTTCCTTGTAAACACAAAATATACACACATAGAATACATATATATATATATATATATATATATATATATATACATGTCATTGTGACATATATATACATATATGTATAGTTTATACACTTCTACATAGTAAAATAGCCTCTGATTCAATTGCCGGGTAAAGCCGGCTTCTGTGAAAAGACAGAAGCACCCGACATGAAATGACACTTGGTGTACATAGGGTTAACCATGTCTTTTCATGTCGTTTGCTATCTGATTTGCACAAACAATTACATCAGTCTATGTGTGCAAAATTTCACACCTGTAGGGGTTAATTAAAGTTGTAAATTCGTTGTAAAAAAAACGGACTTTTTTGCTACGAATTTACACCTTTAATTAACCCCTACAGGTGTGAAATTTTGCACACATAGACTGATGTAATTGTTTGTGCAAATCAGATAGCAAAGGACATGGTTAACCCTATGTACACCAAGTGTCATTTCATGTCGGGTTCTGCATTTTCACAAAAGCCGGCAATTGAATTAGCAGCTATTATACTATGTAGAAGTGTATGAACTATAAATATAAATATATATATATATATATGTGTCACAAATTCAATGACATGTATATATAATATATATATATATATATATATTATGAGGTGTAAAATTGTTTAAAAAAAATGCGTGGGCTCCCGCCCTATTTTCGCAACCAGACAGACAAAGCCAGCGAATGGGGGCAGATAATAATAGCCCAGAGAGGGACCATTATTTTGGCCCCCCCCTGGCTACTAACATCTGCCCCCAGACACCCCAGAAAAGACAAATCTATAATTAGATTCGCCCTTTCTGGCACTTTGCCCGTCTATTCCCATTGCCCTGTAGAGGTGGCGAATGGGTTAATATGGGGTTAAAGCCACCTTGCAATTGAAAGGTGACCTTAAGCCAGGTTAATAATTGAGAGCTGTCAATTAGACAACTATCAATTATTAATCCTATTGCATGAAATAAAAATAAAACACACACACTTTAATTAAAAATCATTTTAATGAAATAAAGACACATGTTTTTGACCATCTTTTATTTGACTGCAAAAACCATTTCCTGTAATAAAAATAAAATAAAAAAGCAAAATTATTCTTACCTATCCCATGCACAGTCAGGTCCCACGGTGTAATCCTTCAGAAAGGGTTAATGTTTACTGCAGGGACCGCAGCTAATGCTGCAGTCTCACAGTAAACCCCCAAATGAATGAGTTCCTCTCCTGGCTGACAGGAGAGGAAGTGGAAAGCTTAATTGATTGCTTTCCACTTTCACTTTAGGTCAGCCAGGGACACAATCAGTGACGTCAGAGGGAACTGATTAACAAAAATAGGGGTTCCCTTTGAAAAATAAATGGCGTCGGGTCCCCCCTATTTTTTTTAACCAGCCTGATGAAGCAGACTGCTGAGCAGTGGCTTACCGTGAATGAAGCAGACCAAGCAGCTGCTATGGGGCCCGGACAGGTGAGGGGGCCCTCGACGGTCGGGTAGCTGTGCTGACACAGTACTACCAGGGGGTCGGCGGGGGAGGGGGAGCGCAGCTCTTCTATATACTCACCCCTCCTGGTGCGGTCTCTGCAGCCCCTGCTCTTCTCCCACGGTCTCCGACGCCTGTGTTCAGCGTCAGGTGGTACCGCTCATTACAGTCATGAATACGCACATATTCATGACTTTAATGAGCTGTCCCGCGTGACCGCTGAACACTGGCGGCGGAGACCGTGGGAGAAGAGCAGGGGCTGCACAGACCGCGCCGGCGGAAGGGTGAGTATAAGGGATATTTACCTGTCCCGTTCCACCGTTGCTCGCGTCCTCTTGCTGCAATGTTCAGGTCAGAGGGCGCGATGACGTCGTTAGTGCGCGCCGCGCCCTCTGCCTAATCGTTCACTGCTGGAGGACCCGAAGACAGCGGCACTCAGCAGTGGAGAGAGGACAGGTAAATATCTCAGGTGCCGGGGCCCTGAGCGAGCGGTGACATCGGCACCTGGTGTCACCCCCTGCTCAGGATACCGGCACCTGGCCCCCAGCGACGAAAGGTGAGTATGTCTTTTTTTTTTTTTTGGTTGCAGCAGCTGCGGCAGCATAAGGGCCTATACTATGGAGCATCTATGGGGGCACAATCTATGGGGGCATAATACATTTTTTTGTTTAATGTGTCCCCTCACTGTGCTGGCACTTTACATTTACAATGGCTCTGGGTTTTTTTTTTGGGGGGGCATTCAGACTTTTGCTATGGGGCCCCATGATTTCTATGTACGCCCCTGCTGCTGAGCCATGGTATCTAAGGCTGTTAAGGAGCCAATATCCATGGACCTTGCCAGCAGCGTCGGACTGGAGTACCTTGGGCCCACCAGAGAAAAAATATTCTTGGGGCCCACCATCATACTTCCCAACCTTTGAAGAAGGGAAAGAGGGACAAAGGCTGTGGCACGCTGTGCCTGCTGCAGCAAATTTTAGGCCATGCCACGTTGCACCACAGACTGTCCAGGAGTTGGTGGATGCTTTAGTCCAGGTGTGGGAGGAGATCCCTCAGGAGACCATCCGTCGCGCTCATCAGGAGCATGGCCAGAAGTTGTAGTGAGGTCATACAGCATACCTCCCAAATTTTGAAGACAGGAAAGAGGGTTAAAGGCTGCGGCGCGCGTAGGGCGTCGCTGCACATTTTAGGCCACGCCGCGACCACACCCATTTAACAGCTAATCACACCCATATCCTGGCCCCAAGCGTACCCATTTAGCACTGCTGATCACACTGACTGGTAATGAGGGCACAGTGGCTGGTACTGAGGAAAAGAAAGAAAGAGCAGCGAGAGAGAAAGAACAAACAGATAAAGAAAGAGAGGAAAGAAAGAAAAGAGAGAGAGAAGAAAGAACAGAGAGAAAAAAGAACAGAGAGCGAGAAGGAAAGAACAGAGAGCGAGAAAGACTAGAGAGAGAAAGAAAGACTAGAGAGAGAGCCAGAGGCGTAGCTAGGGTTTTGGTTTAGTGGGGGCGAAACTTCTGAGTGGGCCCCTAATCAGAGAAACTCAGCAAATTACCGCGCTGTTGCCAAAAATAATCTATATATAAAAAGACCAATATTGATATTACCGCCATATGGTCTGTGGTAAATAATACCAGTCCTACAGAACATATAATAGATTACAGCACAGGTACAGATAATGACTTACCGCTGATGTTCTTTCTAATGGAATTGTTCACTTTTCATTTCTTTTCCATCTGGCCCAGACCGACATGACGACTTCTCCACCCAGGACTCGACTGCAGAGATTACAACAAAGACACATTTCACTTCTCATATTTTTAGCACTGTCTTGGTCACCAATTGGACTATTCTCAACCTGCACAAACTCCTCATCCTGCTGATACCCCAATACTGAGCCGCTGCTGCCATATGTGTCCCTATTTCTGCACCTGATACCCCAATACTGAGCTGCTGCTGCTGCCGTATGTGTCCCTATTACTGCACCTGCTGTGTGGTTCTGTGTGACCTCTAAATTTTAAAGCACCCCTCTAGAATATAGTAATGCCGGGTGCAAGTGCCCTAGAAAACAGTGACCACATTTTGTCCCCTAGACTGTAATAATGCCCTGTGTGTGCCCCTTTGACAGTCACAGTAACCCGAGTTCCCCTATAACAATAAGTGTCCACTTTACATTTAATAATGTCCCAAGTCTCCCCTGTACATCTCCCTATACACAGAATAACGCAACTCACTGGATATATACTGACCCCTTAATGTCCCCAAACTATTTAATGGGTCCAACACTGTATGATGGCCCCTAGACAGCATCCATACAGCATAATACACCAGATAGTCCTCAATATAGTATAATGCACCCCCATAGGCAGCCTCTATATTATAATAAACCCCCATAGGCAGAGTCTATAATATAATGCACCACCATAGGCAGCCGCTATATTATAATGCACCCCCATAGGCAGCCTCTGTAGTATAATGCATCCCCATAGGGAATCTCTGTAGTATAATGCACCCCAATATGGAGCCTCTGTAGTATAATGCAGCCCCCATATACAGCCTCTGTAGTATATGCACCCACCATATACAGCCTCTGTAGTATAATGCACCCCCATTAAAAAAAAAAAAAACAATACTCACCTCCCGGCTCCTGTGCTGCTCACTGTTCTCCCTCTCAGCGTCTGACAGCGGGCGCCGGCAGGTGATGTCATCACGCCCGCTGTCAGACGCTTAGAGGGGGATTATGGGAGAGAAGGAGCGCTCGCTCCTTCTCTCTCTATGCGGTCAGCTGTATCGGCTGGATGCCGATACAGCTGACCCTCCAATGACGGGTGGGGGGCCCACTGCTGCCACCGGGCCCCCCCAACGCCTGTTCAGGCCCCATAGCTTCTGGGCGGCAGAGCAGGAAGATCGATTCTCCCTGCTCTGCCGCAGAATGTAACTGTATCGGCGTGCTGTGCACGCCGATACAGTTACTGTAGTGTAGCTCCGGGTGGGCCCCCTCAGAGCGCGGGGCCCGGGGCCACCGCCCCCTCTGCCCCGCGACCTATCCTTTCAAATCAGGGCCCACCACGCAGGAGCTGGGGCCCACCGGAGGTTTCTCCAGTGGCTCAGTTCGACCCTGCTTGCCAGCCTGATAATACCAGGCCACAGCAGTCTGCTTATCTTTGCTGGTTAATAAAAATAGGGGATCCCGTCGAAAAAATTTGGCGTGGGGTCCCCCCTATTTTTTTAACCAGCCAGATGAAGCAGACTGCTGAGGCCTGGTTTTTCAGGCTGGTAAGGAGCCAAGATCCATGGACCTTGCCAGCCTGATAATACCAGGCCACAGCAGTCTGCATATCTTGGCTGGTTAACAAAAATAGGGGATCCCCTCGAAAAAAATTTGGCGTGGGGTCCCCCCTATTTTTGTTAACCAGCCAGATGAAGCAGACTGCTGAGGCCTGGTTTTTCAGGCTGGTAAGGAGCCAAGATCCATGGACCTTGCCAGCCTGATAATACCAGGCCACAGCAGTCTGCATATCTTGGCTGGTTAACAAAATAGGGGATCCCCTCGAAAAAAAATTGGCGTGGGGTCCCCCCTATTTTTGTTAACCAGCCAGATGAAGCAGACTGCTGAGGCCTGGTTTTTCAGGCTGGTAAGGATCCAATATCCATGGACCTTGCCAGCCTGATAATACCAGGCCACAGCTGTCTGCTTAGCTTGGCTGGTTAACAAAAATAGGGGATCCCCTCGAAAAAAAAACGGCGTAGGGGTCCCCCTATTTTTGTTAACCAGCCAAGTAAAATGCAGACTGCTGCGGCCTGGTATTAAAAGACTGTCAAGGCCTATGGATTTTGGCCCTCAACAGCCTGATAATACCAGGCTACAGCAGCCCCACATTTGGCGCATCAAAAGATGTGCCAATTGTGGCACTTTACCCGGCTCTTCCCACTGCCTTGTAGCGGTGGCAAGTGGGGTAATAAGGGTTTAATGTCACCGTTGATTGCACGGTGACAATAAGCCCGGTTAATAATGGATAGGCGTCAATAAGACACCGATCCATTATTAATCCCAAAGTTTTTAAATGTATAAAAAAAAGCAAAGCAAGAAAAAAGTCTTTTAATGAAATAAAAGAGACAACACAGTTTTCATTTCTTTTATTGTACTCTCATTCCTGCGACGCCATCGATCTCCTGTAAAAAAAGGAAAAAAACAAACCAACAGTATACCACCTGTCCGACGCAGTCCATAGTAACGACTGTCCCACGACGATCCAGCTCTGCTACATCGCAATGACAGGCAGAGCCTGTCATCGCGACGCAGCACAGCTGATTACCTGCTTCCCCGGCGGTGACGTCATCGGACTGACTGCTTTACGGCCGGGATTACCCAGCAGTCACTGCAGTTATCGCGAGAAACTGCATGTGACCGCCGGGGAAAGATAATGGCGGTCATCAAGCAGTCCAGGCCGTGACCGCCGGAGATCTTCTGCCAGGTAAGTGCCGCTGACTCCTGACAGACCCGACCGACGGACACTGACAGTGACAGTGACAATTCCGATTCCGGTATCCGATAAGACGACAATATCGGAACTCGGAATCGAAAGTCCGATACAGCTAATATCGGCCGATACACGATATTTGCAGTATCGTATCGCTCAACACATACTTATGACAAGTCACTGATCCTTCAGTGTCCTGACTCCTCTTTTACATAATGCATATAGTGTTGAAATTACTGTTAATAATTTGGTTGATGAGTAATATTGTAGAAGTAAAATCTCCAATCTCTAGTCAGTAGAGATAAGCAACTTTGCCTCTGGGAGGGTCGAGTCGGGTTTCGGACCACCCGACTTTCACAAAAGTTGAGTAGAACGAAATCGGCCGACTATCCGAAAAAGTCATAGGTCCGACTGAAACACGAAACCCAATGCAAGTCAATGGGGAAGAAAAGTCGACAGGGAGTGGAGGACAGTAAACACACCTACAGTGCCCATTTCATGCCAACGACATCAATTCTTATTACTTAAGCTTGTCAACCTTAATTTACTTTATAATAATAGTAAAGCATTGAAAACTGGTGGTTATTTGGCTAAAGTTGTGGGGGGGCAGGGCTGGCTCCAGGTTTTCGTGGGCCCTGGGCCAAAGAGTCTCATTGGGCCCCTTTAACACATACCACAATTCATGATGCTCCGATATGGCGGAGAAATATAGGCATAGTACAAACATACTGCACTTCTTACTTTACGTGAGTGATATCTATTGTAAATTCTACAATTGCTCAAAAAACGGACAGTATAGTCCTCCATACAGTATTGTGGGCACTACATAGTGCGCCATACAAAATAATGAGCCCCATATGTTGCTCCATACTTAATTGGTCCCATATAAAGTTCCATACAGTATATGATGAGCTCCACATAATGCTCCAGTATTTGATGGGCCCCATGGATGATGCTCCAGTGTATGATGGGCCTATATAATGCTCCATATATAATTGGCTCCATATGATGCTCCAGTATATGATGGGCCACATAGATGATGCTCCAGTGTATGATGGGCCCCATGGATGATGCTCCAGTGTATGATGGGCCTATATAATGCTACATATATAATGGGTCCCATATGATGCTCCAGTATATGATGGGTCCCATGGATGATTCTCCACTCTATGATGGGCCTATATAATGCTCCATATATAATGGGCCCCATATGATGCTCCAGTGTATAATGGGCCCCGTATATGATGCTCCAGTGTATGATGGGCCCCAAGGATGATGCTCCAGTGTATGATGGGCCTATATAATGCTCCATATATAATGAGCCCCATATGATGCTCCAGTGTATAATATTCCTTACTAAAATTTAAGAAGGGACTGGATGCCTTTCTTGAAAAGTATAATATTACAGGCTATATTCACTAGTTTCCTAGATACTGCATTGATCCAGGGAGCTAGTCTGATTGCCGTATGTGGAGTCGGGAAGGAATTTTTTTCCCCAATGTAAAGCTTACTGTTTGCCACTTGGGTTTTTTTTTGCCTTCCTCTGGATCAACATGTTAATGCAGGTTAGGATAGGATATGGGTTGAACTAGATGGACTTAAAGTCTTCCTTCAACCTTAATAACTATGTTACTATGTATATGATGCTCCAGTGTATCATGGGACCCATATATGATGCTCCATATATAATGGGCCCCATATGATGCTCCAGTGTATAATGGGCCCCATATATGATGCTCCAGTGTATGATGGGCCCCATGGATGATGCTCCAGTGTATAATGGGCCCCATATATTATGCTCCAGTGTATGATGGGCCCCATTTAGAATGCACCAGTGTATGATGTGCCCCATATATAATGCTCCAGTGTATAATGTGCTCTATCTATGATGCTCAAGTGTATGATGGACCCCATATATAATTCTCCAGTGTATAATGCTCCCCATATATTGCTCCAAACATTAAAAAAATGAAATACCTCTCCTGGCTGTGGCACTGCTCTACTCTGGACTCCTCAGCGTCGCCATCTTCCTGCTCTCTGCACTGTGACAGTTCAGGCAGAGGGAGCACAGATGTGACGTTATCGCGCTCTCTGACCTGAATGTCAGTGTCAGGAAACACGGAAGACTTCACAGCGGTGGAGAAGGGAGAGGTAAGTATTGCAAGTACTGGGGCCCTGAGCAAGCAGGGGGGGCCCACTCGTGGGCACCGGCACTGGCACAGGGCCCCTCATAGTAAGCTGTGTCTCTGATGGCGAGTGGGCTCTGTAACAAAGGGTTGTAACAGAGAGTCACTCCCAGCCTGTGCTCATGGACCATACTGTAATCAGGCTTACATTGGCATTCCTTGCCTGTATCTGGTGTGGACATGCTTGTCTTTGTTCCACTCTGCAGGGAGCATCACCAATACACAAACCTGTACAGAGACTGCAGACAGGGTTTCTGGAACGTTCTTAGTCCTTGGAGCTATGTTTAAGGGGGTGGGTGCTGGGCAGAGATACTAAGAGTGGTAGAACAATAAGCCACATGTTCAATTAATTGATGATGTGTGCTTTGAAGGACAAGGATCTGCAGCTGTGGCTGGACCCTGGTATCATGTATGGAGAATGGAGATTATTTTGCCACATGGAATTGTGGTGTCTCACCATCCTACTGGATTTGAGGACTGAATCTAAAGACTGTTGTTGGGTGTTGATGGGCCAGGGGCTAGGATCTTATGCTGAGGCGAGATCCTAGTGCCCATGTGTGGATCCCGTGGAATGGTGTTATGTCCCTCAAATGTTGGATCCATTGAACTCATCCCAGGATTAATTTTTCTTCTCCCTGGCATCGGAATACCGGGTGGTGCCCCCGGAACTGTTTCCCTCTTGGTGTGGACTCATTGTGTACTTTTAAGCTATTGATATTTTATGTTATGTGCTCCCTGTCTCAATAAATCCCGTTGGATTGAGCTTCGGCCTGGTGTCCCTTCCTGCCCTGTCACACACACCGTCACAGGCTGCCCCACCTGCTCAGGACCCCGGCACTTGCCCGGGTGCGCTAGGTGCTGACGTGGGCCCTGGGGGGTACAGCCAAGTTAGGGAGGTGGAAAAACTGGCATATGTTGAGGTGTAGGCTGGACGTTCAGCAGCTGCAAATGGAGGAAGTGGAGAAGTCGGAGGAAGTGGAGGACAAAGCGAGCCATTTTGCTGGCAAACTATGTGTCATCAGGGGAATGTGGTACAAAATCCTTTGAAACCCAGGCATGGTTCATTTTAATGAAGGTGAGATCACCAACATTTTGGGTCAACAGCTGGGTCCTTCTTTCTGTCAGGATTGATCCAGCTGCACTGAAGACTCTTTCTGATAGCACACTACCAGCAGGGCAAGCGAACTCCTGTAAGGCATATTGTGCCAATTCAGGCCAGGTGTCCAGTTTACTGGCCCAGTAGTCAAAGGGGAATGAACTGTGAGGGAGAATATCGATAGGGGTGGAGAGGTAATTTTGAACTATAGTTGACAACTTCTGTCTCCTGTCTGTTGCAATCGATTCAGTATTACCAGTCGTGTGAGCGGCACTCGAGAAATCCGTCCACAACATGGTCATGAAACCCCTGTCTCCAACGCCACTTCGCTGTGTGCACCACGAACACCTCTTCCATGTTGCCCAGTATGGCTCGTGGTCCAACCTGCACCGCTGCTGTATGCTGGGAATGCCTCTAACAAACAGTTTACCAGAGTTGCTTGCTTGCTGGCCAATATTAGCTCTAGGTTCTCCTGTGGCATGATGTTCTGTAATTTGCCTTTATAGCGTGGATCGAGGATGCTGGCCAGTGGTGGGTGGAGGAGCACTTTCTGGCAAATCCACATCCCTCCAGTCACGCACAAACCCTGTACCTGACCTAGGCAAGCCAACATTTTCTCTTGCCCCCTGAGAAGCATCCTCCTCCCCAAAATAATCATCCCCCTCATCCTCCTCCTCTTCCTCTTCTTCCTCCACCTCGTCCAGGACAGTTCCCTGAGCAGACAACGGCTAACTGTCATCAAGGCTTCCCTCTTCCTCCTCCTCTTACTCCTCCGCTGCAGATGCCTGATCCTTAATGTGCTTCAAAGTTTGCATGTGCAGACGCATAAGTGGGATGCTCATGCTTATGATGGCGTCATCTGCGCTTACCCGCCGTGTGCATTCCTCAAAACACTGAAGGACTTTGCAGAGGCCTTTCAGCTTTGACCACTGCACACCCAACAACTCCATGTCTGCCCTCAAACTGCCTGCCCGTGTATCCTCCAACAAATGCATTACAGCCTGCCTCTGTTCGCACAGCCTCTCAACCATGTTCATGGTGGAGTTCCACTTTGTTGCAACGTCTATGATTAGGCGGTGCTTGGGGAGGTGGAGCGATCGCTGCAGCCTCTGCATACGACTGGAGTCTACTGGTGAGCGACAGTTGTGCGAGCACAGTCTTCGCACTTTATGGAGCATGGCTGTTAACTCAGGATAATTATTTTAAGAAGCACTGCACCACCAGGTTCAAGGTGTGAGTCAGGCAAGGTATGTGTCTGAGTTTTGCCAGGGCTATCTCCGCCACAAAATTACTGCCATTATCACTGACTACCTTGCCTGGCTCAAGATGTAGACTGCCCAGCTATGACTCAGTTACTCGCTACAAGTAGTCGGCCAGTACCTCTGCGGTGTGTCTGTTGTCGCCCAAATACATCATTTTTAAAACTGCCTGCTGACGCTTACCACTAGCTGTTCGATAGTGGCACATCTCGTGTGCAACACTGGCAGCTGCGGATGGAGTGCACGTGCGACTGCGCTCTGTCAACGAGCTTTCGCTTCTGGAGGAGGAGGAGACTCGAACGCCTACAGCCAACTGTTGCCTATATCGTGGGCTAGGCAGCACTGTCCCACCGCCACTGTCCCCTATGGACCCTGCATCCACCACATTAACCCAGTGCGCAGTGATGGACACGTAACGGCCCTGGCCATGCCTACTGGCCCATGCATCTGTTGTGAGGTGCACCTTTCTACTCACTGATTGTTTGAGTGCATGGACAATGCGGTCTTTCACATCCAGGTAGAAGGCAGGGATGGCTTTTCTAGAAAAGAAGTGCCGACTGGGTAGGTCATAGCGTGGGACAGCATAGGCCATGAGCTCTCGGAACGCTACGCTTTCAACCAAACGGAAGGGAATCATCTCTAATGATATCAGTTTGGCAATGTAGGCGTTCAAAGCCAGTGTATGTAGATGAGAGGATGAGTACTTTCGTGTCCTACTCAGAGTGTCTGCTATGGTGAGCTGGACTTGAGAGCTGGATATGGGGGAACTAGCGGTGGACATGGTGGTCTGAGAGGGGGTTGGTGATAGTGATGGTGGTGGTGATGGCGGTGGTAGTGATGGCCTAGATTTAGTCTTTCGTTGCAAAAATATTGTGATTCCCTGACTGCTTTGGCCTTGCGACGACACCTCAACATTTCTTGCTGGTGGTGTGCCAACCGGTGGGTTTACAGAGGGGGAAGCAATGTAGCATTCCTGGCTACCTTCAGTCGGAGCAGGTGCACATGTGCTACCTGAGGTTTTGTAGTCCGTCCACGCTTGCAAGTGCATGGTGTTTAAATGTCTAAGCATGCAACTGGTATTCAAATTTCGGAGATTTTTCTCTCGGCTAAAGTCCCTTTCCCACTCCTTACAGATAACCTTTGCCTTATCAATAGGATTTTCGTCAAAAAAGTGCCACACTGCACTCTTCCTACTATGGGAAAAAATTTCAGGGCTTGCACGCTGTGCTAATTTGACCATCTGGCCAAGCTGTCCTGCAACTCTTTTCGCTTTTTTAACACGTTTTTGGACTGCTATGGGCCTGCCAGATAACCGCAGCTACGATGTCGATGCCTGCTGCGGATCCTCTATCTCTTCTGAGCTATTGCCAGCGGCACCCTCTTCCCACAATGGATTCCAATCCGGGTCAACAACTGGGTCATCCATCACTTCCTCTTCAATTTCATCTGCACCTTCCTCTGTGTCACCGTGTAAGGTGGTATAGTATGCGGGAAGGGGCACCTGAGTTTCATCAGGGTCAGAATCTGGCTCAGTAGACTGCGAGGGCAATGTAGTGCTCTGGGTGAATGTACCAGCAGAATCAAATAACAGTGGCTGTGCATCAGTGCACTCCATGTCAGATTCATCTTGGACTGGGGAATTCAGGATTTGACTTGATAACCAAGGCATGGTATGTGAAAAGAGCTCCATGGAGTAATCTGAAGTGTGACCTGCTGCATCCTTCAATTTTGGTGGGGGTGAAGGACACAAGGAAAGGTGTCATTCCTGACCAGGAGCCTGCACTGATGACTCAGTGCTTGCATTTTTTGAAACGTCAGAAGAGCAAGTGATAGAGCTGGAGGCTGTTTTGGCAATGTAAGCCAAAACCTATTCCTGATGATCCTGCTTTAAAAGCGGTTTGCCTACTCCCAGAAAAGGGAGCCTTCCAGGCCTTCTGGAGCCAGACGATGACGCAGGCTCAACACCTCCTGCCTTAGGTTTCTATTGTGCTTTTGGCACTACCAGCAGATGCACCACCACCACCATCAGTACCAGCTGCCCCCCCCTCCCACGTCCTCAGTCTCTTCCATCATACTTCCTCATGTTTGGGAAAATGTACCAAAAATACCAGTAGATATATGGTACTGTATCAGAAACGTACAGCTGTATACGGTGAAGGTGAAAATTTAAATCTCATAATATAGTCACAGACAGACGCTCTCAGGCTCAGTATGGATTAGACCAGAATATAAAAAGCAGAAAAAGGGTACTGCATCAGAAGATACCAGGTGCTTATAGTATAGGGGAAAATTTCAATCTCCGTATATATTTCCGGAGTCACACACAGACTCTCACAGGCTCAGTATGGATTAGACCACAATATAAAAAGCAGAAAAAGGGTACTGTATCACAAGATACCAGGTGTATATAGTATAGGGGAAAATTGTAAATCTCCGTACATATTTCCAGAGTCACAGACAGAAGCTCTTAGGCTCAGTATGGATTAGATTAGAATATAATAATCAGAAAAGGGTACTGTATCAGAAGATACCAGTTGTATATATTATAGGGGAAAATTTCAATCTCCGCATATATTTCCGGAGTTACACACAGACGCTTATAGGGTCAGTATGGATTAGACCACAATATAAAAAGCAGAAAAACGGTACTGTATCACAAGATACCAGGTGTATACAGTATAGGGGAAAATTTCAATCTCCATATATATTTCTGGAGTCACACACAGACGCTCTCAGGCTCAGTATGGATTACACCAGAATATAAAAAGCAAAAAAAGGGTACTGTACCTGAAGATAACAGGTGTATATAGTATTGGGGAAAATTGTAAATCTCCGTATATATTTCCGGAGTTACAGACAGACGCTCTCAGGCTCAGTATGGATTAGACCAGAATATAAAAAGCAGAAAAAGGGTACTGTATCAGAAGATACCAGGTGTTTATAGTATAGGGGAAAATTGTAAATTTCCGTATATATTTCCGGAGTCACAGAGACACTCTCTCAGGCTCAGTATGGATTAGACCAGAATATAAAAAACAGAAAAAGGGTACTGTATCACAAGATACCAGGTGTTTATAGTATAGGGGAAAATTTCAATCTCCGTATATATTTCCGGAGTCACAGACACACGCTCTCAGGCTCATTATGGATTAGACCAGAATATAAAAAGCAGAAAAAGGGTACTGAATCAGAAGATACCAGGTGTATATAGGATAGGGGAAAATTTCAATCTCCGTATATATTCCGGAGTCACACACAGACGCTCACAGACTCAGTATGGATTAGTCCACAATATAAAAAGCAGAAAAAGGTACTGTATCACAAGATACCAGGTGTATATAGTATTGGGGAAAATTGTAAATCTCTGTATATATTTCCGGAGTCACACACAAACGCTCTCAGGCTCAGTATGGATTAGACCAGATTATAAAAAGCAGAAAATGGGTACTGTATCAGAAGAAACCAGGTGTATATAGTATAGGGGAAAATTGTAAATCTCTGTATATATTTCCGGAGTCACACACAGACGCTCTCAGGCTCAGTATGGATTAGACCAGAATATAAAAAGCAGAAAAAGGGTACTGTATTAGAAGATACCAGGTGTATATTGTATAGGGGAAAATTGTAAATATCCGTATATATTTCCGGAGTCACAGACAGAAGCTCTCAGGCTCAGTATGGATTAGACCAGAATATAGAAAGCAGAAAAAGGGTACTGTATCAGAAGATTCCAGGTGTATATAGTATAGGGGAAAATTTCAATCTCCGTATATTTCCGGAGTCACACACAGACGCTCTCTCAGTATGGATTTGAGCGTAATACAAAAGGCAGAAAAAAGGTACTGTATCAGAAGATACCAGGTGTATATAGTGTAGGGGAAAATTTCCTTCTCCGTATATATTTCCGGAGTCACACACATATAGTCAGCATGTATTTGTCCTTGATACCAGCCGGTACACGGTAGTGTGTGAGTAGCGTACAGCTCTGTACGGTATGGGAAAAAATGAACGCTCGGTAACTGTGCAGAAAAAAAGAATAAAAGTATTAGTGCTGTGTAAAAAGCAGTCTGCACAGCAGTGTACACACAGCAATACAGCTAGCAGGCAGCCTAATAACCAGACTGCTGCACACAAGAAAATCCTCCCCGTCACTGGCAGGCAGACTAATAACCAGCTCTGCTGCACACAAGAAAATCCTCCCCTGTCACTGCACACTAACTGTACAGCACAATTGCTATCAGCACAAGCACAGAAGAACTTCTCTTTCCTACCCTAACTCTCTCCCTACTGATGAACAGCGTCAGCAACCTCTCCCTACTGTTAAGATCGGCAAAAGTAAAATGGTGGTCGGCGGTCAGGGCTTTTATAGACACTATGACGCCCTCCAAAGCAAGCCAATCACTGCAATGCCCTTTTCAAAGATGGTGGTGGACGGTGCCCATGTCCTCTCGTTGCCCACAGTGTACGTCCTTGCTCACTGGCTGAAAAAAAGGCGCCTGCAAGCATTATGGGAAACCCGACTTTGGCGCTCGGGTTGACGACCGCATGGCCGACTTCACGCTATGGTCGGGTTTCGCGCGGCGAAACTCGACTTTAGCTAAAGTCGGCGACTTATGAATCAGACCAACCTGTTTCGCTCAACTCTACTAGTCACCAATATCATAGTGGTGCAAAACCAGCTAAAAAGTTACTTTAACTTTATATCCCATGGTTATAAAATGTCTGTGTTATATTTTTGGAAGAGGTTACTGCTTAAATTTGGTGGCATGGATTTCTCCCATCTGCCAGATGGGTTCATAACTACTATGAAGTATTCCATGGCTAACAGATAGAGTTAAGTCCTCTGTAAATGGACCAGTGGCCAACAGATATGGGTAATTCCTCTTTACATGTATATTATTTACTGTAGGAAACCAACTAAACTTCTCATTTTACAAGAATTATAACTTGGCATAAATGCAATATAAAATAATAGCAATAGTCTTAAAGAAACTCAGTAACCTTGCAAATGCAATCTAATCTGCCAGCACCATGCTATAGTGCTCAAGGAGCTAAGGTGATTGATACAGTGGGTAGGGAAAGTATTCAGACCTCTTTAAATTTTTCATTCTTTGCTTCACTGCAGCCATTTGGTAAATTCAAAAAAGTTCATTTTTTTTCATTTTTGTTTTTTTTTCGTCAAGATGGGGTGCAGAATGTACATTAATGAGAAAAAAATGAATTTTTCTGAATATACCAAATGGTTGCAATGAATCAAAAAGTGATAAATTTAAAGGGGTCTGAATACTTTCCGTACCCACTGTATATAGTTTTGTGAAAAAAGATTTAGTATAACCTGTGTTTTCATCACTATACTTTTCCAACATCTGTGCTTTATGTCTAATTGCTTGGACATTTTTATATGTGTTAGTGAATAGCGATGCATTTTCACAAAGAGGTCATGGTGCTTTCCAATGGAGTGATTGCAGAGCTCCATGATATAACTCCTTTGTTTTAGTGAATAATTTGATCTCAATGCCAGCCCCCCCACTTGTTATCTTTGTAATGCTAGCTTTGTGCGTAAGATCATCATAAAAAACATTCACATTTTCTTTCACACTTTGATATAAAATATAAAAGTATTTAATTTGTTGCTAGACTGTGTTCACTTTCTGAACTATATTCCTTTGAGATACCAAAACAAGGAAAACTCCATATGTTCAAAGTTCACTGTGACACAATTCACAATCATTCATCTAGCAAACTTAAACTAGAAACAAAACAAAAGTCAAATAGAATAATTTAAAATGGATTTTAAAGTTTAGAATAATGTGGTTTTTAAAATAAGAGAGGTATGCTGCTTGAATGTCCAAACGTGGAAGTAGAGCATTATGAATGACGTCTTCTGTTTATTGGGGTGAGGCTAGAGAGTAGGGTCTTTTCTGCTACTATGTCCCACTGTTTTCCATCCTGTAATCATTTTTTAGATCACTGATTACTCAGTGACCTGCCTCCACTTTTAAATTCTGCGCCGCCGATGCCATAATTGGCGTGGGAGGCATGGGTGCAGTGAGATTCCTCAGACAGTCTTCAATAAAAGGGCACCGGAAGCAGCATAAGCGTGCATCAAGATGTTGGCTTATTAAAGATGCCATTGAGTTGAGATCTCAATCTGCAATGATCCTCCTCTAGCGCCATCGTATTGAAGACCTGAAGGCTGTCCGTGGAATCACACTGCACACGTGCCACCCACCCCGTTGGATTTCCAAAAGGAGGGGGGTCAATGAATAATCAGTATCCTGTCATAGGAACACAGGAGGCATTTGCACGGGCAGAAGAGCATAAATGACCCTACTTCCCAAGGCCCACCGCAATGCACAGAAGATATCATTTTTACTAATGAAGACATTTTAGAAGTTAAATAAACAACAACCACTGATGGGATTCCTTCACTGCAGGTATCAATTTAATCAGCATAAAAGTACCATTATGGCCATGCCTTCACTATATAGTGTTAAATTCTGATGACAGGTTCTCTTTAATGAGTTAACTATTGATACAGCTGCTTGCACCTGGCAACATTCTGCAGCAAGAAACTGTAGTAAAAATATGAAACCACTGAGACATACAATAACTATATTAAAAATTCCTGGATAACAGGAGAAGTCCCAGAAGATTGGAGAAGGCTAAATGTTGTCCCTATCTCCAAAAAAGGAAAGAAAATTGAGCCATAATTAATAGGCCTGAGAGCTTTACTTCTGTACCAGGAAAGTTCTTTGAACAAATTATTAAACAGCATTTATGTAAGTACTTGGATAAGAATACAGTAATTAATCAAAGTCGGCATTGGTTTGTAGCAAACAAGTCATTCCCGACTAATCTAATTTTCTTTCTTGATGGAATGACTGACTGAGTAGAGCAGGAAAATGCAGTAGATATAGTATACCTCGACCTTGGCAAAGCATTTGATAAAGTATCTCATACTATCCTTTAGTTATGAGTGAACGTGCTCGCCACTACTCGTTACTTGCCCGAGTATCACGGTACTCGGTGTGCGTGGCGAGCACCAAGCATTTCCGGGATTACTCGGCGGGAACTTGGGTCTCCACTCAGCATTTTTAGCGGACTTTAGTCACAATCACGCTGCAGAGATTGTCTGCCAGGCAATGAAATGCCGCAGCCATCTTTTTTGTGGTCATGCGGTGATTGGCTGGCCGCACAGCATCATCAGGGTTATAAGAGACCGTACGCAGCCCTGCTCGCCGCATTCAGCTCCGGATTGAGATAGTGTAGGGAGAGCTGCTGCCAAGGATAGGGTCAGATTTGGCGATTTATTAGTCAATGTGGGGTCTCCCATGCTAAACTACTCAAATCCAGATAAACCAACAGTCCTTCTAAGGACTAATTCTGGAGTATATAGGTTCCAGTGCTAGGTAGGCAGGGGAGTGTACTTCGCGCTATACACATCAGTGCAAGTCCTGCAGGCACTGTATGTGTATATATAGATCATTGCATACATCAAGAGGGTCCATTCCCTTCCTGTGTTCTGGTGCTGCAGCTGCTACCTGTATGATATATTGGCTGTATATAGCTAGCCCCAGGTGTAATTGGAATACAAGCCTCATATTTTATGGTGTGGTATCTCCGTGCCAGGTCATATCTGTATGTGCTGAAAGTTTGGCCAGTGTACGCCAGTTTTACTTTTTTGACCTGGGTGTGACTGTACTTTTACTGTATATACCAGTATTTAGCCAAAAAAAAAAAAACAGGTCACACATGTTTTGGTGTGGTATCTCCGTTGCAGCTCATATCTGTGCGTGCTGAAAGTTTGGCCAGTGTGCGCCACTTTTCTTTTTTTGACCATGGTGTGACTGTACTTATACACACCAGTATTTAGCCAAAAAAAAAAACAGGCCACACATGTTTCATTGTGGTATCTCCGTGCCAGCTCATATCTGTGCATGCTGAAATTTTAGCCAGTTTACGACACTTTTATTTTATTGGCCTGGGTGTGACTGTACTTATATACAGCACTATGTTCCATTATTTTGAAAATAGGCCACATTTTCCCGTGGGGTCTATCTGTGACACGTCTCATACATATGTGTGCCAAAACTTGAGGCATTTTAGGCCTAACTTCCCTTTTTTGGGCAGTCTGTCACTCTCGTTATATCCAGCAGTCTTTTTTATCCAAAAAATAAAAAAAAATTATACAGTCTATTATCTCAGGCTGAGGCCTGGTGTATCTGTGGTGGAAAAATATTTTCTTCGCAGGCATACGTTGCATAGTTCTGTCTGCTAGCCTTGTTTTACTCATTATTTTGTGTTTTCAAAAATTAACACAAAACCTAAAAAAAAATAAATACAATCTGTTATCTCAGGCTAAGGCCTGGTGTATCTGTGGTGGAAAAATCTTTGCTTCGCAGGCATACGTTGCATAGTTCTGTTTGCTAGCCTTGTTCTACTCATTATTTTGTGCTTTCAAAAATTAACACAAAACCTAAAAACAATTTAAAACAGTCTGTTATCTCAGGCTGAGGCCTGGTACATCTGTGGTGGAAAAATCTTCGCTTGGCAGGCATACTGATACTTATAATTTTTCTCCAAATAAATCCATTTGTATTGAGTTTTTCAAATATTTCAATAGTTCATTAAAAATGGGCAAGGCATGGGGCAAGGGATGGGGAAGTGGACGTGATGCTGATGGTGTATGCAGAGGATGAGGCCGTGGCCAAGCTGAAAGTGAGCCACAGCAAAGACTCACATCTTCTCGCTCTACATTCCTGCCCCAGTTTCTAGGGGACCGCTGCACACCACTATTGATGCCAGAGCAGTGTGAAACGGTTGTTGGTTGGATAGCTGAAAATGCTTTCAGTCTCTTAGCAACCACCACCACCATGTCTAGCGCACGGTCAAGTCTGAGTAGCCGTAAGTGTGGTCCGGATATTACTCACCTGATCCTCCTTCCTCCCACTATGCCGAGTGCCCTGAGACAACTGATCCCATACTCGGACACTCCGAAGAGCTGTTCAATTTTCCATTTGGAGATTCGTGCATCGCGCCCGCTCTTATTGAAGCACGGCAAGAGGATATTCCATGTCGTGATGCACAAATCTTTGAGCAGCCACGGTCACAAGAGGTGGACGATGATGAGACACAATTGCCGGAAAGTCAGGAGGAGGAACAGGGTGCGGATGTGGAAGACGAGGTGGTGGATGACATAGTGACTGACCCAACCTGGCTGGAGGACATACAGAGCGAGGACAGCAGCACACATGGGGAAAGAGGCATATCACCCCAACAGGTGGGAAGAAGCAGTGTGTTGGTTGCAGACAGAAGGCATGCATCCATTCCCAGTAACACCAACAGGACGGAAGTTGCCATTCCAACTGTTAGATCTTCCCTAGTCTGGTTATTTTTTATATACTCTGCCGAGAACCCCAAACAGGCCATTTGCAGCACTTGCCATGCCCGCATCAGCAGGGGTAGCAAAACTACCAGCCTGACCACCCCCAGCATGATTAGGCACATGGCAGCAAAGCACCCGACTTTGTGGGTCGAACCCCAGGCTCCAGGAACACTGTCTGCAGGTGACAACAGTGCTTCTTCCACTGCGTACAAGCCAATCCCCAGTTCAACGTGCCTGTGAAGATGCCTCGGGCCCTGCACCTGTTGTTGCGCCCAGTCAACCAGCACCATCATCAAGCCAGTCCACTTCCTTCTTCCAGCCTAGCCTTCCGTTGTCTATACCCCAGTCAATGGAACGCAAGCAGAAATACCCAGCCAATGCCTCACAGGCCACAGTACTTAATGCGCAAATTTCTCGTCTGCTTGCGCTCGAAATGTTGCCTTTTAGGCTCGTTGAGATGGAAGCTTTCCGCAACCTGATAGCGGCGGCCATCCCAAGGTACTCGGTCCCCAGTCATCACTATTTCTTCCTTTGAGCCATTCCGGCATTATACCAGCATGTGCCCCACAACATTAACTGTGCCCTCAACAATGCTGTTACTAGGAAAGTCCACCTAACCACAGACACTTGGACAAGTGCCTGTGGGCAGGGACGATACATCTCACTGACCGCACACTGGGTTAACATAGTGGAATCCAGGACCCAGTTGGACCTTGGGATGGAACACATCCTCCCCACGTCGAGGATTGCGGGCCCTACGTCAATCAGGGTTGCCCCCACACTCTACAGCTCCTGCACCTCCTCCTCCTCCTTTTCTTCAGCCTCCATCTCTGAAATGAACATATCAGTCTGAAGCTGGAAGCACTGCAACACTGCCACAGCCATGCGGCAACAGGCTGTGCTGAAGCTAATCTGCATAGGTGACAAACCGTACAATGCAGAAGAGTTGTGGACAGCGCTGAAAGAGCAGTCAGATATTTGGATGATACCGCTGAACCTACAACCAGGCATGGTCGTGTGTGTGACAATAGCCTGAACCTGGTGGCAGCTCTGAGACAAGGTGCGCTCACACATGTACCTTGCCTGGCCCATGTGCTTAACCTCATGGTTCAATGTTTTCTCAAAAGCTACCCGGAGCTGCCAGATCTGCTAGTGAAAGTACGCCATCTGTCTGCCCATTTTCGAAAGTCAGCTACGGCTTCAGCCACCCTTGCCATGCTTCAGCAGCATTTGCAGCTTTCGGCTCACCGACTGTTGTGTGATGTCCCAACATATTGGAACTCTACACTGCATATGTTGGAAAGGATTTGTGAACAGAAAATGGCAGTTGTTGACTACCAGCATCAACAAGGCCATATATTTTCAGTTCAGACTCCACATATAAGACCTCAGAAGTGGACATGGATGTCAGACATATGTACCATCCTCCTGAACTTTGAGGATGGCACCAAGATGGTGAGCGGCGATGATGCCATAATTAGCTTCACCATCCCGCTTCTCAGCATTCTGAAAACTTCTGCTCACAATTAAAGATGAAGCATTGCAGGCAGAGCAGGAGGAAATGGAGCAAGGAACCATACAGGGTGATTACACTCAGCCCAGTCTCATGTCGTCGCAACGTGGATTGGTAGACAATGAGGAGGAGGAGGAACAGGAAC
This sequence comes from Oophaga sylvatica, assembly GCA_033576555.1. NCBI lineage: Eukaryota > Metazoa > Chordata > Amphibia > Anura > Dendrobatidae > Oophaga > Oophaga sylvatica. Next base: position 302,333,402 of record JARQOD010000006.1, read on the forward strand.
TACTTTCATGCACTATAGACGGTACTACAAGCACAGCTGTCATACCGTCTGTTCAGCGGGGATGGCCTGAGGACAGGGAGGAGGAGGATGAGGAGGAGGAGGACAGCATGGTCAGTCGTCTTGTTGGTGAGGACATGGAAGTCTTGCCTGTTAGTAGTCTGGCACGCATAGCTGACTTTATGTTGCGCTGCGTTTCCTGTGACCCTCGCATTATTAAAATTTTCGGTGACACTCATTATTGGTTGGTGACACTTCTAGACCCACGTTAAAAGGAAAACTTTCAGTCTCTTCTTCCAGAGGCAGACAGGTGTACAAAAATATTGCTGTAACAGAGGGCCCTTGTAGCAGAATTACTGAAAAAATTCCCGCGTGAGAATGCTGGCAGCAGACGTCAGAGTTTGTTGTACAGCAAGGAGTCCAAGCGAGAGAAACAGAAGTACAAACCAACTCAGGCAGGGGAACAATGGCAAAGTTCTGGGACAGTTTTCTCACACCCTCCCATTGTGCCAGCACAGAGGCTAAGGGTGCTGGCACAAGAAGTGCAATGTTTGGGAAGATGGTGAGGGAGTAGCTTTCAGATCGTACAATCGTCCTCCGGGATTCCTCTGTGCCTTTTAATTATTGTGTATCCAAGCTGAACACATGGCATGAACTGGCTCTCTACGCCTTGGAGGTCCTGGCCTGACATACTGCTAGCGTCCTGTCAGAGCGGGTTTTTAGTGCTGCTGGTAGAATTATAACAGATAAGCGCATCCTCCTGTCAACTAATGCTGACAGGCTAACTCTTATAAAAATGAACAAGGGCTGGATTGGACAAGACTTCTGTACTCCACCGAATGAAAACAGCGAAACATAACCTCAAATACATTGTCTTTTTTGTGGAGGTGTTTTCTCAAGCACCTCTTCACAACCACACATGGGTATCCGCTTCCTGATTTGGTCTGTTTGGTGTTATCCTCCTCCTTATCCTCATCCTTATCATCCACAACCAGTACAACACCAGGGTGAATGTATTCCATGATGCAAAAGTCACTCAATTTTTGGCAAGGGTGTTTTTATGATGCCCGTTACAAATTTGAAACCAAAACAAATGTTACTCCCCCAGGGGAAATCTCATAAAAATTAGATGTACGTATATTCTTCCCTTTTATTCTTTTATTTTCCATTTTTCCTATCTATGGAACATCCTCTTATGACCTAGTGTATACCTCTCCAATATAAAAATAGAGAAATACTATTATATTATATTTTTATTTATATACCTGTCTCTGAGCTGTTGCTAGGGACAAACATCTCGTTGGACACATTCTGGCTTCATATCTATTAACCTGTGTTCGTCCCCCCCCCTTTATTTTCTTTCATAGGTGGATTCACATTTTTTATTTATTTGTTTGATTTCAGTATGATTTATCATTATGTCTCCTCATTCTCCACCACTAGATCACCTAGATTAACGGTTCTGTGCTGCCACAACCAGTCCAATTTTTGGCAAGGGTGTCTATGATGCCCATGAAATATTTTTATCAATTTTACTCCCCCAGGGGTAAATGTTTGTCAGCCCATGCACTTAGTGTATGCGCATTACGAGTCTAGGAGACCCGCTCCATTAAATTGGGCCTAGTTTTTAATTAGAGCTTCCTCCACATCTCATCATCCGCCGCCACTACAGTCATGGCCAAAAGTTTTGAGAATGACACAAATATTATATTTTCACATGATCTGCTGCCCTCTGGTTTTTATGTGTGTTTGACAGATGTTTTTATCACAGACAGAAATATAATAATTGCAAACATATGAGTAACAAAAGCTTATATTGACAGTTAGAATGAGTTAATGCAGCAAGTCAATATTTGCAGTGTTGACCCTTCTTCTTCAGGACCTCTGCAATTCTCCCTGGCATGCTCACAATCAACTTCTGGACCAAATCCTGACTGATAGCAGTCCATTCTTGCACAATCAATGCTTTCATTTTGTCATAATTTTTAGGTTTTTGTTTGTCCACCCGTCTCTTGATGATTGACCACAAATTCTCAATGGGATTAAGATCTGGGGAGTTTCCAGGCCATGGACCCAAAATCTCTATGTTTTGTTCCCTGAGCCATTTAGTTATCACCTTTGCTTTATGCCAAGGTGCTCCATCATGCTGGAAAAGGCATTGTTGATCGCCAAACTGCTCTTGGAGGGTTGGGAGAAGTTGCTCTTGGAGGACATTCTGGTACCATTCTTTATTCATGGCTGTGTTTTTAGGCAAGACTGTGAGAGAGCTGATTCCCTTGGCTGAGAAGCAACCCCACACATGAATGGTTTCAGGATGCTTAACAGTTGGCATGAGACAAGACTGGTGGTAGCGCTCACCTTGTCTTCTCCGAATGAGGAGTTTTCCTGATGTCCCAAACAATCAAAAAGGGATTCATCAGAGAAAATAACTTTACCCCAGTCCTCAGCAGTCCACTGCCTGTACATTTGCAGAATATCAGTCTGTCCATGATGTTTTTTCTGGAGAGAAGTGGCTTCTTTGCTGCCCTCCTTGAGACCAGGCCTTGCTCCAAGAGTCTCCGCCTCACAGTGCGTGCAGATGCACTCACACCTGCCTGCTGCCATTCCTGAGCAAGCTCTGCACTGCTGGTAGCCCGATCCCGCAGCTAAAACACTTTTATGAGATGGTCCTTGCGCTTGCTGGTCTTTCTTGGCGCCCTGCAGCCTTTTTGGCAACAATGGAACCTCTCTCCTTGAAGTTCTTGATGATGCGATAGATTGTTGACTGAGGTGCAATCTTTCTAGCTGCGATACTCTTCCCTGTTGGGCCATTTTTGTGCATTGCAATGATGACTGCACGTGTTTCTTTAGAGATAACCATGGTTAACAGAAGAGAAACAATGATGCCAAGCACCAGCCTCCTTTTAAAGTGTCCAGTGGTGTCATTCTTACTTAATCATGACAGATTGATCTCCAGCCATGTCCTCATCAATACCCACACCTGTGTTAATGGAGCAATCACTGAAAAGAGGTTAGCTGGTCCTTTTAAGGCATGGCTGCAATGATGTTGAAATGTGTTTTGGGGGATAAAGTTCATTTTCTAGCCAAATATTGACTTTGCAAGTAATTGCTGTTAAGCTGATCACTCTTTATAACATTCTGGAGTATATGCAAATTGCCATTAGAAAAAGTGAAGCAGTAGACTTTGTAAAAATTAATATTTGTGTCATTCTCAAAACTTTTGGCCATGACTGTAGATCACCAGCATTAACTTGTTCCGTGCTGCTACAGCCAGAGTCGAATTCCAAACAAGGGTGGTTGGTTTTGCTGGGAGTAAAATACTTGTTATGGAAAAGGTTGAGGTGTACCCCACAGGAGAAAATGTTTGACAGCCAACATACTTATTGTATGGGCATTCCAAGTCTAGGAGACCCGCTCCTTTAAATTGGGCATAGTTTTTAATCAGGCCTTCCTCCACGTCTCATCATCCGCCGACACTAGATCACCAGCGTTAACATGTTCCGTGCTGCAACAGCCAGTGTCGAATTCCAAACTGTTACGCAGCTCTCACCGTGTACCTCCAGAGCTGGTGTACGCCGTCTGACTTCTTCACTTCCGGTCTTGTTGCTGGCGCTGAGGTCCCATAGGGTGACTTGACTCTGCGGCTACGTGCCCGGTCCCAGATCCCATCGGGAGCACAAGTCGCAGCTCTGACTTCACCCGGATTGACACTGACTTCTCTATGGTCCTGGAGGACCTGACACGGAAGTCCCGGCGTGCATTCCCTATATCAGTCCGCCTCTTCCTGTAGGCGGTACCTGATTATCACTTTTGCTTCCTTGCTGGCCTTCTTGGTGCCTGCATGGTGGCTCTCTATACTCAGGTCCACTACCTTGTACTCTGGCGTGCTTCCCAGCACAAGCTCTGCTCTGTCTTGTACTCAGGTGTGCTTCCCAGCACGCGCTCTGCTCTGTCTTTTACCCAGATGTGCTTTCCAGCACGCACTCTGCTCTGTCTTGTAACCAGGCATGCTTCCCAGTACACGTCCTGCACCATCCTGTACCCTGCGTGCCACGTGTACATGATCTACGCACTTCCGTACGCAGCGTGCCCCGAGTACACGCTTTACATATTCCTGTACCCTGCGTGCCCCCGTCTTCACCCTGCTAAACACGATCTCTCATACCTCCTTTGAGCCGGCCACCTGGTTCCAGCAGTCGTGGTACTTTATTCCCCTGGGCCTGCCCCTTACTTTCACTGTATAGGGGTAGTCCTCACTAGGTCAGCTCGCCCAGGGTGGGTTGGTATCACGCCCCAGAGTGTCTACTCCAGGAGTCGTCACACGAACAAGGGTGGGTGGTTTTACTGGGCGTAAAAGACTTGTTATGGAAAAGATTGAGGTGTACCCCACAGGTGAAAATGTTTGACAGCCAACACACTTAGTGTATGGGCATTCCAAGTCTAGGAGACCTGCTGCTTTAAATTGGGCATAGTTTTTAATCAGGCCTTCCTCTACATCTAATCATCCGTCACCACTAGTTCACCAGCGTTAGCGTGATCCGTGCTACTACAGCCAGTGTCGAATTCCTAACAAGGGTGGGTGGTTATGCTGGGAGTAAAATACTTGTTATGGAAAAGGTTGAGGTGTACCCCACAGGGAAATGTTGGCCAGCCAACACACTTAGGGTATGGGCATTACATGTTTAGGAGACCTGTTCCTTTTTAATGGGACAATTTTTGTGAAGAGGCCCTCCATGTTTCTTCCAAGGGGGGATTGGGCTTATTGAGGTGCCTATTACTTGGTAGCAGGGCAGGCCTTGCAGTCTATGCATAAGAAAACAGAATGGGAGTACAAAATGAATATTGTGAAGTGGATTTCCCTATGCCCATCCAGTACCTGGGTTCAAAGGCATATTGGGGTGCGGATGACTTGGCAGCAGGGCAGGCCTTGCAGTCAATGCATAAGAAAACAGAATGAGAGTTTAAAATGAATAATATGAAGTGGATTTTCCTGTGTCCATCGAGTATGTGGATTCAAAGGCTAATTGGGGTGCATATACTTGGTAGCAGGGCAGACCTTGCAGTCTATGCATAAGAAAACAGAATGGGAGTACAAAATGAATATGTGAAGTGGATTTCCCTATGCCCATCCAGTACCTGGGTTCAAAGGCATATTGGGGTGCGGATGACTTGGCAGCAGGGCAGGCCTTGCAGTCAATGCATAAGAAAACAGAATGAGAGTTTAAAATTAATAATATAAGTGGATTTTCCTGTGCCCATCCAGTATGTGGATTCAAAGGCTAACTGGGGTGCCTATTACTTGGTAGCAGGGCAGCCTTGCAGTCTATGCATAAGAAAACAGAATGGGAGTACAAAATGAATAATGTGAAGTGGATTTTCCTATGCCCATCCAGTACCTGGTTCAAAGGCATAATGGGGTGCGGATGACTTGGCAGCAGGGCAGGCCTTGCAGTCAATGCATAAGAAAACAGAATGAGAGTTTAAATGAATAATATGAAGTGGTTTTCCTGTGTCCATCGAGTATGTGGATTCAAAGGCTAATTGGGGTGCATATGACTTGGTAGCAGGGCAGACCTTGCAGTTAATGCATAAGAAAACAGAATGGGAGTACAAAATGAATAATGTGAAGTGGATTTTCTAGTGACATCCAGTACGTGGCTTGAAAAGCTTATTGGGGTGCATGTAACTTTGGTGCAAACCAGGCCTTGCATTCAATGCAACATTTTTTCTGGAAGCCCTCCGGTACCTCTTGTCAAAGGGGTATTGTGGTGCGTTGTAATTCTTGGCAGCCCATCCACTCACTTCATAGGCAATAACAGTTTAGGAGACCCACTGTTTAATAATGTCCCTTTAAGAAGATTAATGCCGCCTGATGCCCCGGTAAAAATAGGCTCTGTGACTTTGAGTCACTCATTCATAAATGAAACAAGATGTGTCTGATTATGTGTCACACACCACATGGCCAGCTACGGTTGTTAAATGTTACAATGATATTTCCAAGTAAATGCATTTGTATTGGTTGAAAGCAATGTTAAAGTTGAAAAACGCTTCAAAAACGCAGCGTCTGAACATAGCCCAATTGGGGGAGGAATATTTTGGTCTGGGTTATATTATTTTGCCTTATATACAAGTCATTAACCTGGAAAGGATGTACCTTTACATACTTCCCAGCAAAATCCGTTTTGGTTTCGTTTTGGTATGTTTTTTGGTGCACCGGTACAAATGGCATGAAACTCTGACAACATTGTTTAAAGCTGTGAGCTAGTGAACTAGGAGTCATAAATGCTTCTGGGGCGATCCCCATGATATCCCCATGTCATTTGAGCAGTGGTTACATCATTTTCAGACGTTTTTAGACCTTAAAATGACCCCCGGGGGGATCGCGGTGTCATGTATAGTGTACAGTTCCTATAGCGTCTTGTGCTTGGGTGCGAGGAAAACACAGGAGACATAGGTTGAAATGAAATGACTTGTATTACTTCATACAAGCATGCTGAAAAGTTCACACAGTTTGCAGGAACAGAGACAGGAGACACAGCAGGCCAGAGTAACTTCAAGCACTATAATAAATCTCCAAAGCAGGTTCAGGATCTCTTCTCTGTACCGTAATTCCTCTGCAAACATGGATTCACCAAACAGCAGGTTTCCAGAGTCCAAAAGTGTTCCAAGGTTCCTCAGTAGGGAATAGCTGGAGTACAAGTCCAAGGTTTCCAGGAGTCAGATCACAGACTGACTGAGGCTTGATTCAGAGCACTGATTGTTCAGCTGAGGCTGCTTAAGAAGCAAGAGGGAAGAATCAGGGCGGGAACATGAAAACTGGAAACTCCATATTAACTGAGGGCAAGAGCTGCAGAAAGACAGAAAGCAAAATGGCCGACGGAAAACTGAGTTTCAAGGAACATGTCAACAGAGACAAAGAACCTTACATTACTCCCCCCTTAGGGACAACCTCCGGATGACCTCAGACCAGGCTT
>JARQOD010000006.1:302340472-302414189 GCA_033576555.1 Oophaga sylvatica
TATTTTCAGTTGTTTCACACTTTTTTGTAAAGTGTAATGTATAATTCTACATGTGTTAATTCATAGTTTTGATGCCTTCAGTGTGATTCTACAATTTACATAGTCATGAAAATACAGAAAAATCTTTGAATGAGAAGGTGTGTCCAAACTTTTGGTCTGTATTGTATGTCACAATGACATGTATATATATAAATATATGTATTCTATGTGCATATATCTATTCTTTCCATTCTTTATTAAGGCTGTCAGTGTGATTTTACAGTATAGCCGGGGATGAATTGCCGGCTTTTCTAAAGGACACTGGTGCGATTTTCTCGCAAGTCACACGTGTGGTCCATTTGTAATCTGATTTTTCATCGCACCCATAGACTTGCATTGGTGATTCTCGACCGATAATCGGTGACATGCTGCGATTGTCTCGGTCCGAGGAAAACGGCCGAGAGAAAATCGGATGCTGGGAGCTACTCCATAGATAAACATTGGTCCGAGTGCATATTTCATCGCATTGCACTAGTCCGTTTTTGTCGCCAGTGTGACCTCGGCCTTAAGAGGGAAGATGTGCCTATGGGATGGAGGATGTGTGATGGGGATATATGGGAACGGCAGGGGGGATTCATTTTTGTCATGTGCTCTCTGCTTCTGTCTGGGGGGCAGACAATGGCTGGGAGCTTATGTTCCCGGGGATGCTAGATTTCTCCCACCCAGTCACTGTCTGCTGAGGTGTCGTGGAGTGAGAAAACTGTTGTTCATAGCAACCAATCACAGCTCAGCTTCTTTTATCCCCTTCACCCCCAAGGGTGGTTTGCACGTTAATGACCGGGCCAATTTTTACAATTCTGACCACTGTCTCTTTATGAGGTTATAACTCTGGAACGCTTCAACGGATCTTCGCGATTCTGAGATTGTTTTTTCGTGACATATTGTACTTCATGTTGATGGTAAAATTTATTCGATATAACTTGCGTTTATTTTTAAAAAAAACGCAAATATGGCGAAAATTTTTAAAATTTTGCAATTTTCAAACTTTGAATTTTTATTCCCTTAAAACAGAGAAATATATCACACAAAATAGTTAAGAAATAACATTTCCCACATGTCTACTTTACATCAGCACAATTTTGGAACCAAAATTTTTTTTTGTTAGGAAGTTATAAGGGTTAAAAGTTGACCAGCGATTTCTCATTTTTACAACAAAATTTACAAAGCCATTTTTTTTAGGGACCACCTCACATTTGAAGTCACTTTGAGGGGTCTATATGGCAGAAAATACCCAAAAGTGACACCATTCTAAAAACTGCACCCCTCAAGGTACTCAAAACCACATTCAATAAGTTTATTAACCCTTCAGGTGCTTCACAGTAACTAAAGCAACGTGGAAGGAAAAAATGAATATTTTACTTTTTAGCCACAAAAATGATCTTTTACAAACTTTTTTTTTATTTTCACAAGGGTAAAAGGAGAAAATGGACAGATAAGGTTGTTATGCAATTTCTCCTGAGTACGCCAATACCCCATATGTGGGGGAAAACCACTGTTTGGGCACACGGCAGAGCTCGTAAGGGAAGGAGCGACGTTTGACTTTTTCAAACTAAAATTGGCTGGAATTTAGATTGGATGCCATGTCGCGTTTGGAGAGCCCCTGATGCGCCTAAACAGTGGAAACCCCCCACAAGTGACACCATTTTGGAAACTAGACCCCCTAAGGTTCTTATCTAGATCTGTTGTGAGCACTTTGAACCCTCAAGTGTTTCACAAAAGTTTATAAAGCCTGGGTGTGAAAAAAAAAAAATCAATTTTCCACAAAAATGAATTTTTAGTCCCAAATTTTTGAATTTTCCCAAGGAAATTGGACCCCAAAAGTTGTTGTCCAATTTGTCCTGAGTACGCTGATACCCCATATGTGGGGGGGGGAAACTGTTTGGGCGCACGGCAGGGCATGGAAAGGAAGTAGTAACGTTTTGGAATGCAGACGTTAATGGGGGTCATGTTCCGTTTGCAGTGCCCCAGATGAGCCTAAACAGTGGAAACCCCCCACAAGTGACCCCATTTTGGAAACTAGACCCCCTAAGGAACTTATCTAGATCTTTGGTGAGCACTTTGAACCCCCAAGTGCTTCACACAAGTTTATAATGCCCGGGCATGAAAATAAAAAATCCAATTTTTTTCCCACAAAAAATATTTTTAGTCACTATTTTTTTATTTTCCCAAGGGTAACAGGAGAAATTGGACCACATACGTTGTTGTACAATTTGTCCTGAGTACGCTGATACCCCATATGTGGGGGGGAACCACTGTTTGGGCGCACGGCAGAGCTCGGAATGGAAGGAGCACCATTTGACTTTTTCCAACCAAAATTGGCTGGAATTGAGTTTGGATGCCATGTTGCATTTGGAGAGCCCCTGATGTGCCTAAACAGTGGAAACCCCCCACAAATGACCCCATTTGGGAAACTAGACCCCCTAAAGAACTTATCTAGATTTTTGATGAGCAATTTGAACCCCCAAGTGCTTCACACAAGTTTATAACGTAGAGCCGTAAAATTTAAAAATCATATTTTTTCCACAAAAATGATCTTTTCACCCCAATTTTTATTTTTCCAAGGGTAACAAGACTCCAAAAGTTATTGTGCAATTTGTCCTGAGTGTGCTGATACCCCATATGTGGGGGTAAACCACTGTTTGGGTGCATGGCAGAGTTTGGAAGGGAAGGAGCGCCGTCTGACTTTTTCAACGCAGAATTGGCTGGACGCCATGTCGTGTTTGGAGAGCTCCTGATCTGCCTAAACAGTGGAAACCCCCATAAATGACACCATTTTGGAAACTAGACCCCTCAAGGAACTTATCTAGATGTGTGGTGAGAACTTTGAACCCCCAGGTGTTTCACTAAAGTTTATAACGTACAGCCGTAAAATAAAAAATCTTTTTTTTTTTTACAAAAATGATTTTTTCGCCCCCAATATTTTATTTTCGCAAGGGTAACAGGAGAAATTGGACCCCAAAAGTTGTTGTCCAATTTGTCCTGAGTACGCTGATACCCAATATGTGGGAGAAAACTACTGTATGGGTGCACGTCAGGGCTCGGAAGGGAAGTAGTGACGTTTTGGATTGCAGACTTTGATGGAATGGTCTGGGTGCGTCATGTCGCATTTGGAGAGCCCCTGATGCGCCTAAACAGTGGAAACCCCCACAAGTGACCACATTTTGGAAAATAGACCCCACAAGGAACTTATCTAGATGTGTGGTGAGCACTTTGAACCCCGAAGTGCTTCACAGAAGTTTATAACGCACAGCCGTAAAAATAAAAAATCTTTTTTTTTTTTTGCAAAAATGATTTTTTCGCCCCAATATTTTATTTTTACAAGGGTAACAGGAGAAATTGGACCCCAAAAGTTGTTGCCCAATTTGTCCTGAGTACGCTGATACCCAATATGTGGGAGAAAACTACTGTATGGGTACACGTTGGGGCTCGGAAGGGAAGTAGTGACGTTTTGGATTGCAGACTTTGATGGAATGGTCTGGGGGCGTCATGTCGCATTTGGAGAGCCCCTGATGCACCTAAACAGTGGAAATCCCCAACAAGTGACCCCATTTTGGAAAATAGACCCCACAAGGAACTTATCTAGGTGTGTGGTGAGCGCTATGAAGCCCCAAGTGCTTCACAGAAGTTTATAATGTACAGCCGTAAAAACAAAAAAATTATTTTTTTTGTACAAAAATGATATTTTCGCCCCCAGTTTTTTATTTTCCCAAGGGTAACAGAAGAAATAGGACAAATTGCACAGTAACTCTAGGGGTCCAGAGTACGCTGATACCCATATGTGGGGATAAACTACTGTTTGGACGCATGGCAGAGCTCAGAAGTGAAGGAGCACCGTTTGACTTTTTCAACGCAGAATTGGCTGGAATTGAGATCAGACGCCATGTCACATTTGGAGAGCCCCTGATGTGCCTAAACAGCGGAAACCCCCCAATTCTAACTCCAACCCTAACCCCAACACACCCCTAACCCTAGTCCCAACCCTAACCACAAACCTAACCCTAACACACCCCTAATCCCAACCCTAACCCTAATCCTAACTTTAGCGCCAACCCTAACCCTAACTTTAGCCGCAACCCTAACCCTAACCCTAATGGGAAAATGGAAATAAATACATTTTTTTAATTTTATTATTTTTCCCTAACTAAGGGGGTGATAAAGGGGGGTTTGATTTACTATTTATAGCGGGTTTTTATGATTGGCAGCTGTCACGCTAAAAGACGCTTTTTATTGCAAAAATAGTTTTTTGCATCGCCACATTTTGAGAGCTATAATTTTTGCATATTTTGGCCCACAGAGTCATGTGAGGTCTTATTTTTTGCGGTACGAGTTGACGTTTTTATTTGTACCATTTTTGAGCAGGTGACATTTTTTGATCGCTTTTTATTTCGATTTTTGGGAGGTTAGAATGAACAAAAATCAGCAATTCATGAATTTCTTTTGGGGAGGCGTTTTTATTGTTCCGCGTGTGGTAAAATTGATAAAGCAGTTTTATTCTTCGGGTCAGTACGATTATGGCGATACCTCATTTATATCATTTTTTTATGTTTTGGCGCTTTTATAGAAAAAAACAATTTTATATAAAAAATAATTATTTTTGCATCGCTTTATTCTGCGAGCTATAACTTTTTTTATTATTTCACTATGATGCTGTATGGCAGCTCGTTTTTTGCGGGACAAGATGACGTTTTCAGCGGTACCATGTTTATTTATATCGGTCTTTTTGATCGCGCGTTATTCCACTTTTTGTTCGGCGGTATGATGATAAAGCATTGATTTTTTGCTTCGTTTTTTTTTTTTAAGGGGTTCACTAAAGGGGTTAACTAGTGGGACAGTTTTATAGGGGGCGGCGATACCAAATATGTGTACTTTTATTGTTTTGTTTTTTTTATTTACAGGAAGAAATGAATTTATTGGGGAATATTTTTTTTTTTTTTTTATTTATTTTGGATTTTTTTTTATAACATGTTTATTTTTATTTTTTTAACTTTTTTACTTTGTCCCAGGGTGGGACATCACTGTATTTTATCAAATCGCTGGTGTGACAGTGTGCACAGCACTCTGTCACACCAGCGATCGCTCAGGCATAGCTGCAGGCTTCTCAGTGCCTGCTCTCAGCAGGCACTGAGGAAGCCGCCTCCCTCCAGGACCCCGGCGCCATCTTGGATCCGGGTCCTGGGAGGGAGGAAGCCCTCAGAACAGCGCGATCACATCGCGCTGGTCTGAGGGTCTCAGGGGGGCGCGCAGGGAGCCCCCACCCTGCGTGATCCTCCCCTGTGCCCCCAGTACACCGCGATCATGTTTGATCGCGGTGTGCTAGGGGTTAATGTGCCGGGAGCGGTACGTGACCGCTCCTGACACACAGTCACGGGTGTCAGCTGTGATAATCAGCTGACACCCGGCGGCGATTAGCTGCGCTTCCCTCAGGAGCGCAGCTGATCGCCTATGACGTACTATCCCGTCCATGGGCAGAATGGCACGGGTTTTATGGACGGGATAGTACGTCTAATGTCAGAGAGGGTTAAACAGCTCTGGTGAAATGAAAGATGCTTCGTGATTGGTTGGTGATACACACACACACATTCAATTTTATATATATAGATTTAGGACAAGTGGACACATGTGAGAACCTTTATTAAAAGGAAACTGATCCTAATTTCTGTCTATAACATCTTAATGTCTCCATACTGCATCTAATTGTCTATCATTACTGCACTTTGAGATTTGCTTGTGTAGAATATCTTTTGTTACCTTGGCATCCTCATCTGAAATCATTACTAATATTGTTTGTTTATGATGCGGAGTACAGCCGTAATGCTGGAATTTCTGTAAACACATTGAAATATATTTACTAAAGCAACATCCACATACTAATTTTTTATTGACACCCGGGGACTTCATACAACCCTGCACATAATGTGATTTCTAACAATCTATTTTGATGCATCATTTTGCATTCAACAGATGCGGCAGCGTACTGAAAGCAAGAAGGCAATCCTTAACAAATGGTGTATCCTAAGCAGTGTATAATATTTTGCAGACTGTTTAATGATCCTCAGAAAGAAGTAATTTTAAACAACTTTGTGGGATAATGTACTAACTAAAGAGATAATAAACTGTACATTAAGATGCATCTCTCTTCTACAGCTGCTTTCTAAATGGCTTTAATATTGATTGATATTGCCCTTCCTTTGCTACTAACAGTAAGTGTACCGTTTTCTATTTTATTCAACCATGTCATTACAACATTCCTACTGTGAAAAATTGCCATTTAGATTTTGTATTCTGTACATTCTTTTCCCCAGGTTTTATTTGTAGTGATGCTCAATTACTTAACAACTGACTTGTGCGTTTTGAAACTGAGAAATAAAAGAATAATTTATTTGTGCAGACTCATATATAGATTTATGGTGCACTGCATCTTAAATGGCAATATGAAGAATTCATCAACACTTTGTGAAACATCTTTGCATGTTTCAGTACACAGTTTGGACACTTTCTCATGTTGTATGGCATTATATGGGATGTCCAGGCTTTTTTCCTATTCTGTGTATGTACCTAGGCTGCAGAATGCTGATATTTTGTAATATACTTGTTGTCAGCATTCCTCACTGTTCCCTATATATCACACTAGGGTTGTAAACAGCTCTTTCCTTGTTCTGGAGGAGTTGCTCACATCCAGCCTAGAGTTTTCCTGTCTGGCAGAGACTGGACTTAATGTCACAACAGACTCCATGCCCCTAATCTCTGCCAGACCCTCCCCCTGCCTTCTACCTCAGCCTACCTGAGCCACCACACACTGATAGCCAACAGTGGCAGGACTGAGCTGATTGGACTAACAGGTACCATTCAATCTATATATCTATTTGTTTTCAGGGACAGACAGAAATTGAAGGTGCAAGAAGGAGCTTAAAGCTGAAAACTCCTTCCATCACCATTCATTCTATGTTTCTATCTGTTTCTCTATCTATCTATCCCAGACATTTTTCCTAGGCTTGTTCCTGGAGGACTTATTAGCACACTGTGGACAGGCGGTTACAAAGTCATGAACAACCTTAGCCTGCTTTCATTCATGTCCCGAGGAGAGAATTCTCCTCCTCCTAGTGAAAGCGAAGGTCTTATCCAGAGGTACAGTACAGACAAAAAGTTTGGACACACCTTCTCATTTAAAGATTTTTCTGTATTTTCATGACTATGAAAATTGTAAATTCACACTGAAGGCATCAAAACTATGAATTAACGCATGTGGAATTATATACTTAACAAAAAAGTGTGTAACAACTGAAATTATGTCTTATATTCTAGGTTCTTCAAAGTAGCCACCTTTTGCTTTGATGACTGCTTTGCACACTCTTGGCATTCTATTGATGAGCTTCAAGAGGTAGTCACCAGAAATGGTCTTCCAACAATCTTTAAGGAGTTCCCAGAGATACTTAGCACTTGTTGGCCCTTTTGCCTTCACTCTGCGGTCCAGCTTACCTCAAACCATCTCGATTGGGTTCAGGTCTGGTGACTGTGGAGGCCAGGTCATCTGGCATAGCACCCCATGACTCTCCTTCTTGGTCAAATAGCCCTTACACAGCCTGGAGGTGTGTTTGGGGTAATAGTCCTGTTGAAAAATAAATGATGGTCCAACTAAACGCAAACCGGATGGAATAGCATGCCGCTACAAGATGCTGTGGTAGCCATGCTGTTTCAGTATGCCTTCAATTTTGAATAAATCCCCAACAGTGTCACCAGCAAATCACCCCCACACCATCACACCTCCTCCTCCATGCTTCACGGTGGGAACCAGGCATGTAGAGTCCATCCGTTCACCTTTTCTGAGTCGCGCAAAGACACAGTAGTTGGAACCAAAGATCTCAAATTTGGACTCATCAGACCGAAGCACAGATTTCCACTGGTCTAATGTCCATTCCTTGTGTTCTTTAGCTCAAACAAGTCTCTTCTGCTTGTTGCCTGTCTTTAGCAGTGGTTTCCTAGCAGCTATTTTACCATGAAGGCCTGCTGCACAAAGTCTCCTCTTAACAGTTGTTGTAGAGATGTGTCTGCTGCTAGAACTCTGTGTGGCATTGACCTGGTCTCTAATCTGAGCTGCTGTAAACCTGTGATTTCTAAGGCTGGTGACTCGGATAAACTTATCCTACAAAGCAGAGGTGACTCTTGGTCTTCCTTTCCTGGGGCGGTCCTCATGTGAGCCAGTTTCTTTGTAGCGCTTGATGGTTTTTGTAACTGCACTTGGGGACACTTTCAAAGTTTTCCCAATTTTTCGGACTGACTGACCTTCATTTCTTGAAGTAATGATGGCCACTTGTTTTTCTTTACTTTTTACTTTTTTCTTGCCATAATACAAATTCTAACAGTCTATTCAATAGGACTATCAGCTGTGTATCCACCAGACTTCTGCACAACACAACTGATGGCCCCAACCCCATTTATAAGGGCAGAAATACCATTTATTAAACCTGACAGGGCACACCTGTGAAGTGGAAACCATTTCCGGTGACTACCTCTTGAAGCTAATCAAGAGAATGCCAAGAGCGTGCAAAGCAGTCATCAAAGCCAAAAGGTGACTACTTTGAAGAACCTTGAATATAAGACATAATTTCAGTTGTTAGACACGTTTTTGTTAAGTATATAATTCAACATGTATTAATTCATGGTTTTGATGCCTTCAGTGTGAATTTACATTTTTCATAGTCAAAAAATACAGAAAAATCTTTAAATGAGAAGGTGTGTCCAAACTTTTGGTCTGTACTGTATGTTACAAGAACAGGAACCAATTCAACAATTCTTGCCGTGTTAAGATGTGTTGTTATTCATCCTCAGAAGCAGATGTGTCAAACGATGGAGACAAAACACAGGTCTCAGGCAGGGAAAGAAGGCCTGAAGGCATAGAAGGCTGAGACTTGGGCAAGACCTTGGTTAGGCAGATGGTAGAACACCACAATCCCAATTGGGGCACCTGACTTGTGAACCACAATACCTTGTCAATAACAGACATGTGTAGGAGAAACCAAGGAAGACCCAGAGGAACAGAGTTTACAGAGCTAGATAGCACATAAAAAAAGATTTTTTCAGACTGCTGAGCTCCAATCTGCAGTGGTTCTGGCAGCATTAAATGAAAAATAGGCTTCCCCAGGGGTTGTTCATCAATGGAGTCAACAGCCAGGGAAAAAACTAACTGTTGCATAGTAAGCTGAAGCTGGATAAGGCTGACAACAGATCCGAAGTCTAAATGGGCTGCCACTAGTGTTGAGCGATATGATACCGCAAGTATCGGGTATCGGCCGATATTAGCTCTATCAGACTTTCGATACTTAGTTCCGATATTTTCGTCTTATCGGATACCGGAATCGGATTTGTCACTGTCACTGTCAGTGTCCGTCGGTCGGGTCTGTCAGGAGTCACGGCACTTACCTGGCAGAAGATCTCCGGCGGTCACGGGCTGGACTGCTTGATGGCCGCCATCATCTTTCCCCGGCGGTCACATGCAGTTTCTCGCGATAACTGCAGTGACTGCTGGGTAATCCCGGCCGTAAAGCAGTCAGTCCGATGACGTCACCGACCGGGAAGCAGGTAATCAGCTGTGCTGCGTCGAGATGACAGGCTCTGCCTGTCATTGCGATGTAGCAGAGCTGGATCGTCGTGGGACCCTCGTTACTATGGACTGCGTCGGACAGGTGGTATACTGTTGGTTTGTTTTTTTTTCTTTTTTTACAGGAGATCGATGGCGTCGCAGGAATGAGAGTATAATAAAAGAAATGAAAACTGTGTTGTCTCTTTTATTTCATTAAAATACTTTTTTCTTGCTGTGTCTTTTTTTTTATACATTTAAAAACTTTGGGATTAATAATGGATCGGTGTCTTATTGACACCTCTCCATTATTAACCGGGCTTATTCTCACCGTGCAATCAACGGTGACATTAACCCCTTATTACCCCACTTGCCACCGCTACAGGGCACTGGAAGAGCCGGGTAAAGTGCCACAATTGGCACATCTTTTGATGCGCCAAATGTGGGGCTGCTGTAGCCTGGTATTATCAGGCTGTTGAGGGCCAAAATCCATGGGCCTTGACAGTCTTTTAATACCAGGCCGCAGCAGTCTGCATTTTCTTGGCTGGTTAACAAAATAGGGGGACCCTACGCCGTTTTTTTTTCGAGGGGATCCCCTATTTTTGTTAACCAGCCAAGCTAAGCAGACTGCTGTGGCCTGGTATTATCAGGCTGGCAAGCAGGGTCGGACTGAGGCACCGGGACACCGGAGAAACCTACGGTGGGCCCAAGCTCCTGCGTGGTGGGCCCTGATTTGAAAGGATAGGTCGCGGGGCAGAGGGGGCGGTGGCCCCGGGGCCCGCGCTCTGAGGGGGCCCACCCGGAGCTACGATACAGTTACATTCTGCGGCAGAGCAGGGAGAATCGCTCTCCCTGCTCTGCCGCCCGGAAGCTATGGGGCCTGAACAGGCGTTGGGGGGGCCCGGTGCCAGCAGTGGGCCCCCCACCCGTCATCGGAGGGTCAGCTGTATCGGCATCCAGCCTATAAAGCTGAACGCATGGAGAGAGAAGGAGCGAGCGCTCCTTCTCTCCCATAATCCCCCTCTCAGTGTATTACACGGGCGCAATAACATCACCTGCCGGCGCACGCTGTCAGACGCTGAGAGGGAGAAAAGTGAGCAGCACAGGAGCCGGGAGGTGAGGTTTTTTTTAATTTTTTTTTTAATGGGGGTGCAGTCGAGTCCTGGCTGGAGAAGTCGTCATGTCGGTGTGGGCCAGATGGAAAAGACATGAAAAGTGAACAATTCCATTAGAAAGAACATCAGCGGTAAGTCATTATCTGTACCTGTGCTGTAATCTATATGTTCTGTAGGACTGGTATTATTTAACACAGACCATATGGCGGTAATATCAATATTGGTCTTTTTATATATAGATTATTTTGGCCAACAGCGCGGTCATTTGCTGAGGTTCTCTGATGATGGGCCCACTCAGAAGTTTTGCCCCCACTAAACCAAAACCCTAGCTACGCCTATGGCTCTCTCTCTAGTCTTTCTTTCTCGCTCTCTGTTCTTTCCTTCTCGCTCTCTGTTCTTTTTTCTCTCTGTTCTTTCTTTCTCTCTTTTCTTTCTTTCCTCTCTTTCTTTCTCTGTTTGTTCTTTCTCTCTCGCTGCTCTTTCTTTCTTTTCCTCAGTACCAGCCACTGTGCCCTCATTACCAGTCAGTGTGATCAGCAGTGCTAAATGGTTACGCTGGGGGCGAGGATATGGGTGTGATTAGCTGTGAAATGGGTGTTGTCGGGGCGTGGCCTAAAATTTTCAGCGGCGCGCAACACGCGCCGCAGCCTTTAATCCTCTTTCCTGTCTTCCAAATTTGGGAGGTATGCTGTATGACCTCCCTACAACTTCTGGCCATGCTCCTGATGAGCGCGACGGATGGTCTCGTGAGGGATCTCCTCCCACACCTGGACTAAAGCATCCACCAACTCCTGGACAGTCTGTGGTGCAACGTGGCATGGCCTAAAATTTTCTGCAGCATGCACAGCGTGCCACAGCCTTTGTCCCTCTTTCCCTTATTCAAAGGTTGGGAAGTATGATGTTGGGCCGCAAGAATATATTTTCTCTGGTGGGCCCAAGGTACTCCAGTCCGACGCTGCTGGCAAGGTCCATGTATGTTGGCTCCTTAACAGCCTTAAATACCATGCCTCAGCAGCAGGGGCGTACATATAAATCATGGGGCCCCATAGCAAAAGTCTGAATGTTCCCCACCCCCCAAAAAAAAAACCCAGAGGCATTTGTAAATGTAAAGTGCCAGCACAGTGAGGGAAGTTGAGTCGCACAGAGACAGGGGTTTTGGGGGTACTCGGCACCGATCACGTCGACTTCTATGGGGGATGTCACTAGTAGCACAGCTCGGTCCGTGACCTGGGCGATCACTGGAATGTGGGATATTTCCAGGGGATGATAGAATGTTCGTGTAGTTTGTCGTGACGCCACCTGTAGTACCTGGTCAGGGTGTCCAGCGCTGCTGTGCAGGTCCTCTGGAAGGGATGGTGTAGTGCAGGTAGGTGAAAAGTCTTCTACAGGTAACACGCTATCCTTCCAGGGCAGATAGATGTGAGATAGAGCAATGGTGCAAAGTGATGTAGCAGAGTGGACTATGCGACGTAGTAAGAAAGCAGGAAACACTTCAAGTTAAACGTTGCATAATAAAATTTTTAATAATAACATTACAAAAGTGCAAATGGCTTATATTATGTGACATGTTTTGTTACTGTTCATACCCTTGATATGTGTTATACATGTGTGTTAATAAATACATATTCAACAAAAGTGCAAATAGCATTAGTGCCGAAGTTCGTGGAGACTTCTTAGGACTACCCCCACCGGGGTAACTTCACAGTGTCCTTTACTTGTGCTTGTGGAGGACCCGCTCCAAACCTCCAACTGTGGTCTTGGGTGGGCTGCAAGACTTTCCTTGAGCAGACCTCACTTTCGGCCACACCAAACGGGTTTTTAGTTTCTGAGGTAGTTGAAAAGAGTGCACAGTAAAGTTTTTTGTAAAACCAAGATGGAGCACCGAAGTGCCAACTATTTACAGAAAAGTTTGTGAGCCAGTACAGTTCATGGCTTCAAAGTTCAACATTTTCATTACAGTGAAACACCATTACCCAACCTGGGTATATTAAGGCAACAATAAACTTGTTCTTCTGAACATTCACCCGTCCGGGTACATCAAACCATTACCCAACCTGGGTATATTAAGGCAACAATAAAATTCTTTTTATGAACATTCACCCGTCCGGGTACATCAATAATTTAACTATTTACATACAGAGACCCTGTCCGGGTTATTTAGACTTCTTTGGCTGGCCTCTTCCAGGTACCACCTGGTACTCTTCTGGAGCTTGCCAAACATCCGTGACAGGAGGGTCCACCCAGACCTGATGATGTCGTGTGGCCTGTACAGTGACGTCGTGACCCGCTATCTGGGTCTGTGTGGCCACCTCTTTCATCTCCCTCCGGGTCTGGACCCCTATGTCCCGGACTGAACGATCCCCAGGGGGCCTAACAGGCGCCGGGTACGGGCCAGCTATCATTATCATGTCCATAGCTGGGGCTGCTGAGGAGACCACTGAGGGAGGCTGGGGAGATTTACGGCGTGGGGTGGGCACTTGTGCAGAGGCCTGGTTGGGGGAGGCTGAAGGCTCGTAGGGTCTGTCAGTTTCCTGACACTCTGGGGAGTAGGGGTCGCACCTGGTAACATTTAGGGCGTACCATCCATTGTAACCCCAGTGTCGGGTGTAAGTCACCAAGTCTCCTGGCAACAGGTCCCTCCCCGGGTGTCCTTCTGGGAGGTGAGCCTCCACGTCCCGCCGGGTTACAAAAACTTCTAAATAAAGTCCAGGCTCCTGGATGAAGCCCCAACCACCTTTTAACTTAAAGTTCCGTACTGCACCCTTACGCCGCGGCTCCCTCAGCGTACTTTTATCCTTTCTCATACGTGCCTTCTCTGCCAGGTCCTTGTCCAGGTGACGTTGCCGAAGCTTTTGGGATTCTCGCTGCTCCCTTTGTCGCTCTGCTTCCCGCTCCCGACGTCTCCACTCTTCCTCCTGACGCCGGTTGTAATTCTCCTCCACCAGCATCTCCATGTCTCCACCATCAAACGCCAGCTTACAATGTCCGGTTTGCGGCAGCTCTCCTGGCGCCCGCCAGTCCTGGCGGCGCTCACCTGTGGCGGAAGCAGCCGGCTCTGGAACAGATGACGGTCGGGGCTCCGGTACAGGCAGGTAGAGCTCTGGTGCCTGCGCGGGCCTCCTCCATGAGGACGGGTGTCGCTTCTTCTGCCTCAGCGACGGGGGCAGACAGCGGGATCTGGGGTGCTGGTGCGGCGTTTTCTGCAGGAACGGGTGCCTCCACTGTGATACTGGCAACCGGTTCAGATTGCAAGGGCTGGGATGCCCGCACGGCCTCCTGTACTGGAACGGGTGCCTCCACTGAGATACTGGCAACCGGTTCAGATTGCAAGGGCTGGGATGCCCGCACGGCTCCTCTACGGGGTTGAGTACTGAGTAATCGGGTGTGCTCCTGTAACGCCCACTGAGATACTGGCAACCGGTTCAGATTGCAAGGGCTGGGATGCCCGCACGGCCTCCTCTACTGGAACGGGTGCCTCCACTGAGATACTGGCAACCGGTTCAGATTGCAAGGGCTGGGATGCCCGCACGGCCTTCTCTACTGGAATGGGTGCCTCACCTTCCGGTACAGACACTTCAGGGGGTAAGAGGGATTGGCGCCGCTCCAATTGTAGTTTTAGGGCCCGCCAGCTCGCTTCCATCCTGGCGACCTCCTCCCGGTGCCGGGCCAGGTCTCTCAGGGTATTGTCCGCTTCTTCCAGCGTAGGAGGGTTTCCAGGCCGGGTGCCAAACGGTGGCTCCGTGGCGATCGGGTCGCTTCCGTGGGGGGAGAGCTCTGACTCCTCCATCCCTTCCCACTTCTGCTCACGTCCATTCACCATCTCAGCAAAGTCACATGTGTCATTAGCATCAGGAGAGGCGACATCTTTTGTAGGGAGGCGGGACCTTGGCGTTCGTTTACGCCCACTGAGGAGGATGAGGAGGGGAACTCCATGGCTGTGGGGCACGATCTTACATTGCAGTAACATTTAGAGTGTGCGGACATCGTTTTCGCGCCACGGAGTGAGTGTATGCCCACGAGAGCACGCCCTTATTCTTCACCTGTGCCTCGTGGCGCAGATATGACGGAAAAATGGCAAATACAGTCTATGATCATTTTTGCAATTCTCAAGCAAAAAAAACAGTTCAATTAAGGCACACAGGACTCGCTTATAGCGAGCTTCTGAATCCTGTTCGCTGGGTGCGATGCAACATCTCTGTGGCGACTGGACCCTCGGGTGCTTCTGTCTTTTCACAAATGCCGGCTTTACCCGGCAATTGAATCAGAGGCTATTTTACTATGTAGAAGTGAATAAACTATAAATATATGTATATATATATGTCACAATGACATGTTATATATATATATATATATATATATATATATATATGTATTCTAAGTGTGTATATTTTGTGTTTACAAGGAAAGAAAGTGTTTTTTTAGTTGCGATATTTTGTTCCCATAGACTTACATGGGACTTCCGGTATCGGAATCGGATATCGCCGATATTTAGTGATATCGGCGATACCATGCCGATCCGATATTTTTAGATATCGAGCAGTATCGCTCAACACTAGCTGCCACAGAGAGAGACTTCTCTCTTCAAATTAAGGTGACATGAATCAAAAGTTTTTGGAGAGCTAAGTTTCCCATCCAGGGTTGTGTCTCTGACTGTCCCAAGTCACTGGAGGCCCATGGAGCTCACTGTGCACTGAAGAACATAATGTCACTAGTTTCCACAGTACATGTACACTTTCTCTTTAATCATATGCTGTCACTCTTGAACTGAAAATTTTGGTCTGCTTCTCTTGTATTTGCTCAATAGCAGGAGGTGGGGCTTGTGGCAGCAAGGGGCACTGGAAGGTCGTGACCAACCTGGGTGATCCATTGACACAAGAAGATTCGTGACTTTGTTTTAGAGCTCGCTTAAGGAAACAAAGATCAATCTTAATAGCTAGGTGTATAACGGCATCTAGAAAGGAAGGCAAATCTTTGCCTACCAACTAATCCCAAATATAACAGACCCTGCCAGAAGGTCAATATCAGGACTTCTTCATTTCCTGACAGCTTCGATACCATGGTATGGAAATATAAAGCATACTGAGCCATGGTATCTGTGTCCTTTCTTAGAGTAAGCAGGGACAAGGCAGCAGAGGAGGTGTGGCCAGGTTCCTCGAATACTTCTCGGAATATCTCGAGGAATCTGCCTACATTGGTTCTCGGTTCCACCATGCTCCCAAATGGGGTTTTCCCAAGCCAGTGCTTGTCCAGATAACAGAAAGATCAAGAATGCTATCTTGGTTTGGTCTGAAGAAAAAATAAGGGAATGGAGAGTGAAGTGGATTTAGCAATGGAAAATAAAGCCTCAACTCTCCTTTGGAGCAATGAAGCAGGATGGAAGTGACAGCTGAAGCTTAGCTGTTTTGCTGAAAACTGGAACAATAGGCAAATCCTCAGAAGTAAACAACAGTCTGGAGGGAGTATGAGCTGTCTCAGATGAAGCACAGGAAAGAGTGTAGACCGAGGAAGACAAATCCTGAGGCTGAGTTGCCATCACACTGATTGCCTACATCAGCTGGTGTCGATGCTCCCATTGAGAATGGATCTCCGCATACAAGACTTGTACTAGAGAATTGGGGTCACTGAGTCTTGATTTGTAAGTGAGGTCCATGGCTCAATCATACTGTAATGCTCGTGGGTGTGGCTATAATGTGGATTGTTGTGAACCCACTGGGCCATGGGCCGGGCTTACCATGGAAGGGCATAACTGAGTGACTACCTGGTATTTACTAGAGCCTCTGATGATGAGGTTAGGCATGGTGCAATTAGTCACCAGGTACCACTGAAGGTCACTCTCCAGATGTGCAGCAGCTGACAGGAGGGTCAGAGGGATGGGTATAAGGAACAAGTGGACAAAGGCAAAGATGTGGTCAGACAGACATAACAGGTTCAAATTATAAAGCTAAAGTCAGGAGTGGAGAGGTCAGACAGGATGGATATACAAGCTGGGTCAATAATGGGAGAGACAGAATAAACATGCACCCATGTGATCCAGAGACAAGCAACTGGGAACCAATGATGGGGCAAGGAGTGGTGGGAGGACTTACCTAATAAACCCACTGCTGCCTATGGATAGGCTGACCACACATTCATAAAGCCAGGGGGAGATTCTCTAGGAGCAGTGAGCACAAGGCAACTCGGGAAGATGGTCTGGTGCTGGGGAAGTAGAGTGGTGAATTCAGTGAGCAGGGCAGCGCTGAGAAGGCGTGCGAGATGCTGGAGTGACACAGATCCTGTATTTTGGCAGCTTCATCTAGAAGCATTGCAAGACTACAGATTTAGGTCTCAAACATGTCCACAGGAATTCATGCAAGCTGACTCACCAGTTGCTTTTTATATTTTTAATAACTCTCTAAACACGAAGTATTTTAACTGGAATATGAAGTATTGGGCTTCACCTTCTCTATTCTACTAATGATACCATATATTGTCTAAAACAGCTCTCTACAATGTTAAAGGAATACAATTATTGTTGAGAAATTTTCACTTTATTCAGTAGTCATACTTTCATATTTTCTAAAACACTGCAATTGCAGCATAATATACTTTTAGGAGTTGTGCAGATCATTCCCATTGACACAGTGTAGTTTCTTAGTGGCCTAAAAATAAACATCTCAGAAGAAATCAAGTAACAAAAAGCAGCAAATTAACAATCTAGTCTTCTACTTTCTGTATTTTGTTTGGTCCAACCATACAGTGCCCAGATGTCAGTGTTCACTACTGTACATATAGCACACATATTCTAAACTAAACTAATTAATGGCCAAATAAGTTTCCTTATGATTGAGGAGAAATGTTGTTTAATCAGGTTAAAAACTAGTTTTTTTTGCAGTGTTGAAATGGCACAGATGGATTTGTTGCATTACTCTGTAAGAGAAAGGTGATTCAAGGTGGTAAATCAGTACAGGAGGGGATTGAAATCTGACATAATGGGAGATTTTAATCAGTGCTGAAAATTGGGATATTGTTGTCATATTATGTCATTGTGCCTATGTGTAAAGATGGATACTGCTGGAAAGGTGTGCAAATGGAGCCCAAAGTTAACACAATGGATAACTATTTTCTTACTCATCTCAGTGACTATGTATGGGGTGGGCCTCACAATGGCTCAGTGGTTAGCACAGTTGCCTTACAGTGTTGGGGTCCAGGATGAAAATCTGCCAAGTGCAACATCTACAAGTACAAGGAATTTTCATGTTCTACCCTTGTTTGCATGAATTTTCTCCAGGTGCCTTGGCACCATTGGTCGATAATTCCAAGGAGAACAGCTAGCAGAGGATTTTGATGGTTTATTTACCCAAGTGCATTCAGAATTACAGACCATTACTCAAACAACCATTAATACAATTAATAATTATTAATAATTCATAGCATGCCAAGGTGTGTAAACAAATGCATTTCTGTTCATGGCACACAATTTTGGTTTCTATTTTTTTATAATTTGCATATCATTAACAAGTCTAATAATCCTTTAATTTCCATAATTCCATGACTCTTCCTTCTTGGTATGTCATTTTCAATGAAGGGAAGTGTATATTGTAGACAGGTGGATTAAGTTCTGTAGCCTCTTGACTTGCCTCTTTCTTTCTGTATGCTACAGTGTATGAAACTCTGTATGTTGCTTTACAATTCTCTGTGGGATGCCTTATGTATAGAATTATTCTCACATTTCACAGAGAAAATCTCAGTTCATATCATATTTGGCCATCAGAAATACATTGAATCTGACAGTAAAACTTTCTATGTCACCTTTTAAAATCTGAGACTTATTATATCTCCGGATAAAACTTACAACCATTTTAACAAAATAAAACCTAATAATTTACGAGTGAGTAGTGGTGATTTATAAAGGTTTTAAAATAAAAATAACTTAACATTACTTGTTAGTACTTTACTAGAAAAATGTTACAAGGCACACTGTAAGAAAATTGTATGGCTTTCACAAATTAACTATTTCTAGATTAATTCTATCTATTCATAAATTTATTACTGTTGTTTATATACCACCAACATATTTTGCAATGTCGTACCCTTTAGAACCAAAATTCAGTTGGATAAAATACCAATAAACTTGAATATATTTAATAATGTAGTACATTGCACATACTAGATCACAAAGATTACAAAGTGCTATAAATTGTTCATTTTACCAGCTGTCATTAGTTGGAATGGTATCCCAAGGCCATAGTATGGCTACAATTTACTAGCCATCATATGTCCACAGCACCCGTAACCCTACTGAACAGAGCATAAATCTCAATAGGGGTTAAAGTATAGTCGAAGACTAAACATGGTAGAATTACTAGTGTATTTGTCACTATAGGAATTAAACAAGCCATGTCAATGAGGAAACAACAACATATTGCTACCATCTACAATCATATAAATAATCTCATTTGAGTGTTTGTACATCAATAGTTATTTAATACTTTTATTTAATTAGTATATTTCTGTATATGTTTCCATTCTACTAAAACATAAAATAAAATATTTTGGCATAAGATTTAATGGTAAAAGATGTACTGTATGCTAGTATGTGAGTTAGAAGCATGCAATAGCAGATCATGTCTGACAGTGATAGAACACTGAATACATAGCCTTGCACAGAAACCTCTTCATTTTCCAGCTATGTGTCACTATTGCCTCATGCTAATTATGCAAATTGTCTCTTCAGAGAGGAAGAGAGCTAGAACTCTAGTGCCACCTTTTGGAAGGTAGCAATCCTACAAGTCAATGTCGACCCTTTAACGAGCCTTATCACATGACCTAGGATAATAGCCAAACCAGAATCTCAATTTGCAGACACTGTGTTTCGGGGTTCAGCCCCTCGTCAGTGCGAAAGCGGAGATCTGGTTTGGCTGTGTGAGAGGCGTCAGACCATTGTCCAAGAAATATCGTCACTCCTTGCGGAGATCAACATGCTAAGCATGCAGATGAGGAGACTTAAAGCCGCAATGCTCCTCTGGGAAATATGCTAATTATGCAAATTGTCTCTTCAGAGAGGAAGAGAGCTAGAACTCTAGTGCCACCTTTTGGAAGGTAGCAATCCTACAAGTCAATGTCGACCCTTTAACGAGCCTTATCACATGACCTAGGATAATAGCCAAACCAGAATCTCAATTTGCAGACACTGTGTTTCGGGGTTCAGCCCCTCGTCAGTGCAAAGCGGAGATCTGGTTTGGCTGTGTGAGAGGCGTCAGACCATTGTCCAAGAAATATTGTCACTCCTTGCGGAGATCAACATGCTAAGCATGCAGATGAGGAGACTTAAAGCCGCAATGCTCCTCTGGGAAATATGCTAATTATGCAAATTGTCTCTTCAGAGAGGAAGAGAGCTAGAACTCTAGTGCCACCTTTTGGAAGGTAGCAATCCTACAAGTCAATGTCGACCCTTTAACGAGCCTTATCACATGACCTAGGATAATAGCCAAACCAGAATCTCAATTTGCAGACACTGTGTTTCGGGGTTCAGCCCCTCGTCAGTGCAAAGCGGAGATCTGGTTTGGCTGTGTGAGAGGCGTCAGACCATTGTCCAAGAAATATCGTCACTCCTTTCGGAGATCAACATGCTAAGCATGCAGATGAGGAGACTTAAAGCCGCAATGCTCCTCTGGGAAATATGCACTTTGCACTGACGAGGGGCTGAACCCCGAAACACAGTGTCTGCAAATTGAGATTCTGGTTTGGCTATTATCCTAGGTCATGTGATAAGGCTCGTTAAAGGGTCGACATTGACTTGTAGGATTGCTACCTTCCAAAAGGTGGCACTAGAGTTCTAGCTCTCTTCCTCTCTGAAGAGACAATTTGCATAATTAGCATATTTCCCATTGGAGCATTGCGGCTTTAAGTCTCCTCATCTGCATGCTTAGCATGTTGATCTCCGCAAGGAGTGACGATATTTCTTGGACAATGGTCTGACGCCTCTCACACAGCCAAACCAGATCTCCGCTTTGCACTGACGAGGGGCTGAACCCTGAAACACAGTGTCTGCAAATTGAGATTCTGGTTTGGCTATTATCCTAGGTCATGTGATAAGGCTCGTTAAAGGGTCGACATTGACTTGTAGGATTGCTACCTTCCAAAAGGTGGCACTAGAGTTCTAGCTCTCTTCCTCTCTGAAGAGACAATTTGCATAATTAGCATATTTCCCATTGGAGCATTGCGGCTTTAAGTCTCCTCATCTGCATGCTTAGCATGTTGATCTCCGCAAGGAGTGACGATATTTCTTGGACAATGGTCTGACGCCTCTCACACAGCCAAACCAGATCTCCGCTTTGCACTGATGAGGGGCTGAACCCCGAAACACAGTGTCTGCAAATTGAGATTCTGGTTTGGCTATTA
Source organism: Oophaga sylvatica (assembly GCA_033576555.1). Lineage (NCBI taxonomy): Eukaryota > Metazoa > Chordata > Amphibia > Anura > Dendrobatidae > Oophaga > Oophaga sylvatica. Next base: position 302,361,581 of record JARQOD010000006.1, read on the forward strand.
TCCTAGGTCATGTGATAAGGCTCGTTAAAGGGTCGACATTGACTTGTAGGATTGCTACCTTCCAAAAGGTGGCACTAGAGTTCTAGCTCTCTTCCTCTCTGAAGAGACAATTTGCATAATTAGCATATTTCCCAGAGGAGCATTGCGGCTTTAAGTCTCCTCATCTGCATGCTTATCATGTTGATCTCCGCAAGGAGTGACGATATTTCTTGGACAATGGTCTGACGCCTCTCACACAGCCAAACCAGATCTCCGCTTTGCACTGATGAGGGGCTGAACCCCGAAACACAGTGTCTGCAAATTGAGATTCTGGTTTGGCTATTATCCTAGGTCATGTGATAAGGCTCGTTAAAGGGTCGACATTGACTTGTAGGATTGCTACCTTCCAAAAGGTGGCACTAGAGTTCTAGCTCTCTTCCTCTCTGAAGAGACAATTTGCATAATTAGCATATTTCCCAGAGGAGCATTGCGGCTTTAAGTCTCCTCATCTGCATGCTTAGCATGTTGATCTCCGCAAGGAGTGACGATATTTCTTGGACAATGGTCTGACGCCTCTCACACAGCCAAACCAGATCTCCGCTTTGCACTGACGAGGGGCTGAACCCCGAAACACAGTGTCTGCAAATTGAGATTCTGGTTTGGCTATTATCCTAGGTCATGTGATAAGGCTCGTTAAAGGGTCGACATTGACTTGTAGGATTGCTACCTTCCAAAAGGTGGCACTAGAGTTCTAGCTCTCTTCCTCTCTGAAGAGACAATTTGCATAATTAGCATATTTCCCAGAGGAGCATTGCGGCTTTAAGTCTCCTCATCTGCATGCTTAGCATGTTGATCTCCGCAAGGAGTGACGATATTTCTTGGACAATGGTCTGACGCCTCTCACACAGCCAAACCAGATCTCTGCTTTGCACTAACGAGGGGCTGAACCCCGAAACACAGTGTCTGCAAATTGAGATTCTGGTTTGGCTATTATCCTAGGTCATGTGATAAGGCTCGTTAAAGGGTCGACATTGACTTGTAGGATTGCTACCTTCCAAAAGGTGGCACTAGAGTTCTAGCTCTCTTCCTCTCTGAAGAGACAATTTGCATAATTAGCATATTTCCCAGAGGAGCATTGCGGCTTTAAGTCTCCTCATCTGCATGCTTAGCATGTTGATCTCCGCAAGGAGTGACGATATTTCTTGCACTATTGCCTCATTACACCTACAATTTGTTTACAGATTCCAAAAGTTGAAAGAAAATGTCCAGGATCAAAAAATACAAAATGAAAGCCAATAGTTTAATTCAATAAGTATAATTTCCAGTAATCAAGCTATCCTGTGCAAAGATTAGTAATTGGCTAAATGTTTCTGTTCATTTTTTTAAGGTAAACAAGCATAGAATTCAAATAAATGAAAAGTTCAATAGAGGGTAAAGCAAACATACTGTTTCTCTTTTTATTCCTTGTGAATTCATTGTATGAATTTACAAAACGTGCATCATGGTTTGCGCCATCCCAGGGGCAACTACATCTATTTCTGCTATATAGCTCAGAGTCATTTTATACTGTATGTCCATCTATTTTTATAATTTGAGGTATAGTTTTTTGTTTATAAATATACTGTATATGTATGTATATAGTGTTTTTATTTATTTTATTAAAAGACAGTCAGCACCAGGTAAATGAGACAAAAGAATTGGCTTGGACTCCTAGACTATAAAATATACACTATGTATACATGTACAGTATAATTAAATATATCTGCTGTAATCCGACAATTCTACATTTTCAATTATTAGACATTCAAATCATAAGACTATTATACAAACATTAACAAAACAAATCACCAATGCAATGTTTTATAATAGACAATTATCATTTTTAATTTTAGCTGCACCTTTTACCTGTGTTACTTTTATTAAAAATATAAAATAATCTGGAAAAGTGAAAAGGTTTATATCAGTTGATGGCACAAAAGTTGCCCTACTTGAAAAGGTCATAAAGCACGTTGTGATAACAACCAGGACAGTTTTATCCCCCAGGCTTAAACTTTCAACCCAATCTTTTTCTCATGTTATGTCACTCATTGCTAAGCTTTACATCTGTATATTTTGAATTGTGTATTGAAGATTTTTACTTCTTTAAAATTCATTTTTAGTTAACCCCTTCATCCCCAAGGGTGGTTTGCACATTAATGACCGGGCCAATTTTTACAATTCTGACCACTGTCTCTTTATCGGGTTATAACTCTGGAACGCTTCAACGGATCTTTGAGATTCTGAGAGTGTTTTTTCGAGACATATTTTACTTCATGTTAGTTGTAAAATTTCTTCGATATAACGCATTTATTTTTGAAAAAAAAACACAAATATGGTGAAAGTTTTGAAAATTTAGCAATTTTCTAATTTTGAATTTTTATTCCCTTAAAACAGAGAAATATGTCACACAAAATAGTTAATAAATAACATTTCCCACATGTCTACTTTACATCAGCACAATTTTGGAACCAAAATTTTTTTTTGTTAGGAAATTATAAGGGTTAAAAGTTGACCAGCGATTTCTCATTTTTACAACAAAATTTACAAAGCCATTTTTTTTAGAGACCACCTCACATTTGAAGTCACTTTGAGGGGTCTATATGGCAGAAAATACCCAAAAGTGACACCATTCTAAAAACTGCATCCCTAAAGGTACTCAAAACCACATCCAAGAAGTTTATTAACCCTTCAGGTGCTTCACAGGAGCTGAAGCAACGTGAAAGGAAAAAATGAATATTTAACTTTTTAGTCACAAAAATGATCTTTTACAAACTTTTTTTCATTTTCACAAGGGTAAAAGGAGAAAATGGACAGATAAAGTTGTTGTGCAATTTCTCGTGAGTACGCCAATTCCCGATATGTGGGGGAAAACCACTGTTTGGGCACATGGCAGAGCTCGTAAGGGAAGGTGCGCCGTTTGACTTTTTCAAACCAAAATTGGCTGGAAATGAAATTGGACGCCATGTCGCGTTTGGAGAGCCTCTGATGCGCCTAAACAGTGGAAACACCCCACAAGTGACACCATTTTGGAAACTAGACCCCCTATGGAACTTATCTAGATCTGTTGTGAGCACTTTGAACCCCCAAGTATTTCACAAAAGTTTATAATGCCTGGGTCAGAAAAAAAAAAAAAAACAATTTTCCACAAAAATGATTTTTTAGTCCCAAAATTTTTATTTTACCCAAGGAAATTGGACCCCAAAAGTTGTTGTCCAATTTGTCCTGAGTACGCTGATAACCCAAATGTGGGGGAAACTGCTTGGGCGCACGGCAAGGCTTGGAAAGGAAGTAATAACGTTTTGTAATGCAGACATTGATGTGGGGTCATGTTCCGCTTTCAGTGCCCCAGATGTGCCTAAACAGTGGAAACCCCCACACCTGACCCCACTTTGGAAACTAGACCCCCTATGGAACTTATCTAGATCTGTAGTGAGCACTTTGAACCCCAAGTGCTTTACACAAGTTTATAATGCCCGGGCATGAAAATAAAAAATCCTATTTTTTCCCACAAAAATTATATTTTAGTCACCAATTTTTTATTTTCCCAAGGGTAAAAGGAGTAATTTAACCACAAAAGTTGTTGTCCAATTTGTCCTGAGTACGCTGATACCCCATATGTGGGGGGGAACCACTGTTTGGGTGCACGGCAGAGCTCGGAATGGAGGGAGCACCATTTGACTTTTTCCAACCAAAATTGGCTGGAATTGAGATTGGACGCCATGTTGCATTTGGAGAGCCCCTGATGTGCCTAAACAGTGGAAACCCCCACAAGTGACCCCATTTTGGAAACTAGACCCCTAAGGAACCTATCTAGATCCGTGGTGAGCAATTGGAACCCCCAAGTGCTTCACACAAGTTTATATAGAGCCGTAAAATTAAAAAATCATATTTTTTCCACAAAAATGATCTTTTCACCCCAATTTTTATTTTCCTAAGGGTAACAAGACCCCAAAAGTTATTGTGCAATTTGTCCTGAGTACGCTGATGCCCATAAATGGGGGTAAACCACTGTTTGGGTGCATGGCAGAGCTCGGAAAGGAAGGAGCGCCGTTTGACTTTTTCAACACAGAATTGGCTGGACGCCATGTCGTGTTTGGAGAGCTCCTGATGTGCCTAAACAGTGGAAACCCCAACAAATGACACCATTTTGGTAACTAGTCCCCTCAAGGAACTTATCTAGATGTGTGGTGAGAACTTTGAACCCCCTAGGTGTTTCACTAAAGTTTATAATGCTTGAGCATGAAAAAAAAAATCATATTTTTTCAACAAACATGATCTTTTAGTTTCCAACTTTTGATTTTCCCAAGGGTAACAGGAGAAATTGGACCCCAAAAGTTGTTGTCCAATTTGTCCTGAGTATGCTGATACCCGATATGTGGGAGAAAACTACTGTATGGGCACACGTCAGGACTCGGAAGAGAAGTAGTGACGTTTTGGATTGCAGACTTTGATGGAATGGTCTGCGGGCGTCATGTTGCGTTTGGAGAGCCCCTAATGTGCCTAAACAGTGGAAACCCCCCACAACTGACCCCATTTTGGAAAATTGACCCCCAAGGAACTTATCTAGATGTGTGGTGAGCACTTTGAACCCCAAAGTACTTCACAGAAGTTTATAACGTATAGACGTAAAAATAAAAAATCTTTTCTTTTTTTACAAAAATGATTTTTTTGATCCCAATATTTTATTTTCACAAGGGTAACAGGAGAAATTGGACCCTAAAAGTTGTTGTCCAATTTGTCCAGAGTACACTGATACCCAATATGTGGGAGAAAACTACTGTATGGGCACACGTTGGGGCTCGGAAGGGAAGTAGTGACGTTTTGGATTGCAGACTTTGATGGAATGGTCTGCGGGCGTCATGTCGCGTTTGGAGAGCCCCTGGTGTGCCTAAACAGTGGAAACCACCCACAAGTGACCCCATTTTGGAAAATAGACCCCACAAGGAACTTATCTAGATGCTGTGATAATCAGCTGACACCCATCCGCGATCGGACGCACTCCGTCCGATCGCTTCGACGTACTATCCCGTCCATGGTCAGATTGTCACGGGTTTCATGGATGGGATAGTACGACGGATGGCAGAGAAGGATCAAAGAAGCTCTCCCATCAAAGGCTCTGTGTACTTATAATTGCTCATTTTGCCTTTCAACCAAGCTAGTTTTTCTTTTCTTCATTGGGTCTATGTCATTGCATGATTAAAAACAAACTAGCTGACTCCTCCTAAGATCTACAAAGAAACAGGAGGTCAATTTTTCCTGTACGAGTCATAAGTCGCTGAAAAAAGTCCCTGGCAGAGGGGAGAAGGGTCAGATGGGTCAGGAGATGAGGTGGGGAATGATAAATGCAGGGACAAGATACTTCCTGTTTCTACATAGAAAAGAAAAGACTCTGCTGGGTAGAAAGTCAAAATGAGCAATTGTAAGAATGCAGTGTAATTTAATATAATGATTGCAATCTATTAAGGAGATAAAAACTTTGATGGGAGTGCTTCTTTAGTACAGTATATTTTCAGACATTTATAAACAAAAAACACTGCACTAAAAAGATTACAGCTGAAGAACCTCTAAAGACTCCTCAAATAGATACTGACAGGAGCAAGTAACTGACACTTAAAAAAATAGAAAGAAAAATGATTTAGAAATAGTCAGTTTTGTTTGTTTGTTCAGTTTACCACTGATAGCAGCTTAAACTGCTTACATAAATCACAGCACAAATATATAAGAAAAGGTAGTCTATGCGAAGACTGCTGTTAATATCTACAAGTAAACCAACCAGGATCTCTGCAAATAAGTAGTGAGTAGTGATGTTACGTGACAAAAAAGTAACTTGATTGGTATATGAGATAGCAATTACACTGGTGTATCCTTCTAGCACAGTGTTTTTTTTTATATATAATTGTATACCCATGGTCAAGTGCATACACTGTAAACAAGGGGATATTTCTCCACTCGCTGCTTTTAGTTTTTTTATCCCCTACATTGAATAAGTACAGGTACAATTTCATTATGTAGACTATAATTTCAGACATAAACTGGTGTTTGAGAAATATTGCAAGAGTAATTGAACATTCCAGAAAATTATTTTAATTGAAACATGTCTAAAGAGGTGCTTCACTTATATGGTATTGATGATCTGTCTTTAGAATAGGACATTGATATCAGATCAATGGGGATCTGACACCCAGGAACCTAATCAATCAGCTCTTCTCTGTTTTGGTTGCTGCTGCCTATAAATACTTGCATCCAAAGTAAAAGTAGAATTTTTGTCATATTAACAGAAAAAAGATAATTATTTTTTATTCAGAAATATCAAAACATCATAATTATAAAATCAAATAAAATTACAGGGAAAATACATGATGCAGAAAAATAAAATCAGGTGGCATTCTGCAATGCAATTACAAGTGCTTGTCACTAAATTAGAATATCATCAAAAAGTTAATATATTTCAGCTCTTCAATTCAAAAAGTATTGTCCTTTATACGTCTGTGTGTGGTGGCTTTTGAAGCAATGACTCCAGCAGCAGTACACTCCTTGTGAATCTCCCCCAAATTTTTGAATGGCCTTTTATTAACAATCCTTTCAAGGCTGCAGTAATCCCAGCTGCTTGTGCACCCTTTCCTACCACACTTTTTCCTTCCACTCAACTCTCCATTCATATGTTTGGATACAGCACTCTGTGAACAGCCAGCTTCTTCAGCAATGAACTTTTGTGGCTTACCCTCCTTGTGGAGTGTGTCAATGACTGTCTACTAGACATCTGTCAAGTGAGCAGTCTTCCCCATGATTGTGAAACCTACTGAAACAGACTAAGAGACATTTTTAAATGCTTAGGAAGCCTTTGCAGGTGTTTTCTGTTATTTATTCTAATTTACTGAGATAATGACTTTTGGGTTTTCATTGGCCATAAGCCATAATCATCAACATTAACAGAAACAAACACTTGAAATAGATCACTCTGTTTGTAATGACTCTGTATAAAATATGAGTTTCACTTTTTGTACTGAAGAACTGAAATAAATTAACTTTTTGATGATATTCTAATTTAGTAAGAAGCACTTGTATATGATACCAAATATGTATATGGTTTAAGACACCTGTCCACACACTCAATCAATCACACTTCAACCTCTCCACCATAGCCAAAACCAAAGAGCTGCCTTAGGATACCAGGCACAAAATTGTTGACCTGCACAAGACTGGGATGGGCTACAGGACAATAAGCAAGAAGTTTGGCGATAATGCAACAACTGTTGACTCAGTTATTAGAAAATGGAAGAAACACAAAATGAATGTCAATTTTCCTTGGTGTGGGGCTCCATGCAAAATCTTGCCTCACTGGGAAAGGATAATTCTGAGAAAGGTCAGGAATCAGCACAGAATTATATGGGAGAACATGGTCAATGAGCTCAAGAGAGCAGGGGCCATATTCTCAAACATTACTGTTAATAACACACTATGCCATCACAGATAGATATCTTGTAGGATGTGCAAGGTCAGCCTGCTCACATAAACACATGTTCAGGCCCATTTGAAGATTGCCAATGACTATCTGGATGATCCAGAGGAGGCATGGGAGAAAGTCATGCGGTCAGATAAGACCAAAATAGAACTTTTTAGTATCAATTCTACTCGCCGTGTTTGGAGGAAGAAGAAGGATGAGCACAACCCCAAGAATACTGTTGCAACCATGATGCATTGTGGAGGAAACATAATTTGCGGATGCTTTTCAGTAAAGGGGACAGGATAAATGCACTGTATTTAAGGGAGGATAGATGGGGTCATGTATCTCGAGATTTTGGCCAACAACCTCCTTCCCTCGGTAAGAGCATTGAAGATGGGCCATGTCTAGGTCTTCCAGCATGAAAATGACCTGAAGCACACAGCCAGATGAACTAAAGAGTGGCTCCGTAAGAAACATTTCACGGTCCTGGAGTGGCCTAGCAAGTCTCCAGACCTGAACTCAATAGAAAATCTTTGGAGGGAGCTGAAACTCAATGTTGCCCAGCGACTGACACAATACATAAAATATCTGGAGAAGATCTGCATGAAGGAGTGGGCTGAAATTCCTACTGCACTGTGTACAAACTTGGTCAAGAATTACAGGAAACATTTTACCTCTGTAATTGCAAGCAAAGGTTTCTGTAACAAATATGAAGTACTGTTTTTCTATTGTATCAAATACTTATTTCATGCAATATAATGCAAATTAACAATGTAAAAATCATACAATGTGATTTTCTGGATTTTCTGTGATTCTATCTCTCACAGTTGAAGTGTAGCTAAGATAAAAATTACAGACCTCTCCATTCTTTGTAGGTGAGAAAACTTGCAAAATTGGCAGTGTGTCAAATACTTGCCCACTGTAGTATTCTTTGTAGTCCTCCTACTTGACAAGCTTTAATTGAACTTAGAACTTTTCTACATATATCCTCTCTGGTGAAATCTCAAGCATGCAGTTCATGCTAGACAGCCCAGGAATTTACAGGAACTGGAGGCATTTTGCCAAGAAGAGTGAGCAGCTTTACCATCTGAGAAAATAAAGAACCTCATCCACAACTATCACAAAAGAATTCAAGCTGTCATTGATGTTAGAGGGGGCAATACATGGTGGTAAGAAATGAAGTATGTAAACTTTTGATCAGGGTCATTTGGATGTTTTGGATTATCATTATGATTTAAAAAGAGAAAACACAGTAGTTTGGCAATAAATGTCTTCACCCAACCAGTAACCATGGTGTTATCATTCATATTCTCGGAAAAAAGGCAAAGAAAGCAAAAATTCTGCTGGGGTATGTAAACTTTTGAGCACAACTTTATGTGAGATTAATGCTGTTGCAACATGTGGATAAGTACAGTAGACATATGCACTATAGATGGACAAAGGAACATCGAGATCTCTGGAGATGGACATGTAACTTTGAGATTTTTTAAATCTTTTAGCAATTTTTGGATCTCAAATCCTCAGACAGTTCTCTTCTCTTTCTGTTCTTCATGCTTAGTGTGGCACAAACAGACAGACAATGTAAAGATTCTGTCAACTTCTCTTTTTATCTGGTTTCAGGTGTGATTTTTATATTGCCTACATCTCTTACTTGCAACAGGTGAATCATATGTTTGAAACAAAGTTGTTTATCCACATTTTTGAAAGGTGTCTACAATTTTATCAGGCCCATTTTTTGGGTCTAGTGTGAAATTATGCCCAATTTGCCTTTTTTCTCTGTTTGTCTTATGTTGCTCCAATGTACATGAGGGAAATAAACATGTGTATAACAAAACATGTGTAATTGCAATAATTTCCTGGGAGAAATACCGTATATACTCGTGTATAAGCCGAGATTTTCAGCACCTTTTTTTGTGCTGAAAATGCCCCCTCGGCTTATACACGAGTCATTGGCCAGAAACCAGCGGGGGAGGGGGTGCCGCGGCAGGAGCCGTGGCTGGGACATCATACTCACCCTCCCCATGCCATCGCTGAACGTCCCGGCAATCCTCCGTTGTACCCGGCTTCCTGCAGCTCTCCTGTGCTGAGCAGTGACGTAATACCGCTCATTAAGGCCATGAATATGGACGCGACGCCACTCTCATAGGCGTGGCGTCCATATTCATGGCCTTAATGAGCGTTATTACGTCACCGCTCAGCACAGGAGAGCTGCAGGAAGCCGGGTACAACGCAGTATTGCCAGGACGTTCAGCGATGGCACGGGGTGGGTGAGTATGATGGAGGAGGATGGGGGGAGCATGGAGGAGGACAAGGAGCACGGAGCAGAACGGGGGTGAGGATGGAGAGCACGGAGCAGGACGAGGGGGAGGATGGAAAGCACAGAGGAGCACGGAGCAGGACGGGGGGAGGATGGAGAGCACGGAGCAGGACGAGGGGGAGGATGGAAAGCACAGAGGAGCACGGAGCAGGACGGGGGTAGGATGGAGAGCATGGAGCAGGACGAGGGGGAGGATGGAAAGCACAGAGGAGCACTGAGCAGGATGGGGGGACACAGAGGAGCACAGAGCAGGACGGGAGGAGGATGGAGAGCACGGAGCAGGACGAGGGGGAGGATGGAAAGCACAGAGGAGCACGGAGCAGGACGGCGGGGCACAGGAGGACGGAGAAGGAGGGGGGAGCACAGAGGAGGATGGAGCAGGAGGGGGGAGCATAGAGGAGGACGGAGCAGGAAGAGGGGAGCACAGCGGAGGATGGAGCAGGAGGGGGGAGCACAGAGGAGAATGGGGGAGCACAGAGCTGGATGGGGGAGCACGGAGCAGGACGGGGGGAGCACAGCAGGATGGCGGTTTATACACCCGGCTTACACTCGAGTCAATAAGCTTACCCAGTTTTCCGTGAAAATTAGGGGCCTCGGCTTATACTCGGGTCGGCTTATACTCGAGTATATGCGGTACTTCATTTTCTGGAACAATTTTAAGGGTGCCAACACTTTTGGCCATGACTGTACTTGGTATCATAGAATTGTATTGCAGAGTGCCACTAATTACATTTTTCTGCATCGAGTATTTTCCCTGCAATCATATTTGATTTTATAATTGTGATGTTTTGATATTTATGAATAAATAATTATTAGTTTTGATGATAATTATTATGACAATTATTATACTGATTATTATTATGACAATTGGATGATTTTTAGACTCTTATTTAAGAGTAGGCCAAGGTCGTTGAATATAAATACTTGGGAACCTGAACATCACATCTCTGTTTAGTGGCCAAAGCTGGGTACTACAGATTAACTCTTATGCCAATGAATGGGAATTAGTTTATGATAGTGCAGCAACTCACGTGGGATAATATGTAAAGCTAAAAACTGCAACTCACCCTGCTGGTTCCTATAAAGAGAAAAGATCCTGACCCCGCAAACCCTAATAGTTCCGGTATAAGCTAAGATAGCCCTAACCACAGACTAGGAGATGGCAACTCGGACCTATGCTACCTGAAAAACTGTTGAGAGTGTCACATTCCTCCTAAAGAACCAGAGGGCAGAGCAGAGCATAAATTACCGACAAAAGGGAAAGTGTGCTGGTAAAAGGAAGGATCCCAGAGTAAGTAAAATAAACCATGAAATTAAAAATAAAATATAAAGTACATAATGTTAGATAATATACCATCTACCTCCTAAAAAGAAACAGAAGAAGGAGCAGAGTAAAAAACTGAAACAGGAAAGACATAAGCCCTAGCTGGAATTTCACTGGCTGGCTTTAAACTACAGCAGAATAGCTGAACATCAAAATGAGACTTTCACCAGCAGGAAATGCCAGCAGTCTGAAAAAATATAAAGCCTCACCAGAAAGGTGAAAGGACAGACAAATGAAAACACTTGTATTATGCTAAATAGGCCGCAGCCAGGATAACAGAAGCTAAACACCCAGAGAAAAGATGTGTCTGCTATGGCTTGGTGGACAGATAAGCTTATCACAAAACACAGGTTCAATGGTTCGTATCCAGAAGCATGACAACTTATTTCTCTTATCTCAATGAACCTAGAACTTTTAAATGTTGCTGCGAATGATGATTATTTTAGATTGCATGACACATAAGATAAGGTGCCTTTTTTCCTGTGTTTTTAATTGATAAATGCATTTTGGGTATTGTTTCTTTGCATCCCTTTCTTTATTGACATAATTGATTTAGTGGAACTGTGGAGACATGAGGGTCAGTGGATGCTCTCATCCCGTGGCCCGGCTGTCTTTAGAAAGATCACATAGACCAGGGCTACCAACAGACAATAGCATATAGTACAGTCCCAGTAAATGCACAAGATAGTACAAATTAGAGTCTCACCCTTCCCTTGGCTCACAGATATTAGAGAAGCTGTGTGTTTGGGACTTCCAAGGCTGACTTTTCCCACCAGTGGCACTCCGCTTTTGATGGGCACCCACAGAGAGGAAGTAATGAAAAGCCTAGGAAACTAATAGTCCATTAAGGTACGTGGCCAGGTGACCTGATTTTTCCAACCTTATTTCTCCAATTGTCTCCATGGGGCCAGGTGATCTGACTGTCCCAACCTGGCTTTGCCAAACATCTCTATGTGGCCGGGTTACCTGATTGTCCCTACCTGGCCTCTCCAAATGTCTCCATAGGTTCAGTAATGGTCAATGGAGCAGATCTGTATTCCTCCAGCTGGAACCGTGGTCCCGTAAGCTGGCGTCCTGTGGAGTGTCTCAAATCTGTATTCTTTCGGTTTAAGCCATGGCACCTTTGGCTTCTGTCATGTAGAGTCTCAATCTGTATTCCTCTGGTTATACCATGGATCATGGTTCCCTGGCTACTGTTATGTAGAGTCTCTTTTGGAATAGAGGTAGTTCCTCCTTTTATAGTTCACAACCGTCCTTCTGGCCATCAGTCACGGGTCAGGAGGAAAGTGGGATGAGGTCATCTCTCATTATTTGAGTATTCAATCAATCTGCATAGTTTGTCCTTCAATGCTTACAAAACAAAAAGCTATGTGGACTTATACAATGAGTAATCAACATATTAGCAAACATTGATTGTTTAATAACCCTGCGTCACTGTCCTCTAAGGATAGCAGCACAATAAGCTGCAACAAACATCAATTCAAAAGTCAATGTTCAGGCTCATATGAACAATGGAATATGTCTCTTGACCTACAGGAAAATACGTCTGGTATAATTAAAAATAAATTCTGTATTGTCACAGGTACTGAGTAACTTAATAGCTATTCATATGAAGGACAAGACACAAGTACACGCTAAGTAAGTAAGTTGCTAGTAAGCAACTTAACATGATAATACAGGTATGGATCAAATGTCAATTAAGGTATGACTATTATCAAGCCTTTTGGTTTTTATTAACCTAGCAAAAAACTGCTATAACTTTGGAATTAAAAGGTATCATAGTTGATATATAAGTAATGAAAAAGTGTGATTTTTAATTTCCAAAAACAACCACATTAAAATTCTATGACAAATTATAAAAAAATACACACATAAAAAATAAATCTCATACAGTACAAACTTTAATTTTGGAAAGAAATCATGCATCTGCTGGTATGTGTAACAATAACCCTTACAGCTTGTGCCAAAGTGAAAAATAGCTGAGTGTGGAACATCCTATGTCTCACTAGAGAGCAACAATTCAAGCAACATCTGTACTACACGTTATAACCAAGCCTTTTGGAAGGAATTCTTTTATATTTCCAGAATGATTTAGCGGTTTATAAAGGAAATTTAAGAATATATTATATTACTTGACAAATTAAAATTTTGACTGCAAATCATTGTAAGCTGTTTATATGTATGCAGCATAGATTGTTTGTGTAATGTTTATTGTCTATCATGTGTCCTACATTTGAATCTCAAATATACTTAGGTATTAAAATGAAGCAATGAGAATATTTGAAGTATGATATTTCCAAAACACCAGAAGCACAGATTTTGTTAGCATTACCTAAAACACTGTTTGACAAAGCAAATAATTAAATTATACATTCAGTGATCTGTAATAGACAACAATTAACATGTAAGAACTTTAACATTAGTGTACAACTTTCAATTTTCATTTTAGCATCACAGAATGATGTCTATGTGTTCAAATGACCCCCATGATAATAATATATTCTGTTTTTAATCATATTTTGTGTTGCAGGAAATGAGGCTTGCAATTTTCCCACGTGTTTACCAAATTACTCTAACACACTAATTCTCAACCCCCAACTCTATATACCAGAAGGTAAGTTAATATGCACTTCAATTATATCCAGTTTGTGCATTTATGGCACCCTGTGGGTAGCTGTAAGAAGGCTATAAATGGGCTTACCCAGCTTTTTAATGCTTCAGTAAATTACACTACAAAAAAAGAGGACGAGGGACATAGGCAGGAAGACTATATCAGTTTAACAAGGGAATCAATAAAAGCCAAATTGCCTTCATAGATGTCAAGTACTAAATCACATATACAGTACAATATTTGCACACTTCTTTATTTCATTTTCTCCTTTTTTATTACTGTGAAGAGCAATCTCATGTGTGTCATGAATGATCTGAAACACAGAACCTTTAACATAGAGGAGAATTGATGACTCTTTCCAAATGTTTGGGATTTAAAAGCAAACAAAACTAATAACAAAATCTCTGAAAAGTACTAAATATGAGTTAAGGGTTTTCCTGCCAGAATACTACTAAAATTGCTAATAGTACAGATAAAAGTGGTATTTCTTTTATTATGACTCATAAATTAATGCAGGTGACGTATATAACTTTTTTATGAATTAATTTAATTTGTGTACATTTAAACTGCCAATATTCTTGACCATAATGGCCTGAGCACACGTTGAAGAGTTATTACATTCTTTCTGCACAGATTTGTCTCAAAACCTGAAGGGTTTCCTGATGCCAGAAAAGTGTGTGATGCTGGTGGGTTGTGATCTCACTGTGCCACCGGCCAGGCTTATCTTGGAGGGGCATAACTAAGCGGCTACCTGGTCTTCACTAGAGCCTCTGATGTTAAGGTTAAGCTTAAGCTGCAGGTAGTCGCCAGTTACCACTCGAGGGCATTCTCTGATACTGCAGCATGGACTTCCAGTATCAGGCAGGACAGGAACAGGTTCACTGGCAGTACGGATACTGGTGCTGGTTTAGATGGAACAAATACTGGTTTGGACAAAATGACTAACACAGACGGGACGTGTTCAGGTACAAGATTAGGTTCTGGCAGAGCGGGTTCAGGGTAACAGGATAAACTCTGGTACACGGTAGTAGAATGAGTTCATGAACAGGGACCTGACAGCGAATTAGTGGGTACTACACTAACTAGGTACTGAATTTGCTGAGGCACTTTGCTATAAGCTGGGGTCATTTTTGGAGTGTGCGTGCGCACACTTTCTGCTTCTTGAAAGGGGCAGTGCACGCAATCCAGAAATGTCCTCAGCTAAGTGCACTACAGTGAGACATGCGCAACGTGCACAGGAGCAGGAAGCTGAGAGTTGTGGTAAGGAATAGAGCAGAGGATGTCGCAGAGTGTTTCGCTAGAGGAAAGAAGGTTTATCATCATAGATGGTGATTCTTTGCTATAAGAGCAGTGAGACCATGGAGCTCTCGGACACATGATATTGCAACATTTGATTCAGTAAAATATTCAAGAATGATCCCTTTCTTAAAAAGTAGATTACATGTTATAGGTGCTAGATTCTGTGATGGGACATTGTTCAGGCTAACTAGTCTGATTGCCATATGTGGAGTCGGGAAGAAGTGTTTGCCTGCCTTTGGATCAACATTTTAGGCTGTGGGTTGATACTGATGGCTTTGTGTCTGCTTTCAACATTAAAAATTTTGAAACTATGAAACTTGGAACTGTCTGCTCACAGAAACAATGGTCACTTTTGCATCCTATGATGTGGCCCAGAGACAGAGCAGTCTATGAATGTTATAACAGCTAAATAGTCCATCCTATATGGATGGTACCAGAGATTTGTCTACTTCATTCTGTTCTTTGTTGTAGAGGGCAGCAGAGAGCCAAGTAATCAGGCCCTCAGCCTGTGGCTTATGATTCCAGAGCGGCCATCACATTGGTGGGATTTTCCTGTTTATGATGACGCATAAACTCTACTGAACTTGTATATGAACTCAACAAAATATGTCAAAGTTCTACAGGTGTCCAAAAACCTTCACCCTCTGAAAAAGCTACAAACAGGATAATAGGGTGAATGAACATAGTTACATCCCTATCATCACACAGACAGTTACACACTGCACACATCACATATCACTCCCTCCTCTTAATTGGAAGGTGCCTCTTTAGGACAGCAAAACTCCTAATTTCAGTTTGTTTCCTGGGGTGCCCATGCATGACATCATGAATCCCATGTTTAGACATATTTCACTACCTCCATTACAGTTCAGTTTGTTGGACTAGCCCATCCAGAGTCTCATACATTTAGTTAGATTAACCTTTTGCAACTTCCTAAGAGGTATGGAAGTTTTAATTTGTATAAAATTATTTTGTGGTATTAAATCTGGAGGGCATCTTAGAAAGGGTCTTACAGTAGCATCGCATCATATAGTCTGAAAAATACCAGCAAATAAAAATAAAGTTAATTTCTATGGGAAAAAAACATTATTTTAACAGAACTTTTTACATCTTGAGAACAATATAGTCTCACATAGTCAGCCTGCAATGTTTAATAAAGCTACACTAGAGTCTTCAATATATTAGTTTTTTACTTCAACGTGTAATAGTCTGTTTTTATAGCATGTTGTTTTATAAGACATTTTGATGCACCTCTAATCAACCTTTTTAATTCTTCAAAAACATTTGGGACTTTAATATTATGCTATCCAGTGCATTTAACAAATATGTGAATAATATACCCACAAGGAATACAAAGCATGCTGCAATGTAATAAGGGCAGATATTCTCTTAGCATAAGGGTACTCAAATTTCTTAAGAAAAACAATAGCCTTTTTTTAATTAAATTTTACTTATAAGACTACAATTGTCATTTTCTCCCACTATTGTTAGTAATAGTACTTATAATCACTTACCAACAGGAAACTAATACACTATTATATACACTATTTTTTCACAAGAACCCTTACTTGTTTGTGTTTGACCTTTTAGTTCAAGACTTGCATGGATCCTTGGTTGTCACTGCTGTTAAGACTTAAATACCTCTCTTCTATTTTTAGGATGCTAAGTAGAGATTTTTCTTATTCTATATGTGCCTACCTTTTTAGTATCTCTTCTTTGTCATGTATCTAGTAGTGTTGAGCGATACTGCTCGATATCTAAAAATATCGGATCGGAATGGTATCGCCGATATCACTAAATATCGGCGATATCCGATTCCGATACCGGAAGTCCCATGTAAGTCTATGGGAACAAAATATCGCAACTAAAAAAACCTTTACTTCCTTGTAAACACTAAATATACACACATAGAATACATATATATATATATATATATATATATATATATATATACATGTCATTGTGACATATATATATATATATATATATACATATATGTATAGTTTATACACTTCTACATAGTAAAATATCCTCTGATTCAATTGCCGGGTAAAGCCGGCTTCTGTGAAAAGACAGAAGCACCCGACATGAAATGACACTTGGTGTACATAGGGTTAACCATGTCTTTTCATGTCCTTTGCAATCTGATTTGCACAAACAATTACATCAGTCTATGTGTGCAAAATTTCACACCTGTAGGGGTTAATTAAAGGTGTAAATTCGTTGTAAAAAAAAACGGACTTTTTTGCTACGAATTTACACCTTTAATTAACCCCTACAGGTGTGAAATTTTGCACACATAGACTGATGTAATTGTTTGTGCAAATCAGATAGCAAAGGACATGAAAAGACATGGTTAACCCTATGTACACCAAGTGTCATTTCATGTCGGGTTCTGCATTTTCACAAAAGCCGTCAATTGAATTAGCGGCTATTATACTATGTAGAAGTGTATGAACTATAAATATAAATATATATATGTGTCACAAATTCAATGACATGTATATATATATATATATATATATATAAGGTGTAAAATTGTTTAAAAAAAATGCGTGGGCTCCCGCCCTATTTTCGCAACCAGACAGACAAAGCCAGCGAATGGGGGCAGATAATAATAGCCCAGAGAGGGACCATTATTTTTGGCCCCCCCTGGCTACTAACATCTGCCCCCAGACACCCCAGAAAAGACAAATCTATAATTAGATTTGCCCTTTCTGGCACTTTGCACGTCTATTCCCATTGCCCTGTAGCGGTGGCGAATGGGTTAATATGGGGTTAAAGCCACATTGCAATTGAAAGGTGACCTTAAGCCAGGTTAATAATTGAGAGCTGTCAATTAGACAACTATCAATTATTAATCCTATTGCATGAAATAAAAATAAAACACACACACTTTAATTAAAAATCATTTTAATGAAATAAAGACACATGTTTTTGACCATATTTTATTTGACTGCAAAAACCATTTCCTGTAATAAAAATAAAATAAAAAAGCAAAATTATTCTTACCTATCCCATGCACAGTCAGGTCCCACGGTGTAATCCTTCAGAAAGGGTTAATGTTTACTGCAGGGACCGCAGCTAATGTAAACCCCCAAATGAATGAGTTCCTCTCCTGGCTGACAGGAGAGGAAGTGGAAAGCTTAATTGATTGCTTTCTACTTTCACTTCAGGTCAGCCAGGGACACAATCAGTGACGTCAGAGGGAACTGATTAACAAAAATAGGGGATCCCCTCGAAAAAAATTGGCGTGGGGTCCCCCCTATTTTTGTTAACCAGCCAGATGAAGCAGACCGCTGAGGCCTGGTTTTTCAGGCTGGTAAGGATCCAATATCCATGGACCTTGCAAGCCTGATAATACCAGGCCACAGCAGTCTGCTTAGCTTGGCTGGTTAACAAAAATAGGGGATCCCCTCGAAAAAAAAAACGGCGTAGGGGTCCCCCTATTTTTGTTAACCAGCCAAGTAAAATGCAGACTGCTGCGGCCTGGTATTAAAAGACTGTCAAGGCCCATGGATTTTGGCCCTCAACAGCCTGATAATACCAGGCTACAGCAGCCCCACATTTGGCGCATCAAAAGATGTGCCAATTGTGGCACTTTACCCGGCTCTTCCCACTGCCCTGTAGCAGTGGCAAGTGGGGTAATAAGGGGTTAATGTCACCGTTGATTGCACGGTGACAATAAGCCCGGTTAATAATGGAGAGGTGCCAATAAGACACCGATCCATTATTAATCCCAAAGTTATTAAATGTATAAAAAAAAGACAAAGCAAGAAAAAAGTCTTTTAATGAAATAAAAGAGACAACACAGTTTTCATTTCTTTTATTATACTCTCATTCCTGCGACGCCATCGATCTCCTGTAAAAAAAGAAAAAAAACAAACCAACAGTATACCACCTGTCCGACGCAGTCCATAGTAACGACAGTCCCACGACGATCCAGCTCTGCTACATCGCAATGACAGGCAGAGCCTGTCATCCCGACGCAGCACAGCTGATTACCTGCTTCCCCGGCGGTGACGTCATCGGACTGACTGCTTTACGGCCGGGATTACCCAGCAGTCACTGCAGTTATCGCGAGAAACTGCATGTGACCGCCGGGGAAAGATGATGGCGGCCATGAAGCAGTCCAGCCCGTGACCGCCGGAGATCTTCTGCCAGGTAAGTGCCGCTGACTCCTGACAGACCCGACCGACGGACACTGACAGTGACAGTGACAATCCCGATTCCGGTATCCGATAAGACGAAAATATCGGAACTAAGTATCGAAAGGCCGATAGAGCTAATATCGGCCGATACCCGATACTTGCGGTATCGTATCGCTCAACACTAGTATCTAGTAATTAACTAGGTCATAGAAAGATGAATAAAGCTGAATAAAACTGAATAAAGTGTAAATTGATTTCTACGATCAGATGTCTTATTCCAGAGAAATCAACATTTTTCTTATAAGTAAATGAGCTGTTCAGAACTATGAGCCGGACACTGATCTGCTTGAGAATTTGCCTCCAGAGATTATTTTTAATAAAGCGTTTCCAGTGTGAGACATGTAACTAACACAGAACAGTAGAACTGAAATTTGTCTCCTTATAAAGCACATTTGCTGCAGCCCTCACAGCTGTGCTGTATTGCAAAAGTATTGCAACACTAGCTGCATGTGAGATGAAGCTGAAAGGAACCTGCAGATGTGTTTAATGCTATCCTGTATCAGTAATAATCACACAGAGCTTAGCAGTGAGATTGGGAGAGCAAAGTAAAGCCATTACATTTCTAACACTGGTAGCGTTAATGTCATGGCCCAATTATGAGACACCATATTGGTCAGTGTATTTTATTGAACATTTCAGGTCAGTGCCCTGTGTCCCAAAATAGATCTTCAAATTATTCAATTCCTTCCCAATTGGTGAGAAAAATATAAACCTTTATAATGGTTACCGTCCTAAGTAGTATAGTATATGTTAGCACCCTCAAAATGATGCTTGATCAACATACCCTATTTCCCAATTGGGGATTCTGAACTATTTAGCAATACTGTAACCAGTGCACTGTAGCCCTGTGTTTAAGTTCTTACTATAGGGCTTGATTAAAACCCCTTAATTCCCTATCTCAATGCATTCATCCTATTGGAATAAGGGATGAGGTATATACTATATAGTAGATTAAAAATATTGCTTAGCTACCCGGGACATGTTGTTAATGTATGCAAATTGTGCATGGTGATTGAAAATCCTTTAAGATGCGATATCCCCAACAATCCTCCTAAAGACATTACTCCATATCCCACCAATTGATTTGGAATTCAATTTATCTATGTTCCTAAATTGGATATAGATTTTAAACAAAACAATTCTGCAAACTGAATATCTACTAGGAGCACTATCCCCAACCATCCTCCATGTTACTCCATATATCTCCCTGATTATGAAAGAATTCAATACATCTATGGTTCTTACTGGGACATATACTTAATATCCTGAAACTGAGCAAAGCTATTGAACATCATTTAGACAATTTTATCTCCAAGCATCCGCTACTTATACTCCGATAAGTAGATACTTTAGAATGTCCTCACAAGGGCACTTATTCCAGTCATCTTTTTAGGATACTAACTACTGTCTATGCTCAACGTCGTACATTTGGAGTGTTACTAAATAGATCCATAGTCTCAAGTGCTATTGTGGTCTCAAACAGTGAGAATTAGGACAAGACAAACTGCTGTATAACTCGTGAGGATTGCACTGTAAACCTCGTACTAGCTGTCTGCGTTCTTGCCCTGAGCATGGAAACTGCATAGAAATACATTGCACTGTCATGCTCAGGTCAAAAGAGATGATAAGCCAGTCCATGCACTGCAATTTGATCATGGCACGAGTTATACGGCAGTCTGTTTCTGCCCTAATAAGTCCTATTATTTCCATCAGGACATGGATACCAATTGTCCTTTTTTTGTCTCTGGACTGTGAGGACATAAAAATTTAATGTCCCTCATCTTCTATGCAGATTACCATCCTCAAACTCAAATACTTGGGTCTCCCATAGACTTACATTGGGCTCGTTGTTCTGTCCGAGTACCCAAGCATTCCAATCTGCTCAACCCGAACATTGAGCACCTGAGCATTTTAGTGCTCGCTCATCATTAATGCTTATGTTTTTTTTTTATATAGTGTATGTAAACTCCTGGATTTAACTGTATATACGAACACATGTATACACACATATATACATATATATATCCGAAACACATGGGCAACATGCAATATATACAGTATCTTTATATAAAGATATATATTTTGAGGCACTTCCCTTCTACAATCCTACTGTTGTCAAGAACACGACAATGAAATTTGAGATAAGCGTTGGGCTGGGATTTATTTGCCTACTCAACCCCATTTATAACTTGCAACAGTTAAGAATGGAATGAAGCATAATTCTGCATTTAGTTAGGTAGACTTTTTCCACATGGCCACTAGCTCTTCCCTGCCATTTACCATAACTTAATGTCTCCACCCACAGAATACACCATCTACTTCTATTCAGATCGTAATAAAAATCTTTTTGTTATCAAAGTTTTTTTTGCTGTGTTTTTTCTCTGTGGTCATGTCATTGCCAATCTTCAGGTATCCGCCTATCACAATGTCATCTTTCTCTAAGTTTGGCTGGTCAGACTCTGGAATGCCTTCACTCTCACAGTCTATATGTAGGCCAGCGGCTTCCAGAGTACACCCCTCAACCTGCCAGACTTCACGTTAGTCTCCTGCAGCTTTCTTCAGCAGGATTTTGAGTTTATCTGGCATGATGAGACTGCTGGGTGTCACAGTCGGTAGTTGGGCCTCACGGCATTCTTGTAACAGAGGCACGACTTTCATCAGGCATGATTTTCATGAGGTGCGACTTCCATGAGGCACTTCTCCTGTAGTCTTGAATAAAAATTGTTGATGTTTCTTCTATGGATTCTATGTATAGACATGCAGATGTTTACTAGGAAGGTAAGAATATCTTGAGTAAGGAAAGATGTCACAATACCTAAGTTGACTGCGTGATGGAACACCGTCTAACATAGTTATTAAGGTTGAAGGAAGACTTTAAGTCCATCTAGTTCAACCCATATCCTATCCTAACCTGCCCTAACATGTTGATCCAGAGGAAGGCAAAAAAAAACCCAAGATGCAAACAGTAAGCTTCATATTGGGGAAAAAAATTCCTTCCCGACTCCATATATGGCACTCAGACTAGCTCCCTGGATCAACGCAATATCTAGGAAACTAGTGAATATAGCCTGTAATATTATACTTTTCAAGAAAGGCATCCAGTCCCTTCTTAAATTTTAGTAGGGAATCACTCATTACAACATTAGACGGCAGAAAGTTCCATAGTCTCTCTGCTCTTACAGTAAAGAATCTGCATCTGTGATTATGACTAAAACTTCTTTCCTCCAGAGAGAGGATGCCCCCTTGTCCCCGTCACAGGTCTAAGAGTAAAAAGATCATTAGAAAGGTCTTTGTACTGTCCTCTCATATATTTATACATTGTAATAAGATCACCCCTAAGCCTTCGTTTCTCCAAATTAAATAACCCCAAGTGTAATAACCTGTCCTGCTATTGCAGACCCCCCAGTTCTCTAATAACTTTGGTCGCTCTTCTCTGCACCCGCTCCATTTCAGCTATGTCTTTCTTATACACCGGAGACCAGAACTGTACACAGTATTCTAAGTGTGGTCGCACCAGTGACTTGTATAGAGGTAAAATTATGTTCTCCTCATGAGCATCTATGCCTCTTTTAATGCATCCCATTATTTTATTTGCCTTGGCAGCAGCTGCCTGACATTGGCCACTAAATGTGAGTTTGTCGTCCAGCCATACACCCAAGTCTTTTTCAGTGACAGTTTTTGCCCAGTGTTTTACAATTAAGCACATAATTATACATCTTATTTGTTCTACCCAAGTGCATGACCTTACATTTATCCCCATTAAAGCTCATTTTCTATTTATCAGCCCAAGCTTCTAGTTTACATAAATCCTCCTGTAATATAAAATTATCCTCTTCTGTATTTATTACCCTGCAGAGTTTAGTGTCATCTGCAAATATTGAAATACAACTCTGTATGCCCCCTACAAGGTTATTAATAAATATGTTAAAGAGAAGCAGCCCCAATACTGACCCCTGTGATACCTCACTGCTAACCGTGACCCAGTCCGAGTGTGCTCCATTAATACCCACCCTTTGTTTCCTGTCCATGAGCCAGTTCTTAACCCACTTACACATATTTTCCCCTATCCCCATTGTTCTCATTTTATGTCTAACCCTTTTTTGTGGCACCGTATCAAAAGCTTTTGAGAAGTCCATGAACACCACGTCCACTGCGTTCCCTTGGTCCAGTCCGGAACTTACCCCTTCATAAAAGCTTATCAGATTTGTCTGACAAGTACGGTCCCTCGTAAACCCATGCTCATACTGTGTCATGAGGTTATTCAGCCTCAGATACTCCAATATAGTATCCCTTAAAAAACCCTCCAGTGTTATGATTTGGTAGCTGAGGAGAGCAGGCAAAAAAAGGCAATACACCAGAGAGGTTGGAATCTACTGGATTGCAGTACCCTGACTAACCACCACAACTAAAGGCAGCCGTGGAGCGTACCTACATTGGTCCTAGAAGCCTCGTCACAGCCTGAGAAGCTAACTACACCTAAAGATAGGAAGAGGAAAACTATCTGCCCCGGAGCAGATCCCCAAAGAACATAGGAAGCCCCCAAACATGTAATGGCGGTTAGACAAGAGGAAATACAGACACAGACAGAAAGTAGTATGAGCAAACGTTGGGGCCCAATCTTCCTAGAAAGAAAAGGATAGGAAGGACACTTACTGCAATCCAAAAAACCCTAAAAAAATACCAACTCACTAATTGCAAAAACACCTGAGATCACACGACCTCTACCACCTAAATTAGTTTCTCTGGTGTAACAAAACTAAGCAGCAGCCACTGAAAAAACTGGAAAAGGTAAATGAACAAATAACAGTGGCTCAGATAATCTGAGAGGAGTACAAGCCCCCGGAGGGGACCTGGCTGACCTTCACAGAAGTGCAGGACAAAATGCAAAAAGCAAGCACAAAAATAAAAGCAGAAAATATCTTATCTGTTAGCAGAAGATGCAGGCAAGACACAGCAAGCTTCCAAGTGAACCAGGAACCAAAGTTGAGACAAGAAAAATTGATCACCGGCAACCCTGATGGGAGGGAACCTCCCTTATATAAGACCAGTCTGTAACACCTGATTGCCAATCTTCACAATCTTCATCGAATAGTTCAGTACTGTTTGTAACCACCAGAGGGAGCTTCTGCTCAGAATTCATTTCTAACACATTCACAACAGTACCCCCCCTTGAGGAGGGGTCACCGAACTCTCAATTGGGCAACCAGGTCGGTCAGGATGAGCTCTGTGATACGCACGAATCAGTCTCCTAGCATGGATGTCCGAAGCAAACACCCAAGAATTGTCCTCCTGACCATAACCTCTCCACTTAACCAAATACTGGAGTTTCTGTCTAGAAAAACAAGAATCCAATATTTTCTCAACCACATACTCCAGATTGCCCTCAACCAAAACAGGGTCAGGAGGCGCAGCCATAGGAACCACTGGCTCGACAAACCTCATCAATAAAAAGGACTTGTGGAACACGTTATGGATCTTAAATGTCCCTGGAAGAAGTAAACGAAAGGAAACAGGATTAAGAATCTCCATGATCTTATAAGGTCCAATGAAACTAGGCTTAAACTTAGGAGATGCAACTCTCATAGGGATATTTCTTGAGGACAACCAGACCAAGTCCCCCACTTCAAACCGAGGACCATGAGTCCTATGCCGGTTGGCAAACCGCTGGGCCCTCTCCTGAGAGAGGGACAACCTCTCCACTACCTGGTCCCAAATCTGCTGCATACGCTCCACAACAGAGTCAACACCTGGACAGACAGAAGCCTCCGTCTGTCCCGAAGAAAATCGAGGGTGAAACCCAAAATTGTAGAAAAATGGAGACATCAAAGTGGTAGAGCTAGCCCTATTATTAAGAGCAAACTCAGCCAAAGGCAAAAAAAAGAGACCCAGTCATCCTGATCAGCAGACACAAAGCATCTCAGATAAGTCTCCAATGTCTGATTTGTTCTCTCAGTTTGTCCATTGGTCTGAGGATGAAAAGCCGAGGAGAAAGACAATTGAACACCAAGTTTAGAACAAAAAGTCCTCCAAAATCTGGAAACAAACTGGACTCCTCTGTCAGACACAATGTTCTCAGGAATGCCGTGTAACCGAACCACATGCTGAAGGAGCAAAGGCACCAATTCGGAGGAGGAAGGCAACTTAGGTAATGGCACAAGATGTATCATTTTGGAAAACCTATCACAAATCACCCAGATAACGGTCATTCTCTGAGAAACAGGGAGGTCGGAAATGAAATCCATAGAGATATGGGTCCATGATCTCTTGGCACAGGCAATGGCATCAACAAACCACTAGAGCGAGAGCAAGGCTTGGAGCGAGAGCAAGTCCCGCAGGACTGCACAAATTCCCTGACGTCACGAGACAAAGTAGGCCACCAAAAGGACCAACTAACCAAGTCTCTGGTACCAAAAATTCCGGGATGACCGGCCAACGCGGAACAATGAATCTCAGACATCACACTCTTTTTCCACCGGTCTGGGACAAACAATTTCCCAATAGGGCAGCGCTCGGGTTTATCCTCCTGACACCCTTCCAGAGCCAGTCTCAAATTGGGCGAGATGGCGGAAAGAACTACACCCTCTTTCAAAATAACAGCAGGATCAGATAACTCAGGAGAGTCCGCAAGGAAACTCCTTGAGAGGGCATCCGCTTTAACATTCTTAGTGCCAGGAAGAAAGGAAACCACAAAATTAAAACGTGTGAAAAACAAGGCCCACCTGGCCTGTCTAGGATTAAGTCGCTTGGCTGATTCCAGATAAACCAGATTCTTATGGTCCGTGAGGACCACCACCTGATGTTTGGCTCCCTCCAGCCAATGTCTCCACTCTTCAAAAGCCCACTTCATGGCCAATAACTCCCGATTACCCACGTCATAATTACGTTCAGTTGGAGAAAATTTTCGAGAGAAAAAGGCACAAGGGTTACTTTTAGAGGTCTCTGGATCTCTTTGGGACAAAACGGCACCTGCCCCAATTTCAGAGGCATCAACCTCCACCTGAAATGGCAGAGAAACATCAGGCTGCCGTAGAACAGGAGCAGAAGTGAATCTCTGCTTAAGTTCCTGAAACGCAGAGACTGCCTCAGGAGGCCAATTCACCACATCAGAACCCTTCTTGGTCAAATCAGTCAATGGTTTAACAATAACAGAGAAATTACCAATAAATTTACGATAAAAATTGGCAAAACACAAGAATCTCTGAAGAGCCTTTAATGAAGTAGGTTGGACCCAATCACAGATGGCCTGAACCTTGACTGGGTCCATTTCAATAACAGATGGGGACAAAATGAATCCCAGAAATGAGATCCTCTGTACGCCAAAAAGACACTTTGATTCCTTCACATACAGAGCATTCTCTCTCAAAATCTGGAACACAGTCCGAACATGTTTCACAAGAGAGTCCCAGTCATTGGAAAAAATCAAGATATCATCCAAATAAACAATCATGGTGTACAATAATAAATTATATTGTGGTACCGTGTTAGCCAGAAAAATCGATGTGAATACTTCTCCGTCCAATTATGACAAGAGCATTCTTAGGCCGGCGTCACACACAACCACAAAAAGTCGGTCCGTTTTAGACGGTCGACAATCGGAACAAAATCAAAACATCACACATCCTTCTGGCATCCGATTTTCCTTCAAAGATGCGATTTAATCGCATGTGTGTGTACCTTGTAACATCCGATTTTCATCCGACTTGCGAGATTTTCTCGCAGGCTTGCAAAACTGACATATAATGGATCCAAAAGAATAATATTTCAATCACAAAAAAAAGAATAGATATATACACATAGAACACATATATATAATATATATATATATATATATATATATACATGTCATTGTGACATGTATATATACATATATTTATAGTTCCTAGACTTCTACATACTGTTATAGCCGCTAATTCAATTGCCGGCTTTTGTGAAATCACAGAAGCCGACATGAAATGATACATTGTTTAGACACAGTTAACCATGTCATTTCCTGTATTTTGATATTTGTTTAGAACTTACAATTACATGAGTGTATTTGTGCAAAATTTCAGACATGTAGGGGTTAATTAAAGGTGTAATTTCGTTGAAAAAAAATGCGTGGGCTCCCGTGTATTTTCTCCACCAGACAGACAAAGCAAGCGAGTGGGGGCAGTTAATAATAGCCTAGGGAGGGTACTTTTTTTGTGTGCCCCCCCTGGCTACTAACATCTGCCCCCAGACACCCCAGAAAGGGAAAATCTCTAATTAGATTTGCCCTTTCTGGCACTTTGCCCATCTATTCCCATTGCCCTGTAGCGGTGGCGAATGGGTTAATAATCTCACCTTAATGTCACCTTAGTATTGAATGGTGACCTTAAGGCAGGTTAATAATTGAGAGCTGTCAATTAGACAACTATCAATTATTAATCCTATTGTATGATAGAAAAATCAAACACACACAGTTTAATAAAAAAGAAGTTTAATGAAATAATCACACAGTTTTTGACAATATTTTATTTTCCTGCTAAAACCATTTCCTGTAATAAAAATAAAATAAAAAAACAAAATGATTCTTACCGATCCGAAGTACAGTCAGGTCCCACGGTGTAATCCATCAGAAAGGGTTAACAGGTTACAGGTCGCAGAGAGCTAATAATGCTGTTTCAGACCTGTATTCCCCTGAATGAATCAGTTACTCTCCCAGCGAAAGGAGAGGAATAGATTCATGAATGGAGCTTAATTGATTTATTGCCACTTTCACTTGAGTGACCTGACCTAAGGTGAAAGTGGATACAATCAATTAAGCTTCATTCATGAATCACATCCTCTCCTGTCAGCAGGAGATAAGCACATTCATTCAGGAGCTATCAGATGAGCACGCAGGATTACTTGCGCAGCTTATCTGATTGCTAGTAGTTAACCCTTTGTGAAGGATTACATCGTGGGACGTGACAGATTGCCAGATAGGTAAGAATAATGTTGTTTTATTATTTTATATTTATTTTAGAAGAACAAGGGCTTCGAACGGATTAAGACTTAAATAAAAGATGGTCAAAAATATGTGTTTTTATTTCATTAAAATTATTTATTCTTAAAGTGTGTGTGTGTTTTTTTATTTACTTCAATAGGATTAATAATTGATAGTTGTCTAATTGACAGCTCTCAATTATTAACCTGCCTTAAGGTCACCTTTCAATACTAAGGTGACATTAAGGTGAGATTATTAACCCATTCGCCACCGCTACAGGGCAATGGGAATAGACGGGCAAAGTGCCAGAAAGGGCGAATCTAATTAGAGATTTGCCCTTTCTGGGGTGTCTGGGGCAGATGTTAGTAGCCAGGGGGGGCACACAAAAAAAGTACCCTCCCTAGGCTATTATTATCTGCCCCCACTCGCTTGCTTTGTCTGTCTGGTGGAGAAAATACAGCGGGAGCCCACGCATTTTTTTGTCAACGAATTTACACCTTTAATTAACCCCTACATGTCTGAAATTTAGCACAAATACACTCATGTAATTGTAAGTTCTAAAGAAATATCAAAATACAGGAAATGACATGGTTAACTGTGTCTAAACAATGTATCATTTCATGTCGGCTTCTGTGATTTCACAGAAGCCGGCAATTGAATTTGCGGCTATTACAGTATGTAGAAGTCTAGGAAATATAAATATATATATATATATACATGTCACAATTACATATATATATATATATATATATATATATATATATATATATATATATAATGTGTTCTATGTGTGTATATCTATTCTTTCTAGTCTTTATTAAAGCTGTCAGTGTGATTTTACAGTATAGCCGGGGATGAATTGCCGGCTTTTCTAAAGGACACCGATGCGATTTCATCGCAAGTCACACATGCAGTCCGTTTGTAATCCGATTTTTCATCGCTCCCATAGACTTGCATTGGTCGATTGTCGACCCACAATCGGTGACAATCATAGCATGCTGCGATTGCTCACGGACGTTTAAAACGGACCACAAAATAACGGATACTGGGAGCTGCTCCATAGATTAACATAGGGCAGACTGCAATACGATTTTTCATCGCATTGCAGTCGTCCGATTCTGTCGCCAGTGTGACGCCGGCCTTAACCCCTTAACGACCGCCGATACGCCTTTTAACGGCGGTCATTAAGGGTACTTAAACCACAGCGCCGTTAATTAACGGCGCTGTGGAAAAAGTGAATAGCGCCCCCCAGAGGCGCATTTTCTCCGGGGTCTCGGCTACCGGGGGTAGCCGAGACCCCAGAGAACATGAATCGGGTCGGTTTTTACCGACACCGATGTTGCGATCGCCGTTATTAACCCTATAACGGCGACCGCAAAAAAAAAAAAAAAGTTGTGCCATTTAATTTCTCTGTCCTCTGATGTCATCGGACATCAGAGGACAGAGAAAAAGGGTCCCCAGGACCCCCATGTGGCCCCCAATAAGATCCATGTGGCCCCCGGGCCCTCCGGTGTCCCCCGGTGCCGGCGCCGTTAAGACAATGGCGGGCGCATGCCCAGTGCGCCCGCCGCTATGTGCCGCTGTGCTGGTGGGGGGATGGGCAAATATTCTCTGGGATCTCGGCTACCGGGGGTAGCCGAGACCCCAGAGAACATGAATCGGGTCGGTTTTTACCGACACCGATGTTGCGATCGCCGTTATTAACCCTATAACGGCGACCGCAAAAAAAAAAAAAAGTTGTGCCATTTAATTTCTCTGTCCTCTGATGTCATCGGACATCAGAGGACAGAGAAAAAGGGTCCCCAAGACCCCCATGTGGCCCCCAATAAGATCCATGTGGCCCCCGGGCCCTCCGGTGTCCCCCGGTGCCGGCGCCGTTAAGACAATGGCGGGCGCATGCCCAGTGCGCCCGCCGCTATGTGCCGCTGTGCTGGTGGGGGGATGGGCAAATATTCTCTCGGGTCTCGGCTACCGGGGGTAGCCGAGACCCCAGAGAACATGATCCGGGTCGGTATTCACCGATCCCGGTGTTGCGATCGCGGCTATGCAAGCATAGCCGCGATCGCAAAAAAAAAAAAAAAGATTTCTTCCCCTCTGATGTGATCGCACATCAGAGGGGAGAAAATGAGGGTCCCCCGGTCCCCCGATCGCCCCCCCATATACTTACCGGTGTCCTCCGTCCTCCCGCAGGCCCCAGGATCCCGGCTTCTTCTCCCTGCAAAAAAAAAATGGCGGGCGCATGCGCAGTGCGCCCGCCGATCTGCTTTGGCGGCAGATTCAATATTTTTTTCATTCATTCTCATAAAAGTACATTTTGATCACTGTGATAAACTATCACACTGATCAAAATAAAAAAAACAGTACATAACCCCCCCATTTATCACCCCCTTAGTTAGGGACATATAATAAAAAGTAGAAATTATATTTATTTTCATTTTTCTGTTAGGGTTAGGGTTATAATTAGGGTTAGGGTTATAATTAGGGTTAAGGTTATAATTAGGGTTAGGGTTAGCATTAGGCTGGTTTCACACATCCGGTGTGCGCCTGACGGCGCCCCCGGCATTTAGCCGCAGCGCCGCATCAGAAAATCTGATGCGCCGCATGCATTTTTTTTGCATTGACTTGCATTAGCGCCGGATGGCGCCGCATGTCAATGCGTTGCATGCGGTTTTGTCGGATGGGCGCAAATGTACATTGCGGCGGCCGGACAAAACGCTGCATGTAACGTTTTTTGTTTTTGCCGGATGGTTTCTGATGTCTCCGGGCATCAGAAACCATCTGGCAAAAAACCGCATGCGGCCGCCGGCGGCGCATCAGGTTTTCTGATGCGGCGCTGCGGCAAAATGCCGGGGGCGCCGACAGGCGCCCGCCGGAAGTGTGAAAGCAGCCTTAGGGTAAGGGTTATAATTAGCGTTAGGGTTAGGCTGGGTTCATACTGCGTTATGGCAGTCCGTTAGACGGACTGCGTTACACCGCGGTATAACGCGGTGTAACGCAGTCCGTTAACGCTGCCATTCACCCCCATTTGAGGGCGCATCGCGACGCATGCCGTAAAGCGGCATGCGTTTGCGACGTGCCATCATTCAGTGACGGAGCCTCGGACGCGGGCTGCAGCGTCTGGGCTCCGTCACCGCTAGCGCAGATGAATCATCTGCTGATTCCTCTGCGCTAGCGGGTATAGCATAATGCGATCGCGTTATGCTATACCATTACCAGCCCGTCAACGCTATGTGTTGAACGGGCTGGTAAAACGCAAAATGAACCTAGCCTTAGGGTTAGGGTTATAATTAGGGTTAGAATTAGGGTTAGGGTTACAATTAGGGTTAGGGTTATAATTAAGGTTAGGTTACAATTAGGGTTGGAATTAGGGTTGGGATTTAGGTTAGGATTAGGGTTGGGATTAGGGTTAGGGGTGTGTTGGGATTAGGGTTGGAGCTAGAATTGAGGGATTTCCACTATTTAGGCACATCAGGGGTCTCCAAACACGATGTGGCGTTCAAAAAGTCAAGTGGCGCTCCCTCCCTTCCGAGCCCTGTCGTGCGCCCAAACAGTGGTTTACCCCAACATATGGGGTATCAGCGTACTCAGGACAAATTGCACACCAATTTTGGGGTTCTAATTTCTCCGATTACCCTTGGGAAAATAAAAAATAGCTGGCTAAAAAAATAATTTTTGAGAAAAAAAATGATTTTTCATTTTCACGGCTCTGCGTTTATAAATTTCTGTGAAGCACTAGGGGGTTCAAAGTGCTCACCACACATCTAGATAAGCTCCTTAAGGGGTCTAGTTTCCAAAATGGGGTCACTTGTGGGGGTTTCCACTGTTTAGGCTCATCTGGGGCACTGCAAACGGAACATGACCCCCACCAACGTCTGCATTCCAAAACGTTATTACTTCCTTTCCAAGCCCTGCTGTGCGCCAAAACAGTTCCCCCCCCCACATATTTGGTATCAGCGTACTCAGGACAAATTGGACAACAACTTTTGGGGTCCAATTTCCTTGTGAAAAATCAAAAATTTGGGACTGAAAAATCATTTTTGTGGAAAATTGATTTTTTTTTTTCACACCCAGGCATTATAAACTTTTGTGAAACACTTGGAGGTTCAAAGTGCTCACCACAGATCTAGATAAGTTCCTTATGGGGTCTAGTTTCCAAAATGGGGTCACTTGTGGGGTTTTCCACTGTTTACGCTCATCTGGGGCACTGCAAACGGAACATGACCCCCACCAACGTCTGCATTCCAAAACGTTATTACTTCCTTTCCAAGCCCTGCTGTGCGCCAAAACAGTTTCCCCCCCCCACATATTTGGTATCAGCGTACTCAGGACAAATTGGACAACAACTTTTGGGGTCCAATTTCCTTGTGAAAAATCAAAAATTTGGGACTAAAAAATCATTTTTGTGGAAAATTGTTTTTTTTTTTTTTTTCACACCCAGGCATTATAAACTTTTGTGAAACACTTGGGGGTTCAAAGTGCTCACAGCGGATCTAGATAAGTTCCATAGGTGGTCTAGTTTCCAAAATGGTGTTACTTGTGTGGGATTTCCACTGTTTAGGCGCATCAGGGGCTCTCCAAACGCGACATGGTGTCCAATCTCAATTCCAGCCAATTTTGGTTTGAAAAAGTCAAACGGTGCTGCTTCCATTCCAAGCCCTGCCGTGCGCCCAAACAGTGGTCCCCCCCCATATATAGGGTATCAGCATACTCAAGACAAATTGTACAACAACTTTTGTTGTCCAATTTCTCCTGTTACCCTTGTGAAAATAAAAAATTGGGGACTAAACGATCAGGTTTGTGGAAAAAATATGATTTTTTATTTTCACGCCCGGGCGTTATAAACTTCTGTGAAGCACTTGGGGCTTCAAAGTGCTCACCACACATCTAGATAAGTTCCTAGGGGGTCTAGTTTCCAAAATGGGGTCACTTGTGGGGGGTTTCCACTGTTTAGACACATCAGGGCCTCTACAAATGCGACATGGCGTCCAGCCAATTCCGCGTTGAAAAAGTCAAACGGAGCTCCTTCCCTTGCGACCTCTGCTGTGCGCCCAAAAAGTGGTTTACCCCAACATATGGGGTATCGGCATGCTCAGGACAAATTGCACAAAAACTTTTGAGGTCTTGTTACCCTTGGGAAAATAAAAATTGGGGTGAAAAGATCATTTTTGTGGAAAAAATATGATTTTTTATTTTCACGGCTCTACGTTATAAACTTGTGTGAATCACTTGGAGGTTCAAAGTGCTCACCACACATCTAGATAAGTTCCTTAGGGGTCTAGTTTCCAAAATGGGGTCACTTGTTGGGGGTTTCCACTGTTTAGGCACATCAGGGGCTCTCTAAACGCGACATGGCATCCAGCCAATTCTGCGTTGAAAAAGTCAAACAGCGCTCCTTCCCTTGCGACCTCTGCCGTGCGCCCAAAAAGTGGTTTACCCCCACATATGGGGTATCAGCATGCTCAGGACAAATTGCACAAAAACTTTTGCGGTCTTATTACCCTTGGGAAATTAAAAATTGGGGTGAAAAGATCATTTTTGTGGAAAAATTTTTTTTTTTTTCACGGCTCTAGGTTATAAACTTGTGTGAAGCACTTGGAGGTTCAAAGTTCTCACCACACATCTAGATAAGTTCCTCAAGGGGTCTTGTATCCAAAATGGGGTCACTTGTGGTGTGTTTCCACTGTTTACGCACATCAGGGGCTATCTAAACGCGACATGGCATTCAGCCAATTCTGCGTTGAAAAAGTCAAACGGCGCTCCTTCCCTTGCGACCTCTGCCACACGCCCAAAAAGTGGTTTACCCCCACATATGGGGTATCGAAGTATTCAGAAGAAATTGCACAACAAATTTTGTGGTTCATTTTTTCTTTTAACACTTGTGAAAATAAAAAAACTTGGTTCCGAAGTAAAGCTTTTGCAAAAAAAGTTAAATGTCAATTTTTTCCTTCCACATTGCTTCAGCTCCTGTGAAGCACTTGAAGGGTTAATAAACTTCTTGAATGTGGTTTTGAGCACCTTGAGGGGTGCAGTTTTTAGAATGGTGTCACTTTTGGGTATTTTCTATCATATAGACCCCTCAAAGTGACTTCAAATGTGATGTGGTCCCTAAAAATAAAATGGTGTTGTAAAAATGAGAAATCGCTGGTCAACTTTTAACCCTTATAACTTCGTAACAAAAAAAAATTTTGGTCCCAAAATTGTGCTGATGTAAAGTAGACATGTGGGAAATGTTATTTATTAAGAAATTTGTGTGACATATCTCTCTGATTTAAGGGCATAAAAATTTAAAGTTTGAAAATTGTTAAATTTTCAAAATTTTTCGCCATATTTCCGTTTTTTTCATAAATAAACACAAGTCATATCAAAGAAATTTTACCACTAACGTGAAGTACAATATGTCACGAAAAAACAATCTCAGAATCAGCGGGATTCGTTAAAGCGTTCCAGAGTTATAACCTCATAAAGTGACAGTGGTCAGAATTGTAAAAATTGGCCCGGTCATTAAGCTGCAAAATGGCTCTGTCCTTAAGGGGTTAAAGTGATACCTTTATTGGCTAACCAGAAAATTATATGTTCGCAAGCTTTCAGAGCGCAAAAGCTCCTTCTTCAGGCAAGATTACATTTGGAATAATAAGAAAGACACATTAGATGCTTACTATAGTAGGAAATTTGTTCAAGACCTGGAGGTGTGATGCCTTCAAAAGATAAGCAAAGGAAATCGAATTAGCATTTTCTTACAAATGGAGAGCTAGTGGGAATGTGTTCTTAGCTATCTGGAGTCCTTCTGGTGAAGGTGTGAACTGTGTCTATGTAGTGGACCATAAAACCGGGTGTTAAGTTGAGTCCTAGTGTCAAAGTATTGAACATCCTAATAAGTTTGAATTCCCATATTTTTCTCTCCCTGTCATCCTTAAAATGACCTTTTAGTATTAAGACTTTTAAGTCTGTCATACAATGTCCAGTTCCAGAGAAATGTTTTCCCACAGGCCAGACGCCAATAAAGGTATCACTTTAAGAATGCTCTTGTCATAATTGGACGGAGAAGTATTCACATCGATTTTTCTGGCTAACACGGTACCACAATATAATTTATTATTGTACACCATGAAAATGGAAGATACCCCAATGTACCGATCACAGATGGATTGAAAAATCTCCTGAAGAAACTGAGACAAATGAACAGCGACATCTTCTTTCTATCCAGATGCAAAAAGGAAAACCTAATCCCTAAAGGCCTCATGATAAGGAATCCAACAAAATATACCTACAACACCCATTTTTCACAGAAACTTTGCTACAGATCATCTGAGAGACTGCGGAATCATCTCATTGGATTTTTCTACCACAAGAAAAGGACCATCCATAAAGAGATAAATTGCCTACAGGACCGAATACAAGGACCAGGTTCATGTTTCATCAAGGAGACGCTACAGGAATTCTACAATAATTTACAACATCACCTCATTATCAACAAGAAAAAGAAACTGGACAGACTCAGGAAGAAAGCAGGTCTCAATGTAGCTGAAGGTAAGCCCTGTTTACAGAATCATTTACATACATTGCCCTCTGTTGTGAACCTCTCACAATACAAGCCAAACACAGGAGAAATGCATGTTCTATCAAAGGGACTAACATTCTGTCCTACAAAACAGCTGGATACGGCTCAGTTCTGTAGTGACATTGAGGAATTCTTCCGCAGATTGCGACTCAAAGAATTCTTTCATAACCATGCAGATATCACTTCACAAGACAATGTGAATAACACAGCAAAAAAGAAAAAGAGGACAAACTGGACCCCACAACCTGGACACAACCAAACTCTGGATCATTACATAGACTGTTTCCGCAAAAAAGTTAAATCTGACATTTTGGACAGACACCATAAAGTGCCAAACAATATCAGTATGGAGGAAAGAAAAGCCATACAATCCTTAAAAGCCAACAACAATATCATCATCAAACCAGCGGACAAAGGAGGAGCTATAGTCATCATGAACACGACAGATTACATCCAGGAAGCAAACAGACAACTCTTGGATATAAAATACTACACTCCACTTCAGGAAGATCCTACCAAACAATACACAGAGGAACTAACACGTATCATTAATGGATTTGATTCTACTTCATCCTCACTACTGGAACTAGTACCAGGCAATCCCAAAACAGGTACCTTCTACATGTTGTCTAAAATACACAAAGAAGGTAATCCTGGGAGGCCCATCATCTCTGGTATTGGGACTTTAACTGAGAATATCTCCGGCTGGGTAGAGAACATTCTGAAACCCTTGGTGAGGAGCACACCCAGCTATATCCAGGACACCACGGATATTCTTTGCAAATTGTCAGCGCTGGGCCCACTTCCAAGGGACACGATACTAGCCACCATGGACGTAGAGTCTCTCTATTCCAACATTCCTCATGAGGATGGAATCACAGCATGTAAATATTTCCTTCAAAAGAACAATCTGGCCACAGAACCAACACTGTAATTCATCAGGTTTGTGCTTCATCACAACTATTTTTCTTTTGGGAACAATTTATACCAACAGTGCATGGGCAGCGCCATGGGAAGCAAAATGTCCCCACAATATGCAAACCTATTTATGGCGAAACTGGAGGAGGAGTTTTTGTCATCTTGCCCTATTAAACCTCTTGCATACTTCCGCTACATTGATGACCTGCTAATAATCTGGACAGGCTCAAAAGATGATCTGCTCACCTTTCACAATAACTTCAACAAATACCACCCAACCATCAAGCTCACCCTCAACTTTTCAAAGTCTCAAATACATTTTCTGGACTTGACCATATACATCAAGGACAACGCCATACAAACATCAATTTACCATAAGCCCACAGGACGTCCAGCATACCTTAGATGGAACAGCTTTCATCCAAGACACACAAAAAAATCCATCATCTACAGTCAAGCTCTGAGATATATTCGGATCTGTTCAGACAGTAAAGACAGGGAACTACAGCTGCTATCTCTGAGGAATACATTCCTACAACAAGGATACCATCCACTGGTAATAGATGAACAGATCCACAGGGCTACAAGAATCCCAAGAAGCAACCTCCTGGATTACAAACTGAGAGAGGACAACAACAGGGTACCTCTTGTGGTCACATACAACCCCCACATGAGCATCCTAAGGAAAATTGGTCCTGATCTCCAACCCATATTCCACAGAGACCACAAATTGAAAGACATATTCCCAGAACTACCACTCCTCTCCTACAAACAGCCCCCTAACTTAAGGAATCTCCTTGTCAGAAGTGTCCTCTCGTCACCATCAGTGACTGGCACATTCCCATGTAACAACAAAAAATGCAAAACTTGTACCCACATATTACCAACAAATACAGTCCGTGTACCAAACACAAATCAGGACTATAATGTCATGGGTTCCTTTTCATGTACATCCTCCAATGTGGTGTACATGATACAATGTACAAGGTGCCCTGGAGCTATCTATATTGGGGAAACCATGCAAAAACTACAAACAAGGATGAATCTACACAGACATACGATCAGAATGAAATGGACACGCCTGTGGGAAAACATTTCTCTGGAACTGGACATTGTATGACAGACTTAAAAGTCTTAATACTAAAAGGTCATTTTAAGGATGACAGGGAGAGAAAAATATGGGAATTCAAACTTATTAGGATGTTCAATACTTTGACACTTAAGGTACTGCCACACTAAACAATCCCGCTAGCGATCACAATAACGACGCATACTAATGCGATCGCTAGCGGGATTGTTTCTATATCGCTAAATGCGGTCACATTTAGCGATATAGTTAACGACGCTATCGCCGTTAACGATCTTCTTAACGACTTTAGCGTACAAAAGTACCGCTAAATCGCTAAGAAAAGGTGCCACACAGCGATAAGATACTTACCCAGCGGGAGCGCCAGCGATGAAATAGGGTCCGGAACGATTCCAGCGACGAGCGAGATCACAGCAGGAAGCTCGTCGCTGGCAGCTGCCGCACTGAACAACATCGCTAACAGGATCGCTAAATAGTGACGTTTTTTAGCGATCCGTTAGCGATATTGTTCAGTGTGGCATACCCTTAAGACTCAACTTAACACCCCGGTTTTATGGTCCACTACATAGACACAGTTCACACTTTCACCAGAAGGACTCCAGATAGCTAAGAACACATTCCCACTAGCTCTCCATTTGTAAGAAAATGCTAATTCGATTTCCTTTGCTTATCTTTTGAAGGCATCACACCTCCCAGGTCTTGAACAAATTTCCTACTATAGTAAGCATCTAATGTGTCTTTCTTATTATTCCAAATGTAATCTTGCCTGAAGAAGGAGCTTTTGCGCTCTGAAAGCTTGCGAACATATAATTTTCTGGTTAGCCAATAAAGGTATCACTTTAAGAATGCTCTTGTCATAATTGGACGGAGAATAGTGTTGAGCATTCCGATACCGCAAGTATCGGGTATCGGCCGATATTCGCGTTATCGGAATTCCGATACTTAATTCCGATACTTTTTCCATATCGTATACCGGAATCGGAAGTTCCCATAATTCTTTGAGAGGCAATGTGATTTTAGTCAGCCAATGAGGAATCCTACGAAGTGTGGGCACATCCTGTAATGATGCGGTCATCTTAACTAATGGCATGGCTGTGATTGGCTGCTGAAATGATGTCAGAATGCACTATAAAAGGCGCCGCAGCCATTTTAGCGTCACTGTGCTGTGAACTCAGTTAGGGACAGAACGCTGCTGTGCTGACTCTGAGGGACAGTTAGATATTGCGATTTTGTGTACT
Organism: Oophaga sylvatica; assembly: GCA_033576555.1. Taxonomy (NCBI): domain Eukaryota; kingdom Metazoa; phylum Chordata; class Amphibia; order Anura; family Dendrobatidae; genus Oophaga; species Oophaga sylvatica. Next base: position 302,400,553 of record JARQOD010000006.1, read on the forward strand.
ACTGTGCTTGAGGCAGGCTAGTTTACCAACCGCTGTGTAAAGCTTCATTTTGCCAGTGTTGTTTTAACAGCTCTGTGCAAGGTGTGTGTGTGACAGTGCAGGTGACGCTGCAGTTTGCTCTGCATCCACCGCTGTTTGTAGGCATCTGCACGTGTCACTTTTTTTTTTTTTTTTTTATTTTATTTAGTGGAATTGGTGCAGCTCCATTATATTAGAAAAAAATCAAATCTATTAGTGTGACGTGCTTCCATCCGTATACAATACATTGGTTGCAAACACTATAGAAGTACAGAAAGGAGCTTTTCACAGATTGTGGACAGTTGTGTTTCAGTGTTCACTTCAGTCTGTGTTTTTTACTTTTTTGAGTGCAGATCACGCTCCAGTTACATGTTCAAGCACTGCTGCTTGTACTCTGCTGAGCGTGTCTCAGTGGCTCATCCTTTTCATTTATCTCCAATTGGTTCTGCTACATTCCATTTAAAATAAATCTAATCTATTAGTGTGACGCGCTTCCATCCGTATACAATACATTGGTTGCAAACACTATAGAAGTACAGAAAGGAGCTTTTCACAGATTGTGGACAGTTGTGTTTCAGTGTTCACTTCAGTCTGTGTTTTTTACTTTTTTGAGTGCAGATCACGCTCCAGTTACATGTTCAAGCACTGCTGCTTGTACTCTGCTGAGCGTGTCTCAGTGGCTCATCCTTTTCATTTATCTCCAATTGGTTCTGCTACATTCCATTTAAAATAAATCTAATCTATTAGTGTGACGCGCTTCCATCCGTATACAATACATTGGTTGCAAACACTATAGAAGTACAGAAAGGAGCTTTTCACAGATTGTGGACAGTTGTGTTTCAGTGTTCACTTCAGTCTGTGTTTTTTACTTTTTTGAGTGCAGATCATGCTCCAGTTACATGTTCAAGCACTGCTGCTTGTACTCTGCTGAGCGTGTCTCAGTGGCTCATCCTTTTCATTTATCTCCAATTGGTTCTGCTACATTCCATTTAAAATAAATCTAATCTATTAGTGTGACGCGCTTCCATCCGTATACAATACATTGGTTGCAAACACTATAGAAGTACAGAAAGGAGCTTTTCACAGATTGTGGACAGTTGTGTTTCAGTGTTCACTTCAGTCTGTGTTTTTTACTTTTTTGAGTGCAGATCACGCTCCAGTTACATGTTCAAGCACTGCTGCTTGTACTCTGCTGAGCATGTCTCAGTGGCTCATCCTTTTCATTTATCTCCAATTGGTTCTGCTACATTCCATTTAAAATAAATCTAATCTATTAGTGTGACGCGCTTCCATCCGTATACAATACATTGGTTGCAAACACTATAGAAGTACAGAAAGGAGCTTTTCACAGATTGTGGACAGTTGTGTTTCAGTGTTCACTTCAGTCTGTGTTTTTTACTTTTTTGAGTGCAGATCACGCTCCAGTTACATGTTCAAGCACTGCTGCTTGTACTCTGCTGAGCGTGTCTCAGTGGCTCATCCTTTTCATTTATCTCCAATTGGTTCTGCTACATTCCATTTAAAATAAATCTAATCTATTAGTGTGACGCGCTTCCATCCGTATACAATACATTGGTTGCAAACACTATAGAAGTACAGAAAGGAGCTTTTCACAGATTGTGGACAGTTGTGTTTCAGTGTTCACTTCAGTCTGTGTTTTTTACTTTTTTGAGTGCAGATCACGCTCCAGTTACATGTTCAAGCACTGCTGCTTGTACTCTGCTGAGCGTGTCTCAGTGGCTCATCCTTTTCATTTATCTCCAATTGGTTCTGCTACATTCCATTTAAAATAAATCTAATCTATTAGTGTGACGCGCTTCCATCCGTATACAATACATTGGTTGCAAACAATATAGAAGTACACAAACGGGCCTTTCACAGCTACTGAACATGGGTTTTTAATTTTTAACTAAAATATGTATTTTTTCAAATGACACAAATATAAGTAATGTTGAAGAGGAATAGTCCTACATCCATTGTTTGCACAATATTACAGGTGTACATCATGTCCCTTAATCAACAATGTATTATTATATTTACTTGTATGCTTTTATTTAAAAGCCAAGAACACAGAAGGATAACCTTCGCACTGCAGCTGTTGTCAAAGTTCAACCCACATTATGCACTTCCAACATTGCAGCATTTGAGGCATGATGTGAGTTGGATTGGTCAAAGTTATGGAGTGAGAAGGTTCACCATCAGTACCCTATAGCATAAGTATGCTTTTGTGTTAGCATTTGTGTTAGACATGTGGATATCTGCCATAATATGTCACAATTATTTAGTTACAGATTTGTTACCAACACTAATCATTGAATGGTTTTAAATTTGACGTTTCACTTGTTTACAGCTTAGAAATAAGGGTGTAGCCTGATATCTATGTGTAGCACTAGCCACTTTAACATGTCATGTTTTTTTAAACATGTGTAGCTAGGTAGCAGTAATTTTTGCCGGACACACAGCAGGGGAACAGCAGGCGTTACTGAACCCCACTATCACTATAGCTTGTGTATTGGTCTGTGGACACGACACTTCTGAGCAGCAACTGGCAGTGTTGTAGCCCAGGGAGTATAGCTCAGGTGGTAGAAAGATGAACATAACAGGAGACATGGAAAACGTTGCCAACCAGTTAGTTAATCTGAAACCGGACAGGCAAATTCAGGCGAGATCCATGCCTAGTTCATTTTCAGAAAAGTAAGCCGTTCTACATTATCGTAGGATAGTCGCATGCAACGGTCTGTTAGTACACCACCTGCAGCAGTAAAGACGCGCTCCGATAATACACTGGCAGCAGATCAAGCCAGCACCTCCAATGCATACTGGCTAAGCTCTGGCCATGTATCCAGCTTAGAGACACAAAACTTGAATGGGGAAGAGCCATCTGGGAGTACACTGAGAGGGCAAGACATGTAGTCTGTCACCATCTTACGGAAATGTTGCCTCCTGCTGACTGGAGCCGTCTCGGATGGTGTAGACATTGGTGGCGCTGCCACAAAACTTCGACACATTTGGAACATACTGTTCTTGCCCTGTGCAGAGGCGCTGCTTGTGCTCCCTCTTGTTGCAGAGCTGTCTCCACTGCCTCGACGCACAGAGCTGCTTTGTAAATCAGTAGCAGCAGCAGTGCTCTCGGCTGGAATGGAGAACATTATGGATTGCACCAGTGTGTCTTGGTACTTCCGCATTTTACGCTCCGGTTCAACGGTGTGATGAGGCTTTGTAAGTTGTCCCGGTAGCGAGGGTCTAGGAGGGTGTACACCCAATAATCAGACGTGGTGTGAATGTGTTCGATGCGGCGGTCGTTTCTCAGCCACTGCAGCATGAAATCAACCATGTGCTGCAGACTCCCAACTGGCCAAGAAACGTTGTCCCCTGCAAGAGGCGTCATCTCCGCCTGCTGTGCATCACCCCACCCTTGGTCTACATACTGACTAGAGCATTGTCTACCTCCCTCTGGAGCGATGTCTTCCTCCTCCATTGACTCCTCCTCATCCTCCTCACAAAGTCCTTCAAATACATATAAATTTACAAAATTTAAAACTCAAAATTTAAAAACTTTGTATCATAATTCTGTAACATCAGTTTATGGAAACACAATAGCATTACAAAAGGATAGACAAAAAATGTACATTATGTGCTTTGTAAATACATTAAAAGTTTGTAATGGTTATGAAAATATAGACAGCGACTCTGGAGGTTCAATTGTTGATACAGCATGGTACTTTGAAAGTCCTCCAGCCCTTTGTGAGGAACCACGTTGCGCTGACTGTCCAGAAGGTGATGGAATTTGTGACTCCTCATCCTCCACCTCTTCCAAAACCTCATGCCTTAGTGCTTGCAGTGTTTTTTGAAGCAGGCAGATAAGGGGGACAGTCAGGCTGACTAGTGCATCATCTGCACTCACCATCCGCGTTGACTCATCAAACGCACGCAAAACGTGGCAGATATCCTTCATAGAGTTATTCGCCACTCATTACACTGGCAGTGGCTGCCCATTCATTATAGGATCCAATTCTAATTACTGGTTCTCACCAACAAAGCTCTCCACAGCGCAGCACCCCCCTACATCTCCTCCCTTATTTATATTTATCGGCCTAACCGACTGCTGCACTCTGCAAACGACCTTCGACTAACCTCTGCACTAATCCGTACCTCCCACTCCCAACTCCAAGACTTCACCCGCGCTGCGCCAATCCTCTGGAATGCTCTACCCCAAGAAATTAGGACTATCCGCAATTTGGATGGTTTCAGGCGCTCCCTCAAAACACATTTGTTCACAGTGGCCTATCACATTCACTAATCAAAGTCATTCTATGTGTAATTCTGTGTGTGTAGCCCATTCACTATCTCCATGCATCCCTCACTTCCTTAAAATGGCTGGACCATCATTGTAAAAACACCATTGTATATAAACACCTGTACTTTGTATCTCCCACACCTCATTGTAGATTGTAAGCTTTCACCAGCAGGGGCGGCTGATTTTGCTTTAATTATTGTATTGTTAACGTTGTTACTTATGACTCGTGTTTTGAAACTGTTAAACTGTAAAGCACTGCGGAATATTATGGCGCTATATAAATAAATAATATTATTATTCTTATTATAGAGGCCCACTCAGTAGTGGTGAAGTGTGAACGCCGCAAATTGCGAGTTGACTGCGCCTGATGCAGCTGATACTCCATTACTGTTGGCTGCTGCTCACACAACCGCTCCAACATATGTAACGAGGAATTCCACCTGGTGGGTACGTCACATATGATGCGATGTTCATGAAGGTGAAATCTGCGTTGCAGAGCTGCAATCAGCGATCTGGCCATGCTGGAACGTCGCAAGTGAGCGCACTCTAGGCGGACCTTGTGCAGCAGTGCATCAAGATCCGGATAGTCCCTCAAAAAACTCTGCACGACCAAGTTGAGCACATATGACAGACATGGTATGTGAGTGAGGTTGCCAAGGCCCAGAGCTGACACCAGATTTCGGCCATTGTCACACACTACCAAGCCTGCCTGTAGATTCTCTTCCAAAAACCACACGTCGCTCTCCTGCTTTATGGCATTACAGAGCTCCTGCGCTGTGTGGCTAAGATTCCCCATGGAAATTAATTTCAGGATGGCCTGTTGACATTTGGACACGGCTGTGCTCATATCGGTCGCAACAGGTAAACGTTCACGGGTCCATGTGGAGGTAGACCGTGACGGCTCCTGCAGCGATGATTCTGAGGAACTGGAATAGGAGGAGGAATCAATGTGTACAGACTTGATTCCTGCAATCCTTGGAGTTGGCAGAACACGTACAGCGCCACTCGCAAGATCAGTACCCGGCTGCACAACATTGACCCAATGGGCAGTGAGGGAAAGGTATTGTCCCTGGCCATGGGTGTTAGAACCCTCTTGTTAGGTTTTGTTTCAGTTTGCTGGTCACATGACCTTTTTTCCCTATTTAGTCTGGCTCCGCCCTTCTGGCTTTGCTTGACTTCATTGTATTATCTACTGTTAAGCTAGCCGGGTGCTTAGGTGCCTTAATCTGTCAGTTTTGCTTGATGTTAGGATCACAAAGTATTTATTTTTCTGTTTAATTATCCATGCTACAATTTATGTTAGGAGGTGTCCACCTTTTCTCACAGTCCCTAGATCTTGTAGGGATTACTCCCTCGCAACTATAGGTCTTCGTTCACACTAGATGAGGACTTTAGCGGGTCTGGTCGCAGGATCAGGTTCCCCGTTACATCGTAGGGATTCAGCTTAGTTGTATTGTAGGGACAGAATTCCCTTCTTTCCTTACTGGTTGTAGCAGATCATAACAATGGGTACTGGTCCACGCATCGGTGGTCAGGTGGACCTTGCTACTGAGGGCTTTTAGTAGCGCATGTTTAATTTTTCCCTCAACATGCTTTTGCAGACCAGGGACGGCTTGCCTGCTGAAATGAAATCGGCTTGGCACATTGTATTGTGGGATTGACAATGATATTCAGTTACGGAAACTGTCTGTCTCCACCAGCCTGAATCACAGCATTTCAAGGGACAGGAGTTTTGCAATGCCAGCATTCAGAGCCTGTGCTCGTGCATGGTTTGCGGAGTATGGCCGTCTTTTATCCCATGCCTGTGCTACCGATGGCTGTTTTGTGGCCTGGGAGTGTGAGGATGACAGGGAACTTGCTGCTGTGTGTGGAATAACAGTTTGTCTCTGGACAACAGTGGCCGAGGTTCTTCCATGGCGATCCTGTGAGGAAGCATAACCAGCTGTGTGTGAGCTCGATGAAGAGGCTTCAACACAACCTGAAGATGTAGGTGCTGCTGTAGGTTGGCCTACATCTCTAGTGTGTCTTTGTAACTCAACTATGTGCTTTGTCCGCACATGTTTCCACATATTTGTGGTATTGAGGTGACTGACACTTTTAGCTATTTTTAATTTTTAATTACACAGCTTGCATTTCACATAGCAAATATCATGTGCAAGTGTGTGAAAAAAGGACCACGCAGTGCAAGTCCTGGGAGCGCACGTTTTGACTTTTGGAAGACAACTGCTCCGAACAGGTGCCAAACTGGAGGCTACAGGCAACCGAGTCTGCAGCCTAACTCTCCCTCCTGTTTGTACCGTTGGGGCAATGTCTTCCTCTATCTTCCTTCTATCACTAACCATTTCTCTAGGCCTCTCCCAGCTTTCAACCAAAGTACTGGTTCTCACCCACAAAGCTCTCCACAGTGCAGCACCCCTCCTACATCTCCTCCCTCATTTCTATCTATCGGCCTAACCGACTGCTGCGCTCTGCAAACGACTTTCGACTAACCTCTGCACTAATACGTACCTCCCACTCCCGACTCCAAGACTTCTCCTGCTCTACGCCAATCCTCTGGAATGCTGTACCCCAAGAAATTAGGACTATCCACAATTTGCATGGTTTCAGGCGCTCCCTCAAAACACATTTGTTCAGAGCGGCCTATCACATTCACTAATCAAAGTCATTCTATGTATTCTGTGTAAGTGTGTGTGTGTCTCTAGCCCATTCACTATCTCCATCCCTCAGTCCCTTAAGATGGCTGGAACATCATTGTAAATGCACCATTGTATATAAACAGTACACCTATACTTTGTATCTCCCCCATCTCATTGTACATTGTAAGCTGTCACGAGCAGGGGCGACTTATTTAGCTTAAATTATTGTATTGTTAACGTTGTTACTTATGACTTGTGTTCTGAAACTGCTAAACTGTAAAGCGCTGCGGAATATGATGGCGCTATATAAATAAATATTATTATTATTCCTCTGAGCTGCTCCCACCACCTTCCTGTTCTTCATGCCATGTTGGGTCTTGGACCTCATCATCTCCACTACCCTCTTCCAACACCTGCTGTTGGTGGTCTGGCCAGCACCATGCTCAACAGAAACTGGCACCTGGGTCTCATCATCATCATCAGATGCGTTCTGCGGTGTGCTGACCATCGGCACTGTCTCACCCGCCTCTTCAGATTCAGAGAGACACAGCTGTTGCGCATCACTGCATACTCCCTCTTCTTCACATTACAGAATGCTGCTTGGCTGGGCCCCTGTTTGCAAGCCAATAGATTCTGAGAACAGAAGCAGACACTCAGCTGGCTCCTGTACAGAACTCTCTGACTGCCTGGGCAATTTGCCAGGCGGTGAAGAGACAGATGGTTGCCCAACAGTGCTGTGGTCCTGAGAGGAGGTGGAAGCAATTGAAGTCAATGCATTGGCTGAGATCCAAACAACAACGGCTTCAATTTGTTCTTCCCGCAGCAGGGGGGTACTCCGAGCTCCTACAAAAGTGCGCATAAAGGAACGCTCACGGCCCGGGGAAAACTGGTGGATGCTGTGTCACTGGGGCCGCAGCAGCCACAGAATCCCCACGTCCTCTCCCTGAAGAAACTCCACGACCACGTGCCTTACTCCCTGCCTTCTTCATCTTGGTAGATTGATAAAGAAAGTCTGAAAAGTTATAAGATCTAAGTGTGGTTATTCCGCAGAGACTGCAGTGAACACTGCACACAACTGTTCACTACCCAATGCGTCTCAGCAGGAAGGCAGTCTGTGCGTCAAAACAAAGGCACAAGCATACATCCATGTACCCTGTTTATACAGCTATATAAAAAAAAATATGTAGTAGTGACGCACACTTTATTGAGGTACAGTATTACATCGCCATTCACCATCTGTGGCTATGCAGTGTCATCTATATATACCTTATCTATCTGTTGTCATGCTTCCAAGTCGACAGTCAGCCATAAATAGCAATTTTCACTATGCACTATGCACTTTTTAAAGGTTATGTTTGTTAATAAAAATGATTATTGCCACATATTATGAGTATTACATGATGGAAATTGTATAATTTTGTATAAAATATTTAGTGACATTATTCAGCAAATGGAACATTTTAGTAATATCACAGATAACTTGTAATGCTGATGATGTTTTGAAGTCAGACATTCATTGTCTATACAATAAAAATGGTGTACATACTGTTACTTATCCATCATTAATGGATTCAGATATGTACTTGTATGCTTTTATGTACAACCGTATAGCAGATTCCTTAACTAATTTATTTTGTGGTTTGCATTGCTGTTCAACATGTTAATGTATGTGTTTATGTTTGTCAATTCTTTATTTATCTAGATATTAGTTTAAATGAAATCATCATCTTATGGTAGTAAAGGTTATCTTTCTCTTGTTTGAAGTATAGACATTTAAAATTGACAGGTAACAAGGAAATTACTTGATCTAGTATTTAAACATCCTCCTTGACCCTGGGCTCCAACACCGCCAGTTGTTGCTCGGAAGTGCTGTTAGCACAGTCAACACTTGCTCCTGTGTTACTGGGGTTCAGTAACGTCAGCTGGTCCTCGGTTGTGCCATTGGCTCTTTTCCTTCTGCTGCCCCTCCGGGTTCCAGTACCGTCAGCTGGTTCTCCACAGTGCCTTTGGCCTAGGTGCCTCCATCTCGGTATCCGAGTTCCAGCAACGTCTGCTGGTCCTTGGTAGTGCTTTGGAGCACAGGTACCTCCTGCTTAGTAACCGTGTCCCAGTAACATCAGCTGGTACAAGATTGTGCTACAAATACAAGATACGGAACAAGAGACACAAGAACAATAAGCAGAAGATCTAAAAGCAGAAGAACATGAAGTATAAGACCAAAATGAAGAGCAAAATATATGCTCTAAATTCTAAGCAGAAGAAGACTAAGCAGTGTATGGGGGTGAGTCCGTTCCTCCTCGTGTGCCCCTGGAAAATGCCTGCTGCTGCAGGCTAAACTGAACACGGACAAATACTGTTGTAATTTAAATCTTTTGTGACAGCAAGAACGGAAGGATGAAAAATTCATACTTTGACAGATTACAAGTACAGGATTCTCTGTCACAAATAAGAATATGATGAAGAAGATGAAGCAGAATATGAATAAGAATAATAGTTTAATAAGAAGAATATGAGTAATGTTAACAAAAAGATGAATAGCAAGAAGTTTAAGAAGAAGATAAAGAAGGTGAAGATGAAGAATAATTTGATGAAAAAGATGATGCTGCAGAAGATTATGAAGGAGAAAGTGTGTGAAAAGTTAAAAAGGTGAAGATGAAGAGCATGGAAGTTGTGTAATATACATATTTGCCAAAATATAAAAAAACGTTAACATTGTCAATTTCTTCGTCAATCCGAACATCTTTAAAAAAAAAAATATTTATGCTATTCCATTTGATTGGGTTAAACATCTATGCCTTTAATGTCTCCTCAACCTTCCCCAATACATTCTACATTACTCTTTCTTGTTTTCCTTCATGTACAATTAACCAACAAGGCAAGAATGGTTTTTTTTTAATTTCGATATTTTGTTCCCATAGACTTACATGGGACTTCCGGTATCGGTATCGGGTATCGCCGATATTTTTAGTGATATCGGCGATACCATTCCGATTCCGATACTTTAGGATATCGGAAAGTATCGCTCAACTCTAACGGAGAAGTATTCACACAAATAAACAATCAGAAATTTATCCACAGAATCCCTGAAAATGTCATTCATGAAGGACTGGAAGACGGAAGGAGCATTAGTGAGCCCAAAGGGCATCACTAGGTGCTCAAAATGCCCCTCTGGGGTATTAACTGCCGTCTTCCATTCATCCCCGTGCTTAATGCGAATAAGGTTATACGCCCCCCTGAGGTCAAGCTTGGTAAACCAAGTAGCACTTTTCACCCTGGAAAACAGGTCAGAAATCAAGGGTAACGGATATTGATATTTCACAGTGATATTGTTCAAGAGACGATAATCAATACACGGCCTTAATGAACCATCCTTTTTGGCCACAAAGAAAAAAACGGCACCCAAGGGTGAAGAGGATGGTCTGATATGACCCTTCTCCAATGACTCCTTGATATAAGACCGCATAGCGTCATGTTCAGGTACAGACAAGTTAAAAAGGCGACCTTTAGGGAATTTACTACCAGGCACTAATTCAATAGCGCAGTCATAGCTCCTATGGGGGGCAAGGATGCAGATTTACTTTCGCTAAACACATCAGAAAAATCAGTCAAAAAGTCAGGAACATCCTGAGCCTGGGGAGAGGCAGAAAAAACAGGAGTGTTGGCATGAACACATTGGCAGCCTCCAACTGGTTACAGACACAGATTTCCAATCCAAAACAGGATTATGAGACTGTAACCAAGGGAAACCTAGTACAATAATGTCATGCACATTATACAGCACCAAAAATTTGCAACTCTCCTGATGATCAGGTTCAACCCTCATTATCACCTGAGTAGAGAACTGGGGTTTATTCCCAGCCAAAGGGGTAGAATCAATCCCCAGTAGGGGAATAGACTTCCGTAGGGGTATCAAGGGAAACCCACAACGTTTAGCAAAATCAAAATCCATCAGGTTAATAGCTGCTCCCGAATCAACAAAAGCCTGAGCAGAAAATGTGGACAGGGAGCAAATCAGGGTAACAGTCAACAGAAATTTAGTCTGAACACTACCCAAGACAACTGAGCGTGCAAAACGTCTTCCCCGCTTAGGGCAGACTGAAATAGCATGAGAGGCGTCACCACAGTAGAAACATAACCCATTGCGTTTTCGAAACTCATGACGCTGTGCCCCAGAAGCCACTCTAGCACACTGCATGGGTTCAGAAGCTGGTTCACAAGGCAACACTATTCCACACATACCTCTACGCTCACGCAAACGTCTGTCAATTTGAATCGCTAATGACATAGAATCATTGAGACCAGAGGGAGCAGGGAAACCCACCATAACATCTTTTACATTCTCTGACAGACCCTTCCGAAAAAAGGCTGCCAAAGCATCATCATTCCATTTGGTCAGGACTGCCCACCTTCGGAATCTCTGACAGTACAACTCAGCGTCCTCAAGCCCCTGATTTAATGCCAACAAGGCTTTTTCAGCTTGATCAGTGACATTAGGTTCATCGTACAATAACCCCAGAGCCAGAAAAAATGCATCAACATTACTCAAAACAGGATCCCCAGGTGTCAGGGAAAAAAGCCCAATCCTGAGGATCGCCGCGCAGGAGAGAGATTACAATTTGAACCTGCTGTGCTGCGTTCCCTGAGGACTTAGGTTTTAAGGCACAAAACAACTTACAGTTATTTTTGAAATTCAGAAATTTAGCTCGATCCCCTAAAAACAAATCTGGCATGGGGATCCTAGGTTCCACAACCGGCAACCCTGCAAGATAGGTAGCAATACTCTGAACTTCAGTGGCAAGCTGATCCACACGGCCAGAACAACTGTGCAAACTCCATTGAGAGAAAAAAAAATCCTCAGCACCCAGAGAAAAAGAGGGAAAGAAAAAAAATATATATCTCTGACAACTCTGACAACTTTTTTTTTTTTTTTACACTATCTTTCCCTTCTGTGAGTACCATATAATTTTCAGTTGGGCCGGTGATACTGTTATGATTTGGTAGCTGAGGAGAGCAGGCAAAAAAGGCAATACACCAGAGAGGTTGGAATCTACTGGATTGCAGTACCCTGACTAACCACCACAACTAAAGGCAGCCGTGGAGCGTACCTACGTTGGTCCTAGACGCCTCGTCACAGCCTGAGAAGCTAACTACACCTAAAGATAGAAAAAGGAAAACTATCTGCCCCGGAGCAGATCCCCAAAGAACATAGGAAGCCCCCAAACATGTAATGGTGGTTAGACAAGAGGAAATACAGACACAGACAGAAAATAATATGAGCAAACGTTGGGGTCCAATCTTCCTAGAAAGAAAAGGATAGGAAGGACACTTACTGCAATCCAAAAAACCCTAAAAAAATACCAACTCACTAATTGCAAAAACACCTGAGATCACACGACCTCTACCACCTAAATTAGTTCTCTGGTGTAACAAAACTAAGCAGCAGCCACTGAAAAAACTGGAAAAGGTAAATGAACAAATAACAGTGGCTCAGATAAACTGAGAGGAGCACAAGCCCCCGGAGGGGACCTGGCTGACCTCCACAGAAGTGCAGGACAAAATGCAAAAAGCAAGCACAAAAATAAAAGCAGAAAATATCTTATCTGTTAGCAGAAGATGCAGGCAAGACACAGCAAGCTTCCAAGTGAACCAGGAACAAAAGTTGAGACAAGAACAATTGATCACCGGCAACCCTGATGGGAGGGAACCTCCCTTATATAAGACCAGTCTGTAACACCTGATTGCCAATCTTCACAATCTTCATTGAATAGTTTCAGTAATGTTTGTAACCACCAGAGGGAGCTTCTGCTCAGAATTCATTTCTAACACATTCACAACACTCCAGGATTTTACCCACAGTAGATGTTAAGCTCACTGGCCTATAATTTCCAGGTTCAGTTTTTGCCCCCTTTTTGAATATTGGCACCACATTTGCTACACACCAGTCCTGTGGTACAGACCCCGTTATTATGGAATCTTTAATGATTAAAAATAATGGTCTATCTATGACTGTACTTAATTCCTGCAGTACTCGGGGGTGTATCCCATCCGGGCCCGGGGATCTGTCAATTTTAGTGATTAAGTCTAATTGTTACCGACATTCAATCCATCCCTTATGAACTTCACCATTGCCAGGGTTGAAGTGGCAAATAGCTTGTAATGTGAGGGGACCTGTCTCTATAGTAACTCACTCTTTTTCCCCACTCAAACAAAACACATATTATACAATACCATTCCAAAATAAGCCTTTGGTTTGAATGCATATGGAGACTTAAGCAAAAATAGCATGGATAATACTGATTCATAAACCACATGCAGACCATTAGCCCATGTGCAGTTAGACTCAACTACCTGCTGTAAATGCATGAACACCTTCACATGAACACACATATTGTGGACTGAGTATGTCCATGTACAGATAGTTCTGCTAAAAAATACCTAAAGTGTCTATACGCACATGCATGTAATTTCAGTAGGCAGTAAACCCAGAAATTAACATAAAATACAATGCTTTTTATCATTATTCATATACAATATATATTGGATCCGGGGTAAAGGACTGGATTTTTCTTATGTTCTTACCCCATTCTCCAGCTGAGTTACTGATGCTCCGCCTGACTTCTGTGCAGTTGGGCGGCCAGTCTTTTGTTCCTCCTGCAGAACAGAAACAATTCAATATACTAATTTGA
>JARQOD010000006.1:302414289-302457560 GCA_033576555.1 Oophaga sylvatica
AGCACAACCCCCCGGAGGGGACGGGCCTACCTCCAAGAAGTGCAGGACAAATGCAAAAACAAGCACAAAAAAAAAGCAAAAAAATTTATCGTTAGCAAGATGCGGGCAAAAACAGCAAGTTTCCAAAGTGCCCCGGAACAAAAGTTGAGACAAAAAATTTGATCCCCCGGCAACCTGATGGAGGGAACCCCCCTTAATAAGCCCGTTGAAACACCTGTTTGCCCAATTTTCACAATCTTCTTTTGAATGTTCAGTATTGTTGTAACCCGGGGGAGCTTCTGCCAAAATTTTTTTTTTAAAAACCATTCAAAACACTCCGGTTTTTCCCCACAGTAAGTTAAGCTCACGGGCCTAAATTTCCGGGTTCGTTTTTGCCCCCTTTTTGAATATTGGACCACATTTGCTCCCCCAGCCCTGTGGTACAGACCCCGTTATTAGGAATCTTTAAATGATTAAAAATAAGGTTTCTAGACTGTATTTAAATTCCCTGCGTATGGGGGTTTTCCCCACCGGGCCGGGTCTGTAAAAATTTAGTGATTAAGTCAAATTTTTAAAGCATTCAACCCACCCCTTATAACTTCCCATTGCCAGGGTTGAAGGGCAAATGTTTGAAGTGAGGGGACCTGTCTTATATAACCCTTTTTTCCCCACCAAAAAAAAACACATTTTATAAAAACCCTTTTTCCAAAAAACCCTTTGGTTGAATAAAAGGAGACTTAGAAAAAAATAGAAGGAAAAAGATTCATAAACCACATGCGACCATTAGCCCATGTCAGTTAGACCAATACCCTGTAAATGCATGAACACCTTCACATGAACACAATTGTGGACTGGTATGTCCAGACAGAATTTCCCGAAAAAAAAACCCTAAAGTGCTATAGACATGCATGAAATTTTAGTAGCAGTAACCCCAAAAAAAAACAAAAATCAATGCTTTATCATTTTTCATATAAAATTTTTTGGGGACCCGGGGGTAAAGGACGGATTTTTTCTTATGTTCTTCACCCATTTCCAGCGGTTTACTGATGCTCCCCTGATTTCTGTGAGTTGGGCGGCCAGTTTTTGTTCCTCCTGAAGAAAAAAAATTCAATTTTAACAAATTATGCCCAGGATGACAATAAAGGAAGGGTGTTTTGGGTTTATTTTATCCCCTTTCTCATGGCAAAATCTAAAGGGGGAATGTTTCAGCTCAGGCCAAACCGGGAATATTTTTTGGAGTCTTCAGGGCACTGGGAAAAGGTAAATTTTTTCTCTCTGGGGGGAGGTGTTCTTCTACTTGATACGAAAAAGGGGAAAAAGGGGAATACGCCCCTGGGGTTTTTCCGATCTTAATCAACATCTTTGTAGGGAAACCCCCTTTTTTTTTCCCCTGTCCCACCAAAACACTCATTCTATGCTTTTCCTTTCAAGTGACCCCCCTTTTAACCCTTTTCCCTGATTCCCCCAGAAATTTTAGAATGTTAAACTTTTCCTAAAACCCCACAAAAAAAGCAATTTTATGTTAGTCGTTCCAATAATTTTCTTCTTTTTCTATACAGACCCCCTTTTCCATTTTTCACAATTAAAAAGAGCAACATAAAATTCTCCCCAGTACTTATACCTGAAAATGCTTAAACCAACTCACAGAGGACCAAATGTCTTTTGTGAAAATGTTGGCTTGAAAAACCAGGATTTCGAGTAACTTCAGTGGCCTTTGCATTTTTCATGGTAAGGAAAGGTGTTTTTCCTCATTCTGACCATCCCTGGGAACCGTTCTCCCCATTGCCACAAACCTCTAATTTAGATGTGCAGTCAACCACAACCTTTTTGAACTTCAAGACCTAGATACACAATATATGCCTGTCCACACGTCTCTATCTATCTTAGTCCATGCAACAGAACCAGCGCATCCATGGATGTGGTTCTATTATCAAAGGAAAGTGAAATACCTTTAGGAAAACTAAACATCAAACTAAGGTACACTCATTTACTTCACAGGGGTCTGATAGAAAACAGAAAACAACCAACACACTAGCAAATCCTGTTATAAATTGAACCTCAGAAAAAACCTTTCTGCCACCTGTCTGAACCTCACCGGTCTAACAATATATTTAAATTGAAAAAGAACAAACCTAGTAAACAAAAAAAAAGCAAAATGAACTAATAAAACAAAACAACCATATACCTAAAGAAACACTAGAGTCCTCTTAGAAGCTCTCATAAACTGAGTTTAAATCAAGGCCTCACTAGTCTCCCTGGTTGAAATCTTCCATTTTGAGCTATCTGCACATGGTGGGGCACATGAGACTGAGAGAAAATGCTATTATGCTGTGCAAATGCCTGTTCTCCATGACAATGTTGCTAGACCCCTTACAATTACTTGTGCAATAACGATTCCTTGCAATATATCCAAAGTGACCACATTTAAAACATTTAACAGAGCAATATTTCCTCTCTCTTTCTGCACCTGATCATTTGCAGTACTTGGCAATATGACCAGAGCCATCACAGGCATAACATCTAATACATGCCATGCTTGATTTAGGGCCCCTAACAGAACATTCTTCATTCTGTCTGGATCTTTTACACTGTTCCATTACTAGGGTTGCGCAATTAACAATTTTACTTTTACATTTTCTTATTTTAGGCAGCACAAACTTGTTACATTTATTTATTGGATCAAAATTTGATGAAATATTTGATCCATCACTCCCCCCTTTTTGCCATGCACAGGGCATAATTGGTAGGGAATCTGGACTTGTTCTCAGAGACAAAGAGAAGGCTGGCACCATGATTGAAAAATCATTGATGATATTTTGTAAACTCGTAATCAGTTGGGAACTAGTATGAAGCTCCACACTGAACTGATTAATTATGGCATCACTAGCTGCTGCCTTGTCCTTAGAAGCTCTGAACACAACCCAAGAATGAGTTAGTTGTGCATCAATAACAACACAATGATTTTTCTTCTCCAGGAGTTGCAATTCAAGCTTAAAAATCTGCATATCTCTATCAACATTATATTGACCATTCTCTGCTAGTTGTGTCTGTTAGGCACAAACTCTGCACATTAGTGTCACAAACCTGGCAGTGAAAATTTGGGGAATCTGTATTACACAGTGATTCCTCATAAACACAAATCAGTTTTGCTACCATGTGCAGTAGTTTACTTTATTTATTCAAGACCCACCGTTTGTCTATATACAAGCTATCATGACCACATGCTTGTTCCAATAGGGCAGACCACAACAATTCTGCAGATTTGGGTGTAGTGGGGGTTACTGGGTTAAATTTACCATGTTTTGCTAATCTTTTAAAGGTAAATAAATCCATACTCACTCTTCCTGCAACCATCTTGGTCGTCCTCCTTTCCCCTGCTATGCTGCTTGAAAAGGTTCTTTTACCTCCGAAACGCCTTTTCTCGACCAGCTGGAATTTCCCTTGAGAATGACTATGACTCTTTGGAAGAATGCCTTGGTTGAAATCACCCCAAACTCTCAAAGATTACTTTGCAAAGGAAAAAGAAAAACTTTAAAAATATGAAGTTTGGTTTCCCTGTTATAGATTTTGCCCCATGTATGGCTCGTGTTGAAAATTTGCGCCAATCGTGCAAACTATCAGCGCTCTCAACACACAAAATTACACAATAGTTTATCCTGTATCAATGTAAGCTGTCTACGTCCCTCTTGCCTGATCTCTTCACATATGTTGACCACAGATATTCACAGAGCAATACACGAAAAACTAAATCTCAACAGTGGGCCTGATTTGCCAATGAAAAAGGATGAATATCACCCTAAAACTATAGTTGTTAAAGGGGGAACTCATCCACCTCTTTTGAGGCCCAATATTAACTACTAAAGTCGAACTCAACCATTAATAATTCATATCCACTTAGCAATGCCTTAATGTTATCTGTTCCTTATACTATATACTAACTGAGAAAAACAGTGCATCAATAAAGGATATTTATTACACACACAAGTCTACAGTCCATTACATACATATATGATGATACTCAAGCTATTGACTATAAATATAAATATTGTAAGACAGTGAAGGGGTGCGTACTGGATGGGGTGTACATCTCGCCCAGGTTTCTTAGCTGGGTGGCATGAGGAATGTAGGAGTGATGTATGATGTTGCAAGAATAGTTGTGTAGCAAGTTTAAAGTGTGGCTGCTCGGCATACATTCCATGGAGTGAAGGTAGGTTGGCAGTGCGACGCTCACTCCACTCCCCATCCAGTACAGGCTTTCAGCCCAACCCTGAGTGCACTCAGCTGTCTAATTAAGCAGCCCGAAGTAGGTGGTTGAGTGTCACAGACGTCTCTCTCAGTGGGAATCTGGCTTCAGACGCTGCTGGAGTCTCCTGGAAGCCAAGCTCTGGTAATTACAAAATCTGTGTTGTTTTGGCCAGGCTGTTAGAGCCTAGACCATGGTAGTGAGGGAACTAACTTTGTCTAGCTAGCAGCCTGCCAGGCTTAGGACTTTGTTTTATGGTTTGGTTTATGTTTGTTGCTGTGGACTTTAATAAAAACTGGTTGCTGCCAGTTTTCACCAGTACTGCTGTCGGTGCTTGGACTCTTTTATGCCACTCCGTCTACCCAAGACGGCGATCCCAGAGCTATACTCCCTGAACTGGCTACAATTGGTGCTCGAATGCAGGCAGTGCAGTGGCTAAAACAGCAGCAAAGAAAAACGTCTGTCAAAGCAGCCTTAAAGAGACAGTAGCCCTAATAGTGTCTGCACAGAAAAGCTGAACTTGCTGTGGAAAAGACTGTGGAGTTTGTATGTCCTGGGTAAAGGCTGCCGTTGCCTGGACAGACAAGTCTGACAGCATGGAGGAGCTGCTTAAACATATGGCGCAAGCTAGTGTGCAACAACAGGAGACTAACCGATTGTTAATGGAGCAGGTTGCAGCACTACGCCAGGCTCTCAGCACCTCGTCCCAAAGTGCCGCTGTAAAGAAGGCGGTAAAACAGACCCTGCAGAAGATGACGCCTCATAACGATGTGGAAGCATATCTAGCTATATTTGAAAGACTGGCAGAGAAGGAGAATCTGCCACCATCGGAATGGGCCATGGTGGTCGCACTCTATCTGACTGGGGAACCCCAAAAGGCCTATTTTGACCTTAGCGAGCAGGACAGCAGAGACTATGCCAAGCTGAAAGCGGAGATTCTTGCCCGCCTGGGGTTACGGTTGCAGTCCGTGCCAGGAGAGTCCATAACTGCAGATACAGTTGGGACAAGCCTGTTCGCTCACAAATGTATGACCTGATTTATCTAGTAAAGAAGTGGCTGGAGCCTGACGTCAGCACTAGAGTTGAGCGATACTTTCCGATATCCAAAAGTATCGGAATCGGAATGGTATCGCCGATACCATTAAAATATCGGCGATACCCGATACCGATACTGGAAATCCAATGTAAGTCTATGGGAACAAAATATCGTATCTAAAAAAACCTCTTTCTTTCCTTGTAAACACTAAATATACACACATAGAATACATATATATATATACATGTCATTGTGACATATATATATATACATATATTTATAGTTTATACACTTCTACATAGTAAAATAGCCTCTGATTCAATTGCCGGGTAAAGCCGGCTTTTGTGAAAAGACAGAAGCACCCGACATGAAATGACACTTGGTTTACATAGAGTTAACCATGTCTTTTCATGTAGTTTGATATCTGATTTGCACAAACAATTACATGAGTGTAAGTGTGCAAAATTTCACACCTGTAGGGGTTAATTAAAGGTGTAAATTCGTTGTAAAAAAACGGACTTTTTTGCTACGAATTTACACCTTTAATTAACCCCTACAGGTGTGAAATTTTGCACACTTACACTCATGTAATTGTTTGTGCAAATCAGATATCAAACTACATGAAAAGACATGGTTAACTCTATGTAAACCAAGTGTCATTTCATGTGGGGTTCTGCATTTTCACAAAAGCCGGCAATTGAATTAGCGGCTATTATACTATGTAGAAGTGTATGAACTATAAATAAATATATATATATATATATATATATATATATATATATATATGTGTCACAAATTCAATGACATGTATATATATATATATGAGGTGTAAAATTGCTGAAAAAAAATGCGTGGGCTCACACCCTATTTTCGCAACCAGACAGACAAAGCCAGTGAGTGGGGGCAGATAATATTAGCCCAGAGAGGGACCATTATTTTTGCCCCCTCCCGGCTACTAACATCTGCCCCCAGACACCCCAGAAAAGACAAATCTACAATTAGATTCGCCCTTT
Source organism: Oophaga sylvatica (assembly GCA_033576555.1). Taxonomy (NCBI): domain Eukaryota; kingdom Metazoa; phylum Chordata; class Amphibia; order Anura; family Dendrobatidae; genus Oophaga; species Oophaga sylvatica. The sequence continues at coordinate 302,420,561 of JARQOD010000006.1, forward strand.
CTGGCACTTTGCCCGTCTATTCCCATTGCCCTGTAGCGGTGGTGAATGGGTTAATATGGGGTTAAAGCCACCTTGCTATTGAAAAGTGACCTTAAGCCAGGTTAATAATTGAGAGCTGTCAATTAGACAACTATCAATTATTAATCCTATTGCATGAAATAAAAATAAAACACACACTTTAATTAAAAATCATTTTAATGAAATAAAGACACATGTTTTTGACCATCTTTTATTTTACTGCAAAAACCATTTCCTGTAATAAAATAAAATAAAAAAGCAAAATTATTCTTACCTATCCCATGCACAGTCAGGTCCCACGGTGTAATCCTTCAGAAAGGGTTAATGTTTACTGCAGGGCTGCAGCCTCACAGTAAACCCCCAAATGAATGAGTTCCTCTCCTGGCTCACAGGAGAGGAAGTGGAAAGGTTAATTGATTGCTTTCCACTTTCACTTCAGGTCAGCCAGGGACACAATCAGTGACGTCAGAGGGAACTGATTAACAAAAATAGGGGTTCCCTTCGAAAAAAATATGGCGTGGGGTCCCCCCTATTTTTGTTAACCAGCCTGATGAAGCAGACTGCTGAGGCATGGTATTTAAGGCTGTTAGGGAGCCAATATCCATGGACCTTGCCAGCAGCGTCGGACTGGAGTACCTTGGGCCCACCAGAGAAAAATTATTCTTGGGGCCCACCATCATACTTCCCAACCTTTGAAGAAGGGAAAGAGGGACAAAGGCTGTGGCACGCTGTGCCTGCTGCAGCAAATTTTAGGCCATGCCACGTTGCACCACAGACTGTCCAGGAGTTGGTGGATGCTTTAGTCCAGGTGTGGGAGGAGATCCCTCAGGAGACCATCCGTCTTGCTCATCAGGAGCATGCCCAGAAGTTGTAGGGAGGTCATACAGCATACATCCCAAATTTTGAAGATAGGAAAGGGGTCTAAAGGCTGCGGCGCGCTAAGCGCGCCGCTACAAGTTTTAGGCCACGCCCGGACCACACCATTTCACAGCTAATCACACCCATATCCTCGCCCCAAGCGTACCCATTTAGCACTGCTGATCACACTGACTGGTAATGAGGGCACAGTGGCTGGTACGGAGGAAAAGAAAGAAAGAGCAGCGAGAGAGAAAGAACAAGCAGAGAAAGAAAGAGAGGAAAGAAAGAAAAGAGAGAGAGAAAGAAAGAACAGAGAGTAAAAAGAACAGAGAGCGAGAAGGAAAGAACAGAGAGCGAGAAAGACTAGAGAGAGAAAGAAAGACTAGAGAGAGAGCCAGAGGCGTAGCTAGGGTTTTGGTTTAGTGGGGGCGAAACTTCTGAGTGGGCCCCTAATCAGAGAACCTCAACAAATGACCGCGCTGTTGCCAAAAATAATCTATATATAAAAAGACCAATATTGATATTACCGCCATATGGTCTGTGGTAAATAATACCAGTCCTACAGAACATATAATAGATTACAGCACAGGTACAGATAATGACTTACCGTTGATGTTCTTTCTAATGGAATTGTTCACTTTTCATGTCTTTTCCATCTGGCCCAGACCGACATGACGACTTCTCCAGCCAGGACTCGACTGCAGAGATTACAACAAAGACACATTTCACTTCTCATATTTTTAGCACTGTCACGGTCACCAATTGGACTATTCTCAACCTGCACAAACTCCTCATCCTGCTGATACCCCAATACTGAGCCGCTGCTGCCATATGTGTCCATATTTCTGCACCTGATACCCCAATACTGAGCTGCTGCTGCCGTATGTGTCCCTATTACTGCACCTGATACCCCAATACTGAGCCGCTGCTGCCATATGTGTCCCTATTTCTGCACCTGATACCCCAATACTGAGCCGCTGCTGCCGTATGTGTCCCTATTGCTGCACCTGATACCCCAATACTGAGCCGCTGCTGCCATATGTGTCCCTATTTCTGCACCTGATACCCCAATACTGAGCGCTGCTGCCGTATGTGTCCCTATTACTGCACCTGATACCCCAATACTGAGCTGCTGCCGTATGTGTCCCTATTACTGCACCTGCTGTGTGGTTCTGTGTGACCTGCCTGTAAATTTTAAAGCACCCCTCTAGAATATAGTAATGCCGGGTGCAAGTGCCCTAGAAAACAGTGCCCACATTTTGTCCCTAGACTGTAATAATGCCCTGTGTGCCCTTTGACAGTCACAGTAACCTGAGTTCCCCTATAACAATAAGTGTCCACTTTACATTTAATAATGTCCCAAGTCTCCCCCTGTACATCTCCCCTATACACAGAATAATGCCCCTCACTGGATATATACTGACCCCTTAATGTCCCCAAACTATTTAATGGGTCCAACAATGTATGATGGCCCCTAGATAGCATCCATACAGCATAATACACCAGATAGTCCTCAATATAGTATAATGCACCCCCATAGGCAGCCTCTATATTATAATAAACCCCCATAGGCAGAGTCTATAATATAATGCACCACCATAGGCAGCCGCTATATTATAATGCACCCCCATAGGCAGCCTCTGTAGTATAATGCATCCCCATAGGGAGTCTCTGTAGTATAATGCACCCCAATATGGAGCCTCTGTAGTATAATGCAGCCCACATATACAGCCTCTGTAGTATAATGCACCCCCCATATACAGCCTCTGTAGTATAATGCACCCCCATTAAAAAAAAAAAAAAACAATACTCACCTCCCGGCTCCTGTGCTGCTCACTGTTCTCCCTCTCTGCGTCTGACATCGGGCGCCGGCAGGTGATGTCATCACGCCCGCTTTCAGACGCTGAGAGGGGGATTATGGGAGAGAAGGAGCGCTCGCTCCTTCTCTCTCTATGCGGTCAGCTGTATTGGCTGGATGCCGATACAGCTGACCCTCCGATGACGGGTGGGGGGCCCACTGCTGGCACCGGGCCCCCCCACCGCCTGTTCAGGCCCCATAGCTTCCGGGCGGCAGAGCAGGGAGAGCGATTCTCCCTGCTCTGCCGCAGAATGTAACTGTATCGGCGTGCTGTGCACGCCGATACAGTTACTGTAGCGTAGCTCCGGGTGGGCCCCCTCAGAGCGCGGGGCCCGGGGCCACCGCCCCCTCTGCCCCGCGACCTATCCTTTCAAATCAGGGCCCACCACGCAGGAGCTGGGGCCCACCGGAGGTTTCTCCGATGTCCCGGTGGCTCAGTCCGACCCTGCTTGCCAGCCTGATAATACCAGGCCACAGCAGTCTGCATATCTTGGCTGATTAACAAAAATAGGGGATCCCCTCGAAAAAAATTGGCGTGGGGTCCCCCCTATTTTTGTTAACCAGCCAGATGAAGCAGACCGCTGAGGCCTGGATTTTCAGGCTGTTAAGGAGCCAAGATCCATGGACCTTGCCAGCCTGATAATACCAGGCCACAGCAGTCTGCATATCTTGGCTGATTAACAAAAATAGGGGATCCCCTCGAAAAAAATTGGCGTGGGGTCCCCCCTATTTTTGTTAAACATACAAAAAAAAGGCTGCACTCAAGCATACTAAAGCATGACAACATGGAATACATGAAATTTAGAATAGCAATATGGCTTTGGAATATAAGGAAAAATTTGAGACGCTTAGTATAAACATTTGGCCAAACATTTTAAAGCCCACCAACCATCGTCAAGGTGGTCTCAATTCTGGTGAGTCCCTGACCTAATGTGAACATACCTCTATTAGGCTGATATCTGAATTTCTGGGTGAATATGCACCTCTGTCAGTAATGCCTGCATTTATGGGTAAAGTAGGGACCTGGTGTAATTAAAATCACCACCTGGTGGGGGCGGAGTGCTCGGTCAGCAAGCTAACATTCAAAAGACAAAAAAACCTGACTGGCACATGCAAGCTATCATTCAAAAGACAAAAAAACCTGACTGGCACATTGCAAGCTAACATTCAAAAGACAAAAAAACCTGACTGGCACATGCTGACCGAGCACTCCGCCCCCACCAGGTGGTGATTTTAATTACACCAGGTCCCTACTTTACCCATAAATGCAGGCATTACTGACAGAGGTGCATATTCACCCAGAAATTCAGATATCAGTCTAATAGAGGTATGTTCACATTAGGTCAGGGACTCACCAGAATTGAGACCACCTTGACGATGGTTGGTGGGCTTTAAAATGTTTGGCCAAATGTTTATACTAAGCGTCTCAAATTTTTCCTTATATTCCAAAGCCATATTGCTATTCTAAATTTCATGTATTCCATGTTGTCATGCTTTAGTATGCTTGAGTGTAGCCTTTTTTTGTATGTTTTACATGGGGGTAGCTTCCCTTGGTTTGCACCTAGTTCACATTAGTCTGGATGTGCCAGTCAGGTTTTTTGTCTTTTGAATGTTAGCCCCCTATTTTTGTTAACCAGCCAGATGAAGCAGACCGCTGAGTCCTGGATTTTCAGGCTGTTAAGGAGCCAAGATCCATGGACCTTGCCAGCCTGATAATACCAGGCCACAGCAGTCTGCATATCTTGGCTGATTAACAAAAATAAGGGATCCCCTCGAAAAAAAATTGGCGTGGGGTCCCCCCTATTTTTGTTAACCAGCCAACTGAAGCAGACCGCTGAGGCCTGGTTTTTCAGGCTGGTAAGGATCCAATATCCATGGACCTTGCCAGCCTGATAATACCAGGCCACAGCAGTCTGCTTAGCTTGGCTGGTTAACAAAAATAGGGGATCCCCTCGAAAAAAAAACGGCGTAGGGGTCCCCCTATTTTTGTTAACCAGCCAAGTAAAATGCAGACTGCTGCGGCCTGGTATTAGAAGACTGTCAAGGCCCATGGATTTTGGCCCTCAACAGCCTGATAATACCAGGCTACAGCAGCCCCACATTTGGCGCATCAAAAGATGTGCCAATTGTGGCACTTTACCCGGCTCTTCCCACTTGCCCTGTGGCGGTGGCAAGTGGGGTAATAAGGGGTTAATGTCACCGTTGATTGCACGGTGACAATAAGCCCGGTTAATAATGGAGAGGCGTCAATAAGACACCGATCCATTATTAATCCCAAAGTTTTTAAATGTTTAAAAAAAAGACACAGCAAGAAAAAAGTATTTTAATGAAATAAAAGAGACAACACAGTTTTCATTTCTTTTATTACTCTCTCATTCCTGCGACGCCATCGATCTCCTGTAAAAAAATAAAAAAAACAAACCAACAGTATACCACCTGTCCGACGCAGTCCATAGTAACGAGTGTCCCACGACGATCCAGCTCTGCTACATCGGAATGCCAGGCAGAGCCTGACATCCCGACGCAGCACAGCTGATTACCTGCTTCCCCGGCGGTGACGTCATCGGACTGCTTTACGGCCGCGATTACCCAGCAGTCACTGCAGTTATCGCGAGAAACTGCATGTGACCGCCAGGGAGAAGATGATGGCGGCCATCAAGCAGTACAGGACGAGACCACCGGAGATCTTCTGCCGGGTAAGTGCCGCTGACTCCTGACAGACCCGACCGACGGATACTGACAGTGACAGTGACATTCCGATTCCGGTATCCGATATGACGAAAATATCGGTACTCGGAATCGGAATTCCGATACAGCCAATATCGGCCGATACCCGATATTTGCAATATCGGAATGCTCAACCCTAGTCAGCAACCCTGCCCAAATGGTCAAAAAGGTAGTGGTGGACCGGTACATCTGGGCCCTTTCTCCGGAGGTGCAGCTCTGGGTCGGACAGGGAGACCCCAAAGACGCCAATCAACTGGTCAGCCTGATAGAGAGGTACTCCGCCACCAAAGACTACATCCGTGACCAGCCGTCCGAGCGGTCGTCACTTTGGAGTTCCCAGCCTCCGACATCTCCCGGTAAGAGAGTTCCAGCAGGTGGGGCCAGGGGGACTGCTGATAGACGGGGTCAGGCCCGAGGGGACATGTGTGAGGCAAGGGCCGATGCTTCCCTGTCGGGAGTCCCCAGGTCTAGAAAGGTCTCCCCGTCTGAACCACCAGACCTAAGACAGTGTTGGAGATGCTGTGAACGGGGTCATGTTTCAGCCAACTGTCCACTAGTGGGGGAACCTATGGACTGTGATGCTGGAAGGTCCCTCTCTCTCCTCTCGGAACCCGTGTGCATGGCCACCCCAGCCGAGGAGAATGGCCGACAGGTGTCTCAGGTGGTTATAAATGGCTGCCCCGTACAAGCCCTACTAGACTCAGGGAGTCGAGTAACTCTGGTACATGCCAGCCTGGCTGATAGAGACTTCCTCCCTGATAAACACCTGAGCGTGGTGTGCATCCATGGAGATACCAAAGTCTACCCGGTGGCTTCCGTGGACTTCGTCACAAAACTCGGGGAGATCTCGTATGAAGTGGGGGTAGTGAAGAGCCTGATGCACCCAGTCATATTGGGTCGTGACTTTCCCCTGTTTTGGGGTCTCTGGGAAAAAAAAGGTTCTACCGGACAGCGTGATGAAGCTCCTACTGAGGTTGCACGGTCCATAGGGGCGGAACACAATGCTAGTGTGTTGTTGAACTTAGGTGATGATAATGATAATGATGAATTTCCATTTCAAGTGATGTTGGGGGAGGGGGATAATGGTTCTCTGGAACAGAATGTCCCTGACCTAACTGTGTCCCGTGGCAATTTTGGGAGTGAGCAGTTGCAAGACCCCACTCTTAAACATGCCAGGGAAAGCATAACTGTTCTGAATGAGATCCCACAAGAGCCCGGCTCTGATAAACGATTTCCCAATTTTGCCATGAACAATGACCTGCTATATAGGGTCACTAAGGTCAATGGAGAGGTCGTAAGTCAGCTCCTGGTACCTAAGCTGTATAGAAGTATGGTGTTAGGTTTGTCACGTAACCACGTGCTTGGTGGGCATCTGGGGATGGACAAGACCCAGGAAAGAATCCTCCAGAGGTTTTACTGGCCAGCAGTTTATCGAGATGTGGGGGATTATTGCAAATCCTGCCCCACGTGTCAGATAAATGCTCCGGTTTCCCACTTCCGCAGTCCATTAGTCCCGCTCCCGGTTGTAGAAATACCTTTTGAAAGGGTTGCGATGGACTTGGTAGGTCCTATTGTGAAATCAGTCAGGGGGCAACAATACATACTAGTGGTACTTGATTATGCAACCCGGTACCCGAGGCTATCCCCTTAAGAAATATGGCGTCCAAAAATATTGCACGGGAACTCTTTCATATGTTTTCCAGGATAGAAATCCCTAAAGAGATCCTCACGGATCAAGGCACACCTTTTATGTCCAAGGTGATGAAGGAGCTGTGTAAGTTGCTTAAAATCTCGCACATTCGAACATCCGTGTATCACCCCCAGACGGATGGGCTGGTTGAACGTTTTAATAAAACGTTAAAACATATGCTAAAGAAAGCAGTGGAGAAAGATGGTCGGGACTGGGACTACCTGTTACCCTACCTAATTTTTTCGGTCAGAGAGGTGCCTCAAGCCTCTATTGGTTTTTCTCCCTTTGAGTTGGTATATGGTCGGCACCCGCGGAGCTTGCTAGATATAGCCAAGGAAGTATGGGAGACCGAGGCAACCCCATACAAGAGTGTTATAGAGCATATTGCCCAGATGCAGGATAGAATTGCTAAGGTTATGCCATTGGTTAAGGATCACCTGCAGAGAGCCCAAGAAGCTCAAAGCAGAATATATAATCGGTCAGCAAAAGTTAGGACTTTCAACCCCGGGGATCGGGTACTGATCCTAATCCCTACGGTGGAAAGTAAGTTCTTGGCCAAGTGGCATGTCCCCTACGAGATAGTACAGAAAGTGAGCGAGGTCACCTACAGAGTACACCAACCAGGGAGACGGAATCCCTATCAGGTCTATCATATCAACTTAATCAAGCCCTGGAGGGACAGAGAGTCATTGTCGGCCTTGGGTGAATTAGAGAAAGGGTTAAAACCACCTATACCTCCTGTAATAGTTGGGGAAACATTGTCAGTACACCAAAAACAGGAAGTACGGGAGTTTCTACAGGAAAATCAGCAGATGTTTTCAGACTTGCCCGGCCGGACTTCTCTCGTGAAGCACCATATCGAGACTGAGCCCGGCACTAAGGTCAAGCTGAAGCAGTACAGGATACCAAAGCCCGTAGAGAGATAGTCTCCACTGAGATCAAACGGATGCTAGCCCTCGGCATCATTGAGGAGGCCCAAAGCAAGTGGTGTAGCCCGATTGTCCTGATACCAAAACCTAATGGAACCTGGAGGTTTTGCAATGATTTTAGAAAATTGAACGATGTGTCAAAGTTTGACGCATACCCTATGCCCCGGGTAGACGAGCTAATCGAGAGGTTAGGGTGCGCCCGTTATATTACAACCCTCGATCTGACAAAAGGGTACTGGCAGATACCCCTGTCTGATGAGGCAAAAGAAAAAAACGGCCTTTGCAACCCCTGACGGCTTGTTTCAGTATCTTGTGATGCCATTCAGGTTGCATGGAGCCCCGGCTACCTTTCAGAGGCTGATGGACCTGATCCTGCGCCCGCATCGAGCCTATGCGGCTGCCTATCTGGATGATGTGGTAATTTTCAGTTCCGATTGGAAGAGCCACCTCGCTAAGGTACAAGCCGTCATAGACTCGATAGGCGGAGCTGGGATGAACATAAACCCAGAGAAATGCACAATTGGCCTAGAAGAGGCTAAGTACCTGGGCTATGTCATTGGCAGGGGGCTAATTAAGCCCCAAGTCAATAAGGTAGAGGCGATTCAGAACTGGCCTACACCCTTCACAAAACGACAGGTCAAAGCTTTTCTGGCATCACTGGGTACTATCGCAGATTTGTACAAAATTTTGCCTCCATCGCTGCCCTGTTGATCAACCTGACGAAGGTTGGGAAGTCAAAAATGGTAGTTTGGACTCCGGAGGCAGAAAAAGCCTTTCAGTCTTTGAAAATGGCTTTATATCAAAGCCCGATTCTGGTCACCTCTAATTGCAGGGAGGAGTTCCTTGTTCAAACTGATGCCTCTAATGTGGGGTTAGGGGCGGTTTTGTCGCAGGTCGTGAAGGGTGAGGAGCATCCGATCATGTATCTGAGTCGAAAACTGACACCGGCTGAACAAAATTATGCCATTCTGGAGCGAGAGTGCCTCGAAATCAAATGGGCGCTGGACTCGCCACGTTACTACCTCTTGGGCAGGAAATTTAAATTACAGTCAGACCATGCTCCTCTGGCATGGATGAAGCAGAACAAGGAAAGGAATGCCAGGGTGACAAGGTGGTTCCTTTCGCTTCAAGAATTCAATTTCTCGGTAGAACATAGGCCTGTGAAGTTACAGGGTAATGCCGATGCCTTGTCCAGAGTTCACTGTCTCTTTGGGGTTGTTGACCAGCCCTCCGGTCTGGAGAAGAGAGGGGGGATATGTAAGACAGTGAAGGGGTGCGTACTGGACGGGGTGTACATCTTGCCCAGGTTTCTTAGCTGGGTGGCATGAGGAATGTAGGAGTGATGTATGGCGTTGCAAGAATAGTTGTGGAGCAAGTTTAAAGTGTGGCTGCTCGGCATACATTCCATGGAGTGAAGGTAGGTTGGCAGTGCGACGTTCACTCCACTCCCCATCCAGTACAGGCTTTCAGCCCAACCCTGAGTGCACTCAGCTGTCTAATTAAGCAGCCCGAAGTAGGTGGTTGAGTGTCACAGACGTTTCTCTCAGTGGGAATCTGGCTTCAGACGCTGCTGGAGTCTCCTGGAAGCCAAGCTCTGGTAATTACAAAATCTGTGTTGTTTTGGCCAGGCTGTTAGAGCCTAGACCACGGTAGTGAGGGAACTAACTGTGTCTAGCTAGCAGCCTGCCAATCTTAGGACTTTGTTTTATGGTTTGGTTTATGTTTGTTGCTGTGGACTTTAATAAAAACTGGTTGCTGCCAGTTTACACCAGTACTGCTGTCGGTGCTTGGACTCTTTTATGCCACTCTGTCTACCCGAGACGGCGATCCCAGAGCTATACCCCCTGAACTGGCTACAATATATATATATATGTATATATATATATATATATCATATATATATATATATACACATATACTGATACTACAACACTAATACAGTAATATCACAACACTACCACACCTTGAAAACCCACTATTATCCACAAAAAAACAAATTGCCCAAACACACATGCAATATCGGCCCACCCGCCTATCACTTGCTATCCTTAAGGCCTAGTAAGTAAGTGGTTACAGATACACAGCTCATGTACGCATGATGGAGTCCCAGGAGAAAGAACCAGAGCAGAACATTTCTTTTGGGATTTACCTCCAGCTAAAAGAGGTGTGCCCAGTCCCTGGTGTGGGGGATGATGTCACCAGTCTGTTGTCCATTGACTAAGGTTCATTCCCCCCATCCTGATTAAACCTGTTCTACTGTACTGGCACATGGCATTTTGTCATAAGGCAATTGAGACCACATGAGGGGGCTTCTGATACACACCACATGAATTCCTAGGCTCTCCATCTATATTTGAAACACTAATAGGGGCATTATTTATGTTGAATACATGTGGGTGGGATTATATATACATTAATTTATATATATATATATATATATATATATATATATATTATACATACATACACACACATAATACATACAGTTGAAACCAGAAGTTTATATATACTATATAAAAAGACACATACATATTTTTTTTAAGATTATCTGACATGAAATCAAAATAAACCTTACCGATTTTAGGTCAATTATTATTATAATAATTATCCATAATTATTAATATTTTCCAAATGTCAGAATAATGAGAGAAAAATAATGTTTTAAGGCATTTTTATTACTCAATCAAAAATCAAAAGTTTATGTGCATTTCATTAGCATTTGGCACCATTGCCCTTAACCCTTAACGACTAACATATCCATACACATGTATAAACACATATATACATACTAGATGGAGGCCCGATGCTATCACATCGGGAGGGCGATAATGTCACATCGGGGCAGGCTTTGCAGCATTGATCTCTTCCCTCCATGTGCTCACCCACCTATCCACTCTCTCTTTCCACATGTGCTGACTTCTCCTGTCTGTGCTCTCTTCTTTGACCTGTCTACCCCATGTGCTATCCCCCTTGTCTGCTTTCTCTCTCCTTCCTGTGCTGTGTTCTCTCCTCATGTGCTGTCCCGTTTGAGCTGCCTCCCCCTGTGCTCTGTCTCTCTCACCCCCTGTGTGCTTTCTCTCTCCCCATCTGCTTTCTTCTCCTCTCATGTCATCTCTTCTTTGACCTGTGTACCCCATGTGCTCTTCCCATTGTGTGTATGTGTGTGTGGTGAGTACAGCCTATACAGTGTGTGTGTTTGTGTGGTGCATAAGGCATATACAGTGTGTGTGTGTGTTGCGACGGTGTTCCGCTGGTGGTACCGGCCAAGAGGCTGGTACCACCAGCAGTTTCTATATTGAGACACCCATCACTTGGGTGTCCCAATATGGCGGTCGGTGAATTTCCGCAGCTTGGAACACATGTGGACGGAACAGGATGTGAAGACATTACAAGGTAAGTATATATTAAGACATTTATATGAAACAAATGGGAAACATGCAATATACATTTCTATATATGGATATACATCTTGGAGCTCTTCACTTCTACACTTATATATAGAATTTAGATGATGAATTGACATAAAGCGAATTGCAAAAATTTCAGATTACACAGAATCTTAAGTTTTTGTAATATTCACACATCACAATAGATTAGATACAGTACAGCACAGAGTATAGATAGATAAATTTGTATGTATGAAGGCTTTTACTGTAGGTATCAGCTATTGTCAGATATTACTGTAGTATGTGTAATTGTGCATTTCACGAACCTTTTATTAAAAATGACACATGCATTTTCAAATATTCATGTGATTATTTCCCATCTATTAATATGTGAGAAATTGCATATAACACATTCATTATTCTACAAAATGTGTTAATACATTTTTTCTAGTTTTTATTTGAACATATTGCTTTCATTTATGAATTCACATGCCATTGTACATTCTGACATGAATATTACTGTGACATTGACATGTCAGGAAGGTAAGAAAACTGAAGCATAAATAAATTATTACATTCTAACAAATATAGTTAGAATTTTGAAAAAAAACTGTATTCACTTCAGGCACTGATAATATTTGTTTAATATCCAGGACTCCTCTAAAGCATTTGATAATCTCTGACTTAATAGTTCAACTTATGAAAAGCTTATTAGCATCTATATGACATGTCTCACTTTAACATGAGCAAATATTTAATACTAACAGAAATCTTGGATTCTGTCATATGAAATCATCTCCTAGACATTACTCCACAATTTATAGACTGCACTGTTATGTATTTTAATTAGATATAGTTCATAATTAAGTGCAACTAAAAAGTCATAGCATTTTCTGTTGATCAGACTTTGAGACTTTAACAGTCTAAAATTATTTTTCATGCCCAAGGCAACCACATAACTAATTTTATAAAAGCTGTTTTCCCAATGAAAATCAAATGGCTGTTCATATTGAACACAGTAGCACTCCATGACAATCATCAATATCATATCATCTCATTAACAAGTTGCTGAATTATAATCTATGGTTAAATAAGAAAAACTATTATGGGATATTTTAAATCAGCAAAAACAATATATAAAATTTTTCTCTTAAGCTAAGAATGAGATACTATTTTGTATAAGAAAAGTGATAAACAAATAACATAATATTCAATATTAAATGTTCAGATACAGAGATAGAGATGTAACATATTTATATAATAAAACTTGAAGAGAGTGTGGACACTTCTAAATATGGAAACAACTGCTAAGCAAAGTGATTGAGATGTCCGAAATCTCATGCACATTCTGCTTTTTTCTTCTTCTGAATTTGAGCCATCAAAGTGTTTTTCAAATGTACAATAAGTGTTTTTGTACCATTTTTGACTCACTCAATGAATGGGGGAAAACGCTTGTAAAAACGAACAAAAATGGGAACAAAAACATTAAAATGCATTAAAAAATATGCATATCTTATGCAGCATTTTTCTTGCCAATACTCTAGGTTTTTACTGCAGAAAAATCAGCTGTAAATACTCAGGTGCACGTAATCCTGTAGAAATGAGCAGTTGAGGAACTACCTATTATAAGTTGTTCTCTGTGCCTGTTTGCATTTTATATTGTTTTTATCGACTTACTCAGGGCCAGTTTAACCCCTTAGTGACAAAGCCAATTTGCAGCTTAATGACGGGCCAATTTTTACAATTTTTACCACTGTCATTTTATGAGGCTATAACTCTGGAACGCTTTAACGAATCCGCTGATTCTGAGAATGTTTTTTCATGACATATTGTACTTCACGACAGTGATACATTTTTTTATATGACTTGCGTTTATTTATGAAAAAAACAGAAATATGCAAAAATTTTGAAAATTTACATGTAGAGATGAGCGACTTTGCCTCGGGAGGGTCGAGTCGGGTTTCGGACCATCCGACTTTACTAAAAGTCGAGTCGAACGAAATAGGCCGACTAACTAACGGCAAAAGTCGGATTTTCGACAAAAAACGAAACCCTACCCCACTGCAAGTCAATGGGGAATAAAAGTCGGCAGGGAGTGGAGGACAGTAAACACACTACTCAGTGCCCATTTGAATGCCAACGACATCAATTCTTATTACTTAAGCTTGTCAACCTTAATTTACTTTATAATAATAGTAACGCATTGAAAACTGGGGGTTATTTGGCTAAAGTTGTGGGGGGGCAGGACTGGCTCCAGGTTTTCGTGGGCCCAGGGCCAAAGAGTCTCATTGGGCCCCTTTAACACATACCACAATTCATGATGCTCCGATACGGCAGAGAAATAAAGGCATAGTACAATACCAAAAACTTCACTTCTTACATTACATGAGTGATATCTATTGTAAATTCTACAATTGCTCAAAAAATGGATAGTATAGTCCTCCATACAGTATTATGGGCACCACATAGGGCGCCATACAGAATAATGAGCCCCATATATTGCTCCATACATAATTGGTACTATATAATGTTCCATACAGTATATAATGAGCTCCACATAATGCTCTAGTATATTATGGTCCCCATATAATATGCCATACAGTATAGGATGGTCCCCATAGAGTATAATGAGCCCCACATATTGCTCCATACAGTATAATGAGTCGCATATAAAGCTCCATACAGTATATGATGGGCCCCATATATTGCTCCATACAGAATGGGCTCCATATAATGCTCCAAACAGAATAGGCCCCATATGTGCTCCATATGATGCTCCATATATAAAGGCCCTATATGATGCCCCAAAAATAATGAACCCCATATGATGCTCTAGCATATGAAGGGCTCCATATATGATGCTCCAGTGTATGATGAGCCCCATATAATGCTCCAAATATAATGGCCCCATATATAATGCTCCATACATAATGGGCTTCATGTGATTCTCCATATATAATGTGCCCCATATGATGCTCCAGTATATGATGGGCCCCATGGATGATGCTCCATTGTATGATAGGCCTATAAAATGCTACATATATAATGGGCCCCATATGAGGCTCCAGTGTATAATGGGCCCCGTATATGATGCTCCAGTGTATGATGAGCCCCATTTATAATGCTTCAGTGTATGATGGGCCCCATATATAATGCTCCAGTGTATAATGGGCCCTATCTATGATGCTCAAGTGTATGAAGGGACCATATATAATTCTCCAGTGTATAATGCTCCCCATATATTGCTCCAAACATTAAAAAAATGAAATACCTCTCCTCGTTGGGCACTGCTCTACTCTGGACACCTCAGCGTCGCCATCTTCCAGCTCTCTGCACTGTCACTGTTCTGGCAGAGGGCGCACAGACGTGACATCATTGCGCTCTCTGACCTGAATGTCACTGTCAGGAAACGCGGAAGACTTCACAGTGGCGGAGCAGGGAGAGTTAAGTATTGCAAGTGCTGGGGCCCTGAGCAAGCAGGGGGGGCCCACTCGTGGGCACCGGCACTGGCAGAGGTCACCTCATAGTACGCCGATGTCTCTAACAGCGAGTGGGCCCCCCCACCTGCTCAAGGCCCCGGCACTTGCCCGGGTGCGCCAGGTGCTGACACCGGCCTGGACGGATACAGCCCAGTTAGGGAGGTGGAAAAACTGGCATATGTTGAGGTGTAGGTTGGACTTTCAGCAGCTGCAAATGGAGGAATTGGAGAAGTCGGAGGAAGAGGAGGACAAAGAGAGCCATTTTGCTGGCAACCTATGTGTCATCAGGGGAAGGTGGTACAAAATCCTATGAAACCGAGGCATGGTTCATTTAAATGAAGGTGAGATCACCAACATTTTGGGTCGACAGCCGGGTCCTTCTTTCTGTCAGGATTGATCCAGCAGCACTGAAGACTAGTGTTGAGCGATACGATAATGTAAATATCGGCTATCGGCCGATATTAGCTCTATCGGCCTTTCGATAATTCGTTTCGATATTTTCGTCTTATCGAATACCGGAATCGGATTTGTCACTGTCACTGTGAGTGTCCGTCGGTCGGGTCTGTCAGGAGTCAGCGGCACTTACCTGGCAGAAGATCTCCGGCGGTCACGGCCTGGACTGCTTCATGGCCGCCATCATCTTTCCCCGGTGGTCACATGCAGTTTCTTGCGATAACTGCAGTGACTGCTGGGTAATCCCGGCCGTAAAGCAGTCAGTCCGATGACGTCACCGCCGGGGAAGCAGGTAATCAGCTGTGCTGCGCCGGGATGACAGGCTCTGCCTGTAATTCTGATGTAGCAGAGCTGGATCGTCGTGGGACACTCGTTACTATGGACTGCGTCGGTCAGGTGGTATACTTTTTTTTTTTTTTTCATTTTTTTACAGGAGATCGATGGCGTCGCAGGATGAGACTGTAATAAAAGTAATGAAAACTGTGTTTTTTTTTTTTTATTAAATTAAAAAACTTTTTTATGAACATTCACCCGTCCGGGTACATAAACAATTTAACTATTTACATACAGTGACCCTGTCCGTGTTATTTATAATTCTTTGGCAGGGGTGTTCCAGGTACCACCTGGTACTCTTCTGATGCTTGCCAAACATCCGAGGCACCAAGGACCACCAGGACCTGACGACGTCGTGTGGCCTGTACAGTCAAGTCGTGACCCGCTATCTGGGTCTGTGTGGCCACCTCTTTCATCTCCCTCCGGGTCTGGAACCCTATGTCCCAGACTGAACGAACCCCAGGGGGCCTAACAGGCGCCGGGTACGGGCCAGCTATACTTATCATGTCCATAGCTGGGGCTGCTGAGGAGACCACTGAGGGAGGCTGGGGAGATTTACGGCGTGGGGTGGGCACTTTTGCAGAGGCCTGGATGTGGGAGGCTGAAGGCTCCGAGGGTCTCACAGGTTCCTGACACTCTGGGGAGTAGGGGTCGCACCTGGTAACATTTAGGGCGTACCATCCATTGTAACCCCAGTGTCGGGTGTAAGTCACCAAGTCTCCTGGCAACAGGTCCCTCCCAGGGTGTCCTTCTGGGAGGTGAGCCTCCACGTCCCGCCGGTTCACAAAAACTTCTAAATAAAGTCCAGGCTCCTGGATGAAGCCCCAACCACCTTTCAATTTAAAGTTCCGTACTGCACCCTTACGCCGCGGCTCCCTCACCGTACTTTTATCTTTTCTCATCCGGTCCTTATCTGCCCGGTCCTTCTCCAGCTGACATTGGCGAAGTTTTTGGGATTCTCGCTGCTCCCTTTGTCGCTCTGCTTCCTTCTCCCAACGTCTCCACTCTTCCTCCTGACGCCGGTTGAAATTCTCCTCCACCAGCAGCTCCATGTCTCCACCATCAAACTGCAGCTTACAGTGTCCGGTTTGCGGCAGCTCTCCTGGCGCCCCCCAGTCCTGGCGGCGCTCACCTGCGGAGGAAGCAGCCGGCTCTGGAACAGATGACGGTCGGGGCTCCGGTACAGGCAGGTAGTGCTCTGGTGCCTGCGCGGCCTCCTCCATGAGGACGGGTGTCGCTTCTTCTGTCTCAGCGACGGGGGCAGACAGCGGGATCTGGGGTGCTGCCGGTGCAGCGTTTTTTGCACGAACGGGTGCCTCCACTGCGACAACGTCAACCGGATCACATTGCAAGGGCTGGGATGCCCGAACGGACTCCTCTACTAGAATGGGTGCCTCACCTTCCGGTACAGACACTTCAGGTAAGAGGGATTGGCGCCGCTCCAAGTTTAGTTTTAGGACACGCCAGCTGGCTTCCATCCTGGCGACCTCCTCCCGGTGCCGGGCCAGGCCTCTTAGGGTATCCTCCGCTTCTTGCAGCGTAGGAGGGTTTCCAGGCCGGGTGCCCAACGGTGGTTCCGTGGCGATCGGGTCGCTTCCGTGGGGGGAGAGCTCTGACTGCTCCATCCCTTCACACTTCTGCTCGTGTCCATTAGCCATCTCTGCCAAGTCACATGTGTCATTAGCATCTGGCGAGGGCCCCTCTTTTGTAGTGAGGCGGGACCTTTGTGTTAGTTTCCGCACACTGAGGAGGATGAGGAGGCGGAACTGAAGAGCTGTGGGGCACGATCTTACATTGCAGTACCATTTAGAGCCATCGTTTTCGCGTCACTGAGTGAGTGTGTACACCCATGAAGAGCACGCCCTTCTTCTTCACCAGTGCCTCGTCGTGACGCAGATATGGCAGAAAAATGGCAAATACATTCTCTGATGATTTTAGCAATTCTCAAGCACAAAACCAGTTCAATTTAGGCACACAGGACTCGCTTATAGCGAGCTACAGAATCCTGTTCGTGACGCCCAAGTTGAGTCGCACAGAGCCAGAGGTTTTTGGGGTACTCGGCACCGAGCCCGTCGACTTCTATGGGGTATGTCACGGCTTTACCCGGCAATTGAATCAGAGTCTATTTTACTATGTAGAAGTGTATAAACTATAAATACATGTATATATATATGTCACAATGACATGTATATATATATATATATATATATGTATTCTATGTGTGTATATTTAGTGTTTACAAGGAAATAAAGGTTTTTTTTAGTTGCGATATTTTGTTCCCATAGACTTACACTGGACTTCCGGTATCGAAATGGGATATCGACGATATTTAGTGCTATCGGCGATACAATTTCGATACGATATTTTTAGATATCGAGCACTATCGCTCAACACTACTGAAGACTCTTTCTGATAGTACACTACAAGCAGGGCAAGCTAGCACCTGTAAGGAATAGTGTGCCAATTCAGGCCAGGTGTCCAGTTTACAGGCCCAGTAGTCAAAAGGGAATGAACTGTGAGGGAGAACATCGATAGGGGAGAGAGAGTAATTTTGAACCATAGTTGACAACTGCTGTCTCCTGTCTGTTGCAATCGATTCAGTATTAAGTTGTGTGAGCTGTACTCGAGAAATCAGTCCACAACATGGTCATGAAACCCGTCTCCAAAGCCACTTAAACTGTTTGCACCACGAACACCTCTTCCATGTTGCACAGTACGGTTTGTGATAGAACCTGAACCGCTGCTGTATGCTGGCAATGCCTCTAACAAACGGTTTACCAGAGTTGCTTGTTTGTTCGCCAATATTAGCTATAGGTTCTCCGGTGGCATGATGTTCTGTAATTTGTCTTTATAGCATGGATCGAGGATGCTGGCCAACCAGTAGTCGTGATCGTTCATAATTTTGGCAATGCGGGTGTCCCTTTTTAGGATCTGCAAGACATAATCACACATGTGGGCCAATGTTCCCGGTGTCAATGATGCACTGCCAGTGGTGGGTGGAGGAGCTCTTTCTGCCAAATCCACATACCTCCAGTCATGAACAAACCCTGAACCTAACCTTGGCAAGCCAACATTTTCTCTTGCACCCTGAGAAGCAGCCTCCTCCCCAAAATTATCATCCCCCTCCTCCTCGTCTAGGACAGTTCCCTGAGCAGACAATGGCTAACTGTCATCAAGGCTTCCCTCCTCCTCCTCCTCTTCCTCCTCCACTGCAGTTGCCTGATCCTTAATGTGCATCAAAGTTTGCATGAGCAGACGCATAAATGGGATGCTCATGCTTATGATGGCATCGTTTGTGCTTACCAGCCGTGTGCATTCCTCAAAACACTGAAGGACTTTACAGAGGTCTTTCAGCTTTGACTACTGCACACCCGACAACTCGATGTCTGCCCTCAAATTGCCTGCCCGTGTATCCTCCCACAAATGCATTACAGCCTGCCTCTGTTCGCACAGCCTCTCAACCATGTGCATGGTGGAGTTCCATCTTGTTGCATCGTCTATTATTAGGCGGTGCTTGGGGAGGTGTAGACTCTGCATATGACTGGAGTCTGCGGGCGAGCACAGTCTTTGCACCTTATTGAGCAGGGCTGGTAACTCCGGATAATTATTTATAAAGCACTGCACCACCAGGTTCAAGGTGTGAGCCAGGCAAGGTATGTGTCTGAGTTTTGCCAGGGCTATGGCCGCCACAAAATTATGGCCGTTATCACTGACTACCTTGCCTGGCTCAAGATGTAGACTGCCCAGCCATGACTCAGTTTCTCGCTGCAAGTAGTCGGCCAGTAACTCCGTGATGTGTCTGTTGTCGCCCAAAGACATCATCTTTAAAACAGCCTGCTGACGCTTACCACTAGCTGTTCGATAGTGGTGCACCTCGTGTGCAACACTGGCAGCTGTGAATGGAGTGCTCGTGCGACTGCGCTCTGTCGACGAGCTTTGACTTCTGGAGGAGGAGGGTCGAACGCCTACAGCCAACTGTTGCCTATACCATGGGCTAGGCAGCACTGTCCCACCGCCGCTGTCCCCTGTGGAGCCTGCATCCACCACATTAACCCAGTGTGCAGTGATGGACACGTAACGGCCCTGGCCATGCCTACTGGCCCATGCATCTGTTGTGAAGTTCACCTTTCCACTCACTGATTGTTTGAGTGCATGGACAATGCGGTCTTTCACATGCAGGTGGAGGGCAGGGATGGCTTTTCTAGAAAAGAAGTGCCGACTGGGTAGGTCATAGCGTGGGATAGCGTACGCCATGATCTCTCAGAACACTGCGCTTTCAACCAAACGGAAGGGCATCATCATCTCTAATTAGATCAGCTTGGCAATGTAGGCATTCAAAGCCAGTGTACACAGATGAGAGGATGAGTACTTTCTTGTCTTGCACAAAGTGTGAGATGGACTTGAGAGCTGCATATGGGGAACTAGCGGTGGACATGGCGGACTGAGAGGGGGTTGGTGATGGTGATGGTGGTGGTGATGGCCTAGATTCAGTCTTTTGTTGGAAAAACATTGGGATTCCCTGACTGCTTTGGCCTTGCGACGACACCTCAACATTTCTTGCTGGTGGTGTGCTAACCGGTGGGCTTACAGTGGGGGAAGCGATGAAGCGTTTCTGGCTACCTTCAGTCGGACCATGTGCACGTGTGCTACATGAGGTTTTGTAGTCCGTCCATGACTGCAATTGCATGGTGTTTAAATGTCTAAGCATGCAACTGGTATTCAAATTTTGGAGATTTTTCCCTCGGCTAAAGGTCCTTCCGCACTTCTTACAGACAACCTTTGCCTCATCAATAGGATTTTGGTCAAAAAAGTGCCACACTGCACTCTTCCTATTATGGGAAAACTTTTTTGGGCTTGCACGCTGTGCTAATTTGACCGTCTGGCCAAGCTGTCCTGCAACTCTTTTTGTTTTTTTAACATGTTTTTGGACTGCTATGGGCCTGCCAGATAAACGCATCTGCGATGTCGATACCTGCTGCGGATTCTTCTCCACTTCTGAGCTATTGCCAGCGGCACCCTCTTCCCCCAATGGATGCCAATCTAGGTCAACAACTGGGTCATCCATCACCTCCTCTTCAATTTCATCTGCACCTTACTCTGTGTCACCGTGTAAGGTGGCATAGTATGCGGGAAGGGGCACTTGAGTTTCATTAGGGTCAGAATCTGGCTCAGTAGACTGCGAGGGCAGTGCAGTGCTCTGGTTGAATGTACCAGCAGAATCATATAGCAGTGGCTGTGCATCAGTGCACTCCATGTCATATTCATCTTGGACTGGGGAATTCAGGATTTGACTTGATAACCCAAGCATGGTATGTGAAAAGAGCTCCATGGAGTAATCTGAAGTGTGACCTGCCGCATCCTTCACTTTTGGTGGGAGTAAAGGACACAAGGAAAGGTGTTGTTCCTGACCAGGAGCCAGTTCCCTGAGCAAACAATGGCTGACTGTTAGTGTTGAGCGATACAATACTGCAAATATCGGGTATCAGCCGATATTAGCTGTATCGGGCTTTCGATTCCGAGTACCGATATTTTCGTCATATCGGATACCGGAATCGGATTTGTCACTGTCACTGTGAGTGTCCGTCGGTCGGGTCTGTCAGGAGTCAGCGGCACTTACCTGGCAGAAGATCTCCGGCGGTCACGTCCTGGACTGCTTGATGGCCGCCATTATCTTCTCCCTGGCGGTCACATGCAGTTTTTCGCGATAACTGCAGTGACTGCAGGGTAATCCCGGCCGTAAACCAGTCCGATGACGTCACCGCCGGGGAAGCAGGTAATCAGCTGTGCTGCGCCGGGATGACAGGCTCTGCCTGTCATTCTGATGTAGCAGAGCTGGATCGTCGTGGGACACTCGTTACAATGGACTGCGTCGGACAGGTGGTATACTGCTGTTTTTTTTTTTCATTTTTTTACAGGAGATCGATGGCGTCGCAGGATGAGACTGTAATAAAAGTAATGAAAACTGTGTTGTGTTTTTTATTAAATTAAAAAACGTTTTTATGAACATTCACCCGTCCGGGTACATCAACAATTTAACTATTTACATACAGGGACCCTGTCCGGGTTATTTATAATTCTTTGGCAGGGGTGTTCCAGGTATCACCTGGTACTCTTCTGATGCTTGCCAAACATCCGAGACACCAAGGACCACCAGGACCTGATGACGTCGTGTGGCCTGTACAGTCAAGTCGTGACCCGCTATCTGTGTCTGTGTGGCCACCTCTTTCATCTCCCTCCGGGTCTGGAGCCCTATGTCCCGGACTGAACGAACCCCAGGGGGCCTAACAGGCGCCGGGTACGGGCCAGCTATCATTATCATGTCCATAGCTGGGGCTGCTGAGGAGACCACTGAGGGAGGCTGGGGAGATTTACGGCGTGGGGTGGGCACTTGTGCAGAGGCCTGGATGTGGGAGGCTGAAGGCTCCGAGGGTCTCACAGGTTCCTGACACTCTGGGGAGTAGGGGTCGCACCTGGTAACATTTAGGGCGTACCATCCATTGTAACCCCAGTGTCGGGTGTAAGTCACCAAGTCTCCTGGCAACAGGTCCCTCCCTGGGTGTCCTTCTGGGAGGTGAGTCTCCACGTCCCGCCGGGTCACAAACACTTCTAAATAAAGTCCAGGCTCCTGGATGAAGCCCCAACCACCTTTTAACTTAAAGTTCCGTACTGCACCCTTACGCCGCGGCTCCCACAGGGTTCCTTTATCTTTTCTCATCCGGTCCTTATCTGCCCGGTCCTTCTCCAGGTGACGTTGCCGAAGCTTTTGGGATTCTCGCTGCTCCCTTTGTCGCTCTGCTTCCCGCTCCCGATGTCTCCACTCTTCCTCCTGACGCCGGTTGTAATTCTCCTCCACCAGCATCTCCATGTCTCCACCATCAAACTGCAGCTTACGATGTCCGGTTTGCGGCAGCTCTCCTGGCGCCCGACAGTCCTGGCGGCGCTCACCTGCGGAGGAAGCAGCCGGCTCTGGAACAGATGACAGTCGGGGCTCCGGTACAGACAGGTAGACCTCTGGTGCCTGCGCGGCCTCCTCCATGAGGACGGGTGTCGCTTCTTCTGTCTCAGCGACAGGGGCAGACAGCGGGATCTGGGGTGCTGCCGGTGCAGCGTTTTTTGCAGGAACGGGTGCCTCCACTGCGACAACGTCAACCAGATCACATTGCAAGGGCTGGGATGCCCGCACGGACTCCTCTACTAGAACGGGTGCCTCACCTTCCGGTACAGACACTTCAGGTAAGAGGGATTGGCGCCGCTCCAAGTTTAGTTTTAGGGCACGCCAGCTGGCTTCCATCCTTGCGACCTCCTCCCGGTGCTGGGCCAGGCCTCTTAGGGTATCCTCCGCTTCTTGCAGCGTAGGAGGGTTTCCAGGCCGGGTGCCCAACGGTGGTTCCGTGGCGATCGGGTCGCTTCCGTGGGGGGAGAGCTCTGACTGCTCCATCCCTTCACACTTCTGCTCGTGTCCATTAGCCATCTCTGCCAAGTCACATGTGTCATTAGCATCTGGAGAGGGCCCCTCTTTTGTAGTGAGGCAGGACCTTCGTGTTAGTTTCCGCACACTGAGGAGGATGAGGAGGCGGAACTGAAGAGCTGTGGGGCACGATCTTACATTGCAGTACCATTTAGAGTGGTCGGCCATCGTTTTCGCGCCACTGAGTGAGTGTACACCCACGAAGAGCACGCCCTTCTTCTTCACCAGTGCCTCGTCGTGACGCAGATATGGCGGAAAAATGGCAAATACATTCTCTGATGATTTTAGCAATTCTCAAGCACAAAACCAGTTCAATTCAGGCACACAGGACTCGCTTATAGCGAGCTACAGAATCCTGTTCGTGACGCCCAAGTTGAGTCGCACAGAGCCAGAGGTTTTGGGGGTACTCGGCACCGAGCCCGTCGACTTCTATGGGGTATGTCACGGCTTTACCCGGCAATTGAATCAGAGTCTATTTTACTATGTAGAAGTGTATAAACTATAAATATATGTATATATATATATATATATGTCACAATGACATGTATATATATATATATATATATATGTATTCTATGTGTGTATATTTTGTGTTTACAACGAAAGAAAGTGTTTTTTTTGTTGCGATATTTTGTTCCCATAGACTTACATGGGACTTCCGGTATCGGAATCGGATATCGACGATATTTAGTGATATCGGCGATACCATTTCGATCCGATATTTTTAGATATCGAGCAGTATCGCTCAACACTACTGACTGTCATCAAGGCTTCTCTCCTCCTCCTCCGCTGCAGACGCCTGATGCTTAATGTGCGTCAAAGTTTGCATGAGCAGGCGCATAAGTGGGATGCTCATGCTTAGGATGGTGTTGTCTGCGCTTACCAGCCATGTGCATTCCTCAAAACACTGAAGGACTTCACAGAGGTCTTTCAGCTTTTTCCACTGCACACCCAACAACTCGATGTCTGCCCTCAAACTGCCTGCCCGTGTATCTCCCACAAATGCATTACAGCACAGCCTCTCAACCATGTGCATGGTGGAGTTCCAACTTGTTGCAACGTCTATGATTAGGCGGTGCTTGGGGAGGTGGAGCGATGCTGCACATGTCATCTCGTTGCCCACAGTGTACGTCCTTGCTCATTAGCTGAAAAAAGGCACCTGAAAGCATTCTGGGAAAACCGACTCTGGCGCTCGTTTTGCCGACCGCACACTATTGTCGGGTTTCGGCCAACAAAACCCGACTTTGGCGAAAATCGGCGACTTATGAATCTGACCGACCTGTTTCGCTGAACTCTAATAATAACCTTTACTTTTTTATAGCGCTAACATATTCCGCAGCGCTTTACAGTTTTGAACACATTATCATCGCTGTCCCCGATGGGGCTCACAATCTAAATTCCCTATCAGTACATCTTTGAAATGTGGGAGGAAACCGGAGTGCCCGGAGGAAACACACGCAAACACGGGGAGACCATACAAACTATTTGCAGATGTTGTCCTTGGTGGGATTTGAACCCAAGACTCCAGCACTGTAAGGCTGCAGTGCTAACCGCTTTTTCATTCAGTTATAGTTTCATGTATGTTGGACCTTTGATCCACATTAATCTCTGTGCCCTGATGATGGACTTATTATTGCGACTCTTTGGCAACTGAACATATGAACTTGAAATGAATATGAGTAATCTTCTTGCAAGACCTGTGAAATATTGAGCCGCATGGATACTTACCTTCATTGGCGGCAGTTTTATGTGTGTCTTTTTTTTTTGATGAATGCTTGTTTTTTATGGGCATGGTGGTGCACTTGCGCACGTCACCTGACTCCTCCTGCCCCGCGCCGTCCGGCACGGCTTTCGCAGGCGTGTAGATTTGGGGAATGTCATTCCTCACTCACACGCAGGCGTGGCATCGGCAGGAGATGCGGATATGGGAGGGTCAGGGGCTGGCACATGCGCCATTTGAACACTATGCATTCTTATGATGGTAAGGTGATGGTCACATGACCAATCACCATGGTGATTTAAGGACCTTTCAGTCAATGGCTCACACACCTTCCCCTTGAGAAAGTGATAGTAACAAAGAGCGAAACGTGCGTTGGGGTTCGTGGAGGGGCTTCTAGGTGCTTAGGTGAAAACATTTTCCACTTGCCGTGTTATGTCCAGCTCTTATTGATATGCTATATAATGGATGGCCATGTGAGGATTTATTTATATATATATGGGTTGCGGTCTCCTGGGAACAGGTGATACAGTACCATGCATGGTTTGGGAGACTTGCACTTTAGCTGGTTATATGGCATTACTTTACTGTGGTTATTATGAAATGTTAATATTTGTTTGACATTTATGCATCATCCACCTTGCACCTAGCGGTCTTTTGTGTGTCTTTTGAACATGTCTCTATTTTTATGTGTGTTTGTTTTAACTTTATAATGGATTAATAAAGTCATATTTATATATTTTTTCTAAACTCCTGTTGTTCTCTGGTATTTATATGTATTTTACAGTTGAGTTCTTTTCAGTGACAAAGTGTATCACACTTTGAGCATTATACAATAAGTCTGGTTTTTTGGTTATACATAGTATACAGTGTATAGTGTAAGTGTACAGGTAATACAGGAACTCACCAGTGACATTATACACAGGAGCTCTGTATAAATTATATATTGTACAGGTGATACAGTGATCACCAGGGACATTATACACAGATGCTCTGTATATAGTCTCAGTGTACAGGTAATACAGGGGTCACCTGTGACATTATATACAGGAGCTCTGTATATAGTGTCAGTATCACGGTGAGGATTGCAAGAGAACTCACCAGTGCAATCTCCCGGAAG
The DNA here is from genome assembly GCA_033576555.1 of Oophaga sylvatica. Taxonomy (NCBI): domain Eukaryota; kingdom Metazoa; phylum Chordata; class Amphibia; order Anura; family Dendrobatidae; genus Oophaga; species Oophaga sylvatica. The sequence continues at coordinate 302,446,597 of JARQOD010000006.1, forward strand.
ACGAGTGCAGAAGAAAGCTTCAGGCTCCTAGGAACGCAGGGTGAGCAAGGCAGGAGAGAGATGGTTTCAGGGCCTGAATCACCTGACAGTTGAGGGGCGTGGCTTCAGCTCCAGGGAGCTAGAAGCTGAGGGAAAACTCCTAGAAAGGTAACTATGGGACAAGTTACCCAGGGGCACAGACAGAGACATAAATCTGAACAAGCCAAGGTCAAAGCACAAGAAGACAGTACAGTACAAAGGATGATACAGAACGGATAGTCGGGGACAGGCAAAGGTCAAAACCAAACAGACAGCGAAGGTACAGAAACAGAATCCAACAAGCAGTATCCAGAGAACAGACCGAGTCAAAACCAAAGTATCAGGCAAACCAGAACACAGCACAAACACACTCAGGGGTCAACACACTCTGCCAAGGGCGAAAGTATAACTGACAGGGATTGGACCTTCCTAGGGCTATAAGAAGCTCTCCCCGAACCAAGGAGAGGCCACAATAATAAGCCCAGGTGTGCAGGTAAGAGCTTGCACTGGGATCAAAACCTTAACCCCTAGCGTGCAGGTCAACCCTGCACTGGGATCATGACAGTACCCCCTCTCAACGGGGGGCCTCTGGACCCCCAGGCTTGCCGGGAACCTGGCATGGAAAGCCCGAACCAGGCGATCCGCATGCATCAAACGGGCCAGCACCCAGGATCTGTCCTCCGGTCCATACCCTTACAATGAACCAGGTACTGTACCGACCGCTGCACCAACCTGGAGTCAACGATATGCTCAATCTCATATTCCATGTGTCCCTCAACCAAAACAGGAGGAGCAGCGGACTCGGACTCCCCCGGACTGCCTCAAAAGGTTTCAGTAGGGATTTATGGAAGACGTTAGGGATCTTGAATGAGACTGGAAGACACAACCTGTAAGCCACTGGATTGATCTTTTCCACAATCTTGTATGGGCCAATGAACTTGGGGCCCAACTTGGCTGATGGAACCTTCAACTTAATGTTTCGCGTGGAGAGCCAAACTTTCTCTCCAACCCGAAACATAGGACCTGGTGTTCTTTTCCTGTAGGCGAAAAACTTGTACCTGCCTTGAGACCTGGATATATTCCGCTGGACCTCCGCCCATGTATTCTTTAATCGTTGAACAGACCCTCTGCCCCTGGACACCAGAATCCAAACGAGAAAACTCACCAAAATGAGGACTAAAACCATAATTGATCAGGAAAGGAGACATACCAGTAGATTGGCTCACCCGACTATTGAAGGCGAATTCCGCCAAAGGCAGTACATCACACCAGTCATTCTGTCTTGCAGAAGTCAGACATCTGAGGATCTGTTCAGAGACTGATTAGTGCGTTCCGTCTGACCATTGCTCTCAGGATGGTATGCAGATGAAAAAGACAGAGACATCCCCAATTTCTTGCAAAAAGCACGCCAAAACTTTGCCACAAACTGCACTCCACGATCAGACACCACATTCAGGGGTACCCCATGCAACCGGATAACATGCTGTATAAACAATCTGGACAAAGTCTCAGCTGAGGGTAGTGCGGATAAGGGTACAAAATGAGCCTGCTTCGAAAACCTGTCCACCACTACCCATACCACCGTATTGTCCTTGGATGGAGGAAGATTAGTAATAAAATCCATGGACAAGTGAGTCCATGGCCTTTCGGGAACTGCCAAGGGCATCAGTTCCCCAGCGGCCGGCTATGTGAGTTTTTAGAACGAGCGCAGATCCCACAACCAGAAACAAATTTTTTTATGTCAGAGCTAAGAGTAGGCCACCAAAAGATCCTAGCCACCGCCCGACGTGTGGCAGATATACCAGGGTGAGCACTGAGCTTGGATTCATGGAACTCCTGGAGGAGTTTAAGCCGAAGCTGCTCTGGGACAAACAACTTACCCCTGGCTTGGCAGCAGGGTCCAGAGACTGGGCCCCCTCAATCTCCTGTTCCAACTCAGACAAGACCACTGCCAACACAACCACAGGGTGAAGAATGGAGGAAGGTGGCTCAGGGGGAGACACCGGATGAAAACTGCAAGATAAGGCATCAGCCTTGATATTCTTTGACCCCGGACGAAACGTAATAGTAAACTGAAAACGGGAAAAAAAAAAGTAACCAACGGGCCTGTCTGGGTGTTAGTCTCTTAGCAGACTCAATATATCATAAATTTTTGTGGTCGGTAATCACAGTAACCGAGTGACTGGCCCCCTCCAAAAAGTGCCTTCATTCTTCAAACGCTAACTTGACCGCAAGAAGCTCTCTATTGCCAACATCGTAATTCCTCTCAGCAGCAGAGAATTTCCTGGAAAAAAAAGCACATGGCCTGAGGTTGGTCAGAGTGGCAGGACCTTGGGACAACACAGCACCCACCCCCACCTCAGAGGCGTCCATTTCCACAATAAATGGTTCGGACGGATCTGGCTGTACCAACACCGGAGCAGTCATAAAGCATTTTTTCAGACTAGCAAAGGCCTCTTTTGCGAGCGAGGACCAATTTTTCACATCCGGACCTTTGCATGTTAAATCAGTGAGTGGTTTGACCACCTGCGAAAACCCCTGAATAAATTTTCTGTAGTAATTGGCGAACCCCAAGAAGCGCTGGAGCCCTTTAAGATCTCGGGGTTGTACCCAATCCGCAATGGCCTGCACCTTCTTGGGGTCCATACGAAAACCCTCACAGGACACAATCAATCCCAAAAAAGATAATTCTTGAACAAAAAACACACACTTCTCCAATTTAGCAAACAGATGATTTTCCCTAAGTCTTTGGAGAACAGTTTGTACATGATTCATATGAGAATGACTGTCAGGGGAATATATCAGAATATCATCTAAGTAGATAACAACAAAACGACCAATGAGATCAGAAAACACCACGTTGATGAAATTCTGAAATATGGCGGGAGCATTGGTAAGACCAAATGGCATGACTAAATTTTCAAAAAGTCCCTCGGACGTGAGGAAAGCAGTTTTCCATTCATCCCCCTTCCTGACCCTTATCAAATTATATGCTCCCCGAAGATCCAGTTTAGAGAACCATTTTGCCCCTGATAGTTGGTTACATAAATCAGGAATCAACGGAAGGGGATACGTATTTCGTACAGTAATCTTATTTAATTCACGAAAGTCGAGACAGGGACGTAGACCGCCATCTTTTTTCTTCACAAAAAAGAACCCCGCCGCCACAGGTGAAACTGAGGGACGTATGTGTCCCTTGCGAAGACTTTCAGCAATATAATCCTTCATAGCTAAGCGCTCAGGTCCAGACAAATTAAACAGGCGGGCTTTAGGTAGTTTAGCCCCCGGGACTAGCTCGATGGCGCAGTCAAAGGGTCTATGTGGCGGCAACGTCTCGGCCTCGCTTTCTGAGAACACATCTTCAAAGTCTTTCAGGTACTCCGGAATACTTTCCAGCTCGACAGATGACACAGACACAGATTTAACAGGTTTAACCAGCAGTGCAGATTCATAACATAACTTAGAATCATTAAACCCCCATTGAACAATCTCCCCCGTTTTCCAGTTAATAACTGGGTTATGGCGTTGTAAACAGGGCATGCCCAACACCAACCCTGCTGGTAGATTGTCCAGAACAAAACAACTTAATTTTTCCTCGTGAGCAGCGCCCACTCTGAGCGAAAACAAGTCAGACATAAAGAGAATTCCCTCTTTTGTGAGGGGGGAGGAGTCAATGGCCACCACCTTGATCGGAGTCTTAAGCCTAGCTGTCCCTATCTTGCAGCGTGTGACCAATTGAGAGTCAATCAGATTGATGGATGACCCGCAGTCCACAAAGGCTGTAGAGGAAAAAGAACAACCATCCACTAACAGTTCCACATGAAGCAACACCTTAGAGAACGAGGAAAAGTGTACCTGAGGGTCTGAGTAGTCTCCTCGCTGACTACCCAGACCTAGTCATTTCCCGCCGACCGGGTTGAGGACGGGCAGACAGGACACTCCTTTTTCCAATGTCCAGCTTTACCGCAGTAGAAGCACAACTGTTCTTCCCGACGGTGTTTTCTCTCCTTTTCCTTCAGAGTGATAGCGCCCACATCCATGGGCTCAGAGACAGTCTCTTTTCCACTGGGGAACAATGTAGTCTCCACCTGCATCACCCCTCTGGCCCGCAACCTGCGGTCCATCCAGACGGCCTGGGTCATGGCGTCCTCGAGAGAGTTAGGTGGGGGGTGTAACGCCAAAGCATCCTGCAACCGCTCGGACAAGCCTCTGCGAAATAGTCTTCGGAGGGCGGCGTCCTCCCAAGAAATCTCTGCGGCCCAGCGGCGGAACTCAGTACAAAAACCACTCGGCCGAGTGCTTCCCCGACAGACGCTCATCACCATGTCCTCTGCCAATTGCACTCAGTCAGGCTCATCATATATGTGCCCGAGGGCCTCAAAGAATGCATTCACCCCACTCTCTCAGGGGCAGTGGGAGGAAGGGAAAATGCCCATGCTTGTGGGGACCCTCTTAATAAAGACATGATGACCCCTACCCTCTGACTTTCATCCCCAGAGGACCGTGGTCTCAAACTAAAGAAAAGTTTGCAACCCTCCATGAAGATCCTAAACTCCTTTTTGTTCCCAGAAAAGAAGTCAGGCAGTTTAACAGGTGGTTCTGAGGACACGAGCGCAACATCACTCGCCATAGCCCTCAGAGAACCAGCAGATAAAGCCCCCTGCACAGTCTCAGAAACCTGCCGCTGTGAACACGACAGCGCTTGCTGTTCCAGAGATAAATCCTGAAACATCTGACTCAGATTTTTCATCTGTTCGGACAGCGACTGTATGGGATCCATAACTCTCTGCACAACCTGCGCCCTAAACACAGCCGTGAAGCAAAAGAAAAAAAAAAAACTTAGTGGTCAGTTATAATATCACGGTGAGGATTGCAAGAGAACTCACCAGTGCAATCTCCCGGAAGACGAGTGCAGAAGAAAGCTTCAGGCTCCTAGGAACGCAGGGTGAGCAAGGCAGGAGAGAGATGGTTTCAGGGCCTGAATCACCTGACAGTTGAGGGGCGTGGCTTCAGCTCCAGGGAGCTAGAAGCTGAGGGAAAACTCCTAGAAAGGTGACTACGGGACAAAGTTACCCAGGGGCACAGACAGAGACGTAAATCTGAACAAGCCAAAGGTCAAAGCACAAGAAGACAGTACAGTACAAAGGATGAGACAGAAAGGATAGTCGGGGACAGGCAGAGGTCAAAACCAAACAGACAGCGAAGGTACAGAAACAGAATCCAACAAGCAGTATCCAGAGAACAGACCGAGTCAAAACCAAAGTATCAGGCAAACCAGAACACAGCACAAACACACTCAGGGGTCAACACACTCTGCTAAGGGCGAAAGTATAACTGACAGGGATTGGAGCTTCCTAGGGCTATAAGAAGCTCTCCCCGAACCAAGGAGAGGCCACAATAAAAAGCCCCAGGTGTGCAGGTAAGAGCTTGCACTGAGATCAAAACCTTAACCCCTAGCGTGCAGGTCAACCCTGCACTGGGATCATGACAGTCAGTTTGCAGATAATACAGTGATCACTAGTGATAATATACTCTGGAGCTCTGTATATACTGTCAGTGTACAGGTAATACAGTGATCACCAGTGACTTTATACACAGGAATTCTGTTTATAGCGTATAGTGTACAGATAGACAGTGATCATCAGCAACATTATACACATGAGCTCTGTATATTGTGTCAGTGTACTGGTAATGCAGGGATCACCAGTTATATTATACACAGGATTTCTATATATAGTGTACAGTGTGCAGATAATATGGTGACATCAGTAATATTATACACAGAAGCTCTCTATATAATATACAGGTAATATAGTGATGACTCGGAGCTCTGTATATAGTGTATAGTGTACACGTAAAACAGTGATCACCAGTGACATTATACACAGTATATAGTGTAAGTGTACAGTTAATACAGAGGTCACCAGTGACATTATACACAGGAGCCCTGTATACAGTACATAGTTTACAGGTAATACTTTGATTATAGTAACAGTATACACAGGAGCTCTGTATTTTCTGTCAGTGTACAGGTAGTACAGTAATCACTGGAGGTATTATACACTGGAGCACTGTATATGGCGTCAGTGTACAGGTAATAGTAATCACTAGTGACAATATACATAGGAGCTCTGTTTTTAATTTCAGTGTACAGGTAATATCAGTGTACAGGTACAGTTTTCAGTGTACCAGTGACGTTATACACAGGACATCTGTATGTAGTGTATAGTGTACAGGTAATACAGTGGTGAACAGTGACATTATGCACAGGAGCTGTGTATATAGTCTTAGTGTACAGGTAATACAGTGATCACCAGTGACATTATAAACAGAAGCCCTGTATAAAATGTCAGTGTATGGGTAATACAGTGATCACCAGTGACATTATACACTGCAGCTCTGCATATAGTATATAGTGTAGAGTGTTAGTGTACAGGTAACATATTCACTCAGCAGTGATATCTAGTTGAAGTCCTTCATCTTTGCTCTTCTTTTTCATCTGGCACAGACTGACATCACTTCTTCCACCCAGGACTCGTCTATACAGAAATAATGCACAGTTATGTAGAACATCGCTTCCAGAGCACATTCTCCAATTTTTCCCCTACTGCTACACTACATCAAATGAAGAAAAAAGCAACATAGTGCTGCCCTGCACAGTAACAGGACCCCCTCTCAATTTATCATATGGTCTCCCCCACCCTCAAGTCATCATTTGCTTTTCCCCACCTCCCTGTCTCAATTTATCATCATTTGCTGTACCCCATCCCCTGTATCAATTTATAATCATATACTCTCCCCCACTCCCCTGTCTCAATTTATAATCACTTTCTGTTCATCACCCCCAGTCTCAAATCATAATCATTTACTCTCACCCACTCCCACCCCAATTCATCATTATTTGCTCTCTCCAACTCTCATTCCATCATCATTTGATGTTGCCCACACCCCATCATCAAGTCATCATCATTTGCTGTTCCCCACCCCTATCCTCAAGTGATCATCATTTTCTGTCCTCCATCCACACTCTCAGTTTAAAATCATTTGCTATCACCACCTTCAATCCATAATCCTTTACCTTCTCTCACCCTCAATTCATCATTATTCGCTCTCCCCATACCTCACCTTCAATTCATCATTTGTTGTCTCTGTCCCCACCCTCAATTTGTCAATTGCAGTTCCCACACCTTCAATACAGCATTATTTTCTCTCATCCACCCACAATTCATTATTATTTGCACTCCCCACCCTCAATATATCATCATTTTCTGTCACCCACCCTCAAAGCAGCATCATTTACTCACCGCCCACCCATTTAGTTCATTTTATTAAAAAAAAAAAGTTTTTCATACTCATGTCTCATACGATCTCCTGCAGCTCCATTTCTGGTATCCAGCTCACATACATGCCAGCACCTGCGTGATGACATCATCATATAGGCACCGTCACCAGCACGTCACAAAAAAGGGGAGGGAAATTACCTAGAGCTGTGCTGACATTCTGTTTTGGTGACCATGGAGCTCCAGGAAAGCTTCCTTCGCCGAGTTGTGTGCCATATCCCAACCCTGCCCCTGGGCCCAGTTGGCAGAAGCAAGAGGGGGGGGCAGAATTTTTTTCTGCTCACCGGGCCCTATATGTCAATAAGGGATGTAATGACCTGATGATGGACCTGCATGTACATGTTACATACATACACTATATGTGACACACACACTGTATGCTGCACACACAGCACACATGCATGCATACACTGGGCACACACACACACAAAGACATATATGTATACACACACATAGCACACAATCATATCACACCTAGCACTTACACACAAACACATAAATATACACACACATAGCAGGTAGGCATGTATACACAGAGCACACACACAAATACAACTCTGGCAATAATTAAGAGACCACCACATCAAAACCCTGTCATGGGCAGCCCATTCTCCAGACCTGAACCCCATTAAAAATCTCTGGAATGTAATCAAGAGGATGATGGATAGTAACAAGCCATCAAACAAAGAAGAACTGCTAAAAATTTTGTGCCAGAAGCAGTATGAAAGACTGGTGGCAAGCATGCCAAGACGCATAAAAGCTGTTTTTAAAAATCATGGTTATTCCACAAAATATTGATTTCAGAACTCTTCCTGAGTTAAAACATTAGTTTTGTTTTTCTAAATGATTATGAACTTGTTTTCTTTGCATTATTTGTGGTCTGAAAGAACATTTTTTTTAAATTTCGACCATTTTTCTTTGTCAGAAAAAAATAAAAGAACAATTTACATTTTACTCCAAAATATACCTTTAAAGAGAAAAGTCATACAAAAGTAACATTTGAATGTGGTCTCTTAATTTTTGCCAGAGCTGTATATGTAAGTATATATAGAGCACATACACCACCAAGAGTCCATACATTCTGTGGTCAACCACACCATAGAGACAAACAGACAGACAGAGACACATACACACATTCACATCACTGGGCTGTCTGTGTTATTCGGGACAAGTCACCTATAGACAGATGTTTCTTGTAATAATAATAAATAATAATAATTAGAGTTGAGCGACTTTGGTCGGATCGGGTTTCGGACCACTCGACTGAAACAAAATTTGAGTCGGATGAATGTCATCCACTCAATGCCGACTTTTATTCCCCATTGACTTGCATTGGGGTCGAGTTTCGGACGAAACTCCGACTTTTTTTGCCCTAGTCGGACCAGTTTCATCCGACTCAAATTTTGTTTCAGTCGGGTGGTCCGAAACCCGATCCAAACAAAGTCGCTCAACTCTAATATTAATCTTTATTTATATAGCACCAACATATTCAGCTGTTTAACATTTTCAAATGCAAGTCATAAGTAACAATCTTAACAATACAATAATTAAAACAAAATAAGACGACCCTGCTAGTGAGAGCGTACAATCTACAATGAGATGGGGGAGATACAAAGTACAGGAGCTTATTTACAATGATGTATTTACAGTGATGGTCCAGCCATCTTGAAAGAGTGGGGATAGATAAAGATAGTGAATGGGCTACACACACACACTTACACATAAAATTACTTTGATTAGGGAACGTGATAGGCCGCTCTGAACAAATGTGTTTTGAGGGAGCGCCTAAAACTATGCAAATTGTGGATGGTCCTAATTTCTTGGGGTAGAGCATTCCAGAGGATTGGCGCCGCATGGGAGAAGTCTTGTAGTCGGGAGTGGGAGGTATGGATTAGTGCAGAGGTTAGTTGAAAGTCGTTTGCTGAGTGCAGCAGTTGGTTAGGCCAATAGACATAGATAAGGGAGGAGGTGTAAGGCGGTGCCGCACTGTGGAGAGCTTTGTGGGTGAGAACAAGTACTTTGAATTGGATCCTATAATGGATGGGCAGCCAGTGTAACGATTGGCGAAGAGCTGATGCATCTGAATACCGATTAGCTAGATGAACGACCCTGGCTGCTGCATTAAGGAAAGGCTGGAGAGGGGAAAGTTGAGTGAGGGGTAGGCCAATTAATAGAGCGTTGCAGTAGTCCAGACAAGAGTGGATCAAGGCGACAGTGAGATTTTTTGTTGTTTCCATGGTGAAAAAAGGGCGGATTCTAGAGATGTTATTCAGGTGTAAGCGGCACGAGCGGGCAAGAGATTGTATATGGGAGGTGAAGGAGAGATTGATGTCAAACATAACACCCAGACAGCACGCCTGCTGCCGGGGTGCTATTATGGTGCCACCCAGGAAGAGGGTAATGTCAGATTTAGTGAGGTTAGTAGACGGCGGTAGCAGAAGAAGTTCAGTTTTGGAGAGGTTGAGTTTCAGATAGAGAGCGGACATGATGTCGGAGACTGTGGACAGGCAGTCACTGGTGTTCTGTAGTACAGTGGGGGTAAGGTGAGGGGATGACATGTTAGCTGTGTGTCATTAGCATAAAGATGGTACTGAAAGCCAAATCTGCTGATGGTTTGTCCAATTGGGGTGGTGTAGAGACAGAAAAGAAGTAGGCCAAGTACTGAGCCCTGAGGTACTGCAACAGTGAGAGGAAGAGGAGATGAAGTGGAACCAGTGAACAAAACACTGAAGAAGCGGTCAGAAAGATAGGAAGAGAACCAGGAGAGGGCAGTATCCTTAATGCCTAGTGACTGGAGCCTCAAGAGAAGGAGATGGGGGTCAACACTGTAGAAATCTTCTGAAAGGTTGAGAATAGTTATGGGCGAGCACTAAAATGCTCGGGTGCTCGTTGCTCAGGTCGAGCAAATTGGAATACTTGGGTACAGAACAACAAGCCCAATGTAAGTCTATGGGAGACCAGAGCATTTTTACCGCGTGTAAGGTTCTTTGTCTCTGTTGACATGTTCCTTGAAACTCAGTTTTCCGTTGGCCATTTTGCTTTCTGTCTTTCTGCAGCTCTTGCCCTCAGTTAATATGGAGTTTCCAGTTTTCATGTTCCCGCCCTGATTCTTCCCTCTTGCTTCTTAAGCAGCCTCAGCTGAACAATCAGTGCTCCTGAATCAAGCCTCAGTCAGTCTGTGACCTGACTCCTGGAAACCTTGGACTTGTACTCCAGCTATTCCCTACTGAGGAACCTTGGAACACTTTTGGACTCTGGAAACCTGCTGTTTGGTGAATCCATGTTTGCAGAGGAATTACGGTACAGAGAAGAGATCCTGAACCTGCTTTGGAGATTTATTATAGTGCTTGAAGTTACTCTGGCCTGCTGTGTCTCCTGTCTCTGTTCCTGCAAACTGTGTGAACTTTTCAGCATGCTTGTATGAAGTAATACAAGTCATTTCATTTCAACCTATGTCTCCTGTGTTTTCCTCGCACCCAAGCACAAGACGCTATAGGAACTGTACACTATACATGACAAGATTCAGGAGCCAATGTTTAGTGTCTGCTGGGTCTGGGAAAGCTGTGTCTGCTGTGACTGTGGATATCAGATGTCCGTTTAATACCT